>CAUDMG010002269.1:637500-1212500 GCA_958450375.1 Homarus gammarus | reverse complement strand
AGGTCTCCCATTAGTCTCAACTGTCCATCCACAGTGGGGGGAGAGGAGGGAAGGGGGAGGTATAGAAGACGGGGAGGAAGGAGGGACGGGGTAAGGTAGAGAAAGAGGAAGGAAGGAAGGGAGGTAGAAGAGGAAGAAGGAGGAAAGGGGCAAAGTAGAGATGGAGGGAAGGAGGGACGGGGTAAGGTAAACGAAGAGAGAAGGAGAGAAGGGGGGATGAAGGAAGAGATAGAGAAGGAGGAAGAAAAAGATTAAAGAGCTTACGGTGCCGAGTGGGTTGGTCACGACTGTGGTAGGATGTGGGATGAAGTCAGGATGTGAGGATAGGAAGTGGATGTGTATGAGGAGAGGAGAAAGCGGGGAGGGGAGAGAGAGGGGGAGATATCAAGGGGGAGAAAGGGAGGGAGAGGGAGGAAGGGAAGGAGAAGCAGAATCCAAAGGGGCATGCAATCAAGTAAGTGGGGTAGGAGAGGGGAGAAAGTGGGATAGGGGTGGATAGGAAAAATAAGGTTGGAGGAGGAATAGAGGCGTGGAAAAGGGTAGAGAAGGAAGGGAGAGAGATATGGGTGGAGAGGAAGCGTAGGGAAGGTAAGGAGGGAGGGAAATGAAGCTCGTCTGTAAAATTAGTGTTGCAGGGAGGGAAGGAAGGAGGGAGCCAGGGATGAAGGGAGTGAAGGAGGAAGGAAGGAGAGAGAGAGGGGTGAAGGAGGGAGGAAGGAGAGAGAGAGAGGGGTGAATGAGTTGGGGGAGAGAAAAAAAGGGAGGGGATGGGAGAAAGAGACAGGATCAGGACAGAGGCAGAAAAGTGTGTGTGAGAGAGAGGGAGAAAGAGACAGACAGACACAGAGAGGGGGGAAGGAGAAAAGGATGTAAGGGATGAGAAGGAAAGGAGAGGATGGGAAAGGAAGGAGGGAGATAGGAGGAACCATGGCCAATCCCCACACTGGTATTATTGAGTATAATGCTTCCATCACATCTGAGAAGGGAGGGGATGGGAGGGGAGGGGAGGAGAGACAGGATCAGGGGTAGAGGGAAGGGTGGAAGAGGAAGACGGGAGAGAATAAGAAGTTGGGTTGATGAGTGTGTGAATCAGGTGAAGGAGAGAGGGGGAGAGCTGGCAGGATCAGGACACAAGTTGGTAAGACGGAAGGGGAGGGGAGGATGATAACGGGGGAGAGAGGGGAGAGAGGAGGTAAGGGGGGAGAGGAAAGATGGAAGGAAGGTAAAGGAAGGAAGGAGAGAGAGAGAGAGAGGTTGGGTCAAGACACACAACACAGAAACTAGGTTGACGAGTGGGCGGGCGGGCGGGCGGGTGTGTTAGTGGACGTAGAGAGAGAGGAAGGCTATACTCCACCATCCGGTTCATTAGGGTCACAACTGTTGACGTATCACTCTCCACCGCCTCACAAAGGACCTTACGTTAACCCCTCTCTCTCTCTCTCTCTCTCTCTCTCTCTCTCTCTGTGGACGAGGCTGGGACAAGGGAAAGCATCTAATCACGGTAACGTTCGATTGTAATTCAGACGTCATAAAGGTCAAGTGTTCAAGAAGTCAAGCTAAATTAGGTGTTTACATACTACAGTAACCAGACACAGAGTAAAGATACAAGAACACAAACCTGAACTAACTGGTCAACTAATGACCCAACGGCTCTATTACACTACATATTACTGTAACATTTGTAATATAGGAAAAACTGTACTCCAGAGAATCAAGAGTCAGACTGTCAGCACCTCTGTATTTTCCTGTCAGCCACGAGGGATTATAGCGGTCTCGATTTGTTCAGGATTATTAAGAACACAACGGCGCTAATTCTGACAGCTGACGATAGGAACTAAACACAACCAACCAACCAATAGTTCACGGTCCTGGAAACTGGCACCTGTGTGTGTGTGTGTGTCGTCTCTTTTATGTCATATTCCGTAAGATAAAGCTATGACGTAAGGGCCTCTGAGAATCCACTTAATGTATCTATTCAATAATATGACAGAAAAAATATATCACTTTTGAGAAATATAAGAGTGAATGTTCCTGTGATCAAAACCCTCCTGGGAAAAAAGTAACACGTGGAGGCCAGTAATGAGAAGGAACTGTTACTGGATGTGTTCTACGGTCTAAAGTTACGTGAGGAACTTTTGAAAATCTGTGTGTCTGTGTCAGGTAACTCTACTTGATCGCCGTCAATGGTTAGATACTCGCCAATCTTTAACACTCGCCAACAGTTCGACAAAATACTCGCCAATAGTACGCTAAAACATTCGCCAACAGTTCGCCTGGGTGTGACCTGCTCAGACTAATGATAGCCTCGTGAAGATGTAAACACACACAGACAGACACAGACAGAAGAGATAGAGAGAGAAAAATGATACATAGGAGAGAAAAGAATAACATGGTAAATACACAAAAAAGAGAGATAAGTGATAACAAGTGATAAACAGATAATCGTACACAAAAGATAAAAACAACACGGATAAAATGAGAGAGATAAAATAATTAAAAAAGGGAGGATGATGATGATGATGATGATGATGATGATAATGATGATAATGATGATGATAGGAGGCGGAAACGGCCAGGTGAAGAGGGTCATTAACGTCTTGTGACTCAGGTGGACAAAGGTATCTCTTAACGGCATCTGTCTTCCTCTATCATCCTGAGAGATAGGGGGGGAGGGGGGGGGTAGGGAGAGAGATCTACCTACTTCCCTCCTAACCAATCTACCTAACCTACCTACCTACCTAACAGTATCCCTATCATGAAAGCGTAGGAGGAGGGAAAGTAAAGATAAAATATTACCTCCTCCTCCTCCTCCGTATGAGCAGTCACGCCTCCACCTTTGTAGGGAAGCTATCATGTGTTGTGGTCGTGTGTTACAGGTTTAAGCTAGACGCCGCTACAGTGTTTCATGTACCCGCTGTAATGTGTGTGTGTGTGTAGTGTGTACGGTACATAAGGCTTATACTGTAGTGCCTGTAACCTTCAGTCAGTTTATGGGATTATGTTTCTGGTAGTTATGACCCGTAGTGCTGTAGTTTTGTACCCGCTGTAGTGTGAGGATTTAACGTGCCGAAAAAGTAGCATTCTGTAATTGGTGCTAGCTCTTAAGGTGTTATAATGTTACAGTGTTTGGTAGTGGCTGTAGTGTTTGGATCTATCTTGTAGTTTTTGTAACCTAATGTATCAGCATTTACAGTGGGGTCACAAGGCACCTGTAGGGCTTGTGCTCCCCGCTGTAGTGTTGTAGATGTAACGTTTATAAATCACTGCAGAAGGTGGCAATTTCTCTAAGTAAACGTGTGTGTGCGTGTGTGTGTGTGTGTGTGTGTGTGTGTTACAGAAGTTTCATAAAAAAATGCTTTCATGGTTGTTTTGTCATGTACACAGAAAAACACACAGAAACACACACACACACACACACACAGAGGACAGGAAACCTAAAGACGGAAACAGGATACTTATGGACAAGGGTAAAGCCGGTAGTGGGTTTTCTGGTGAACTGTGTGGTGGGTGATGGTGGGGGGTGTGGGTGGTGGTGGGGTGGGTGACGGGGTGGGGGTGAGGGGGTGTGGGTGAGGTGAGGGTGGGTGAGGGGGTGGGGGTGTGGGTGATGGTGGGGGGTGTGGGTGGTGGTGGGTGAGGGGGTGGGGGTGTGGGTGATGGTGATTTGATTTTGATTTTGCCGCTTGCAGCGTGGGGGGTGTGGGTGGTGGTGGGTGAGGGGGTGGGGGTGTAGATGGTGGTGAGGGTGTCGATGATGGTGTGGATGGGTGGTGGTGGGGGTGTGGGTGATGGTGGGTGTGGGTGGTGGTGGGGTGGGTGAGGGGGTGGGGGTGTGGGTGATAGTTGGACGTGCGGGTGATATGATGGTGAAGTGATAGGTAGGAGGAATGGGTGATGGTGGTGGGGGTGATAGGTGGGGGTGATGGTGGGGGGAATTATTGAATTACAGGTAATTAGTCGTAATAACTAATAGGTTGGGGTGATTGGCGAGGGTGATTGATGGGGTGGAAGTGACTAGGGATGGGAGGGGTGAGGGGAGTGTGAGGGGTGATGGTGAGGGGTAGGGTGATTAGGAAGAAGGAAATGACATGGTTGAGGGGGGGGGGGGGAGGGGAAGAGGAAGGTAAAATGCTGGCGATAACTAACTATTACTGTAATCTCCCAGGAAGAGTTGTGATGATGGCAACAGCTTGTGCTACCCCCACCCTGAGAGAGAGAGAGAGAGAGCACACCTATTACACAGTGATCTACAACACCTACATCAATCACATTAAGACCCACGTCAACAACAACAACCATTAACACTCCCCATAACACACACAGTGAAGGCCATGTTTGCCCCCGTCCGGATCTCTCGTTTGAACAGCGGACCAGAACTGTGACCAAACACCGAAAACAACGCTAAATCAAACTCAGCCTTAATAACAACAACCAAAATACAGCATTTAACCCCTTCCTGCACGGCGTCCCACCTCGCTCATGTACGGGTAGATGTTCCTATTGAAACTTCCTCACTCGTGAATTAATCTCTCTTCTCGTGGTGTTCCTCTGGGCGACACAGATGAGCCAGGTGTCAGTAGCCAGTGCACCACCCACCCACCACTACCAAAGCTCTTCGTATATCCTCACTACTCTCTACTACCCCCAACCCCACTACCTCCAATTAACACACCCAGGAATGTATTTTTTGGAGTTCACACATCAATAATTATCTCCTATAATAATGGTTGCCCCTCGTGTAACGAGGATGGCCGACCCAAGGGCCACCTAGGCGTGAATTTGTTTAAGGTGTAGAAGCTGTCGCCAACACAACAACCACACCCTGAGTTAACGAGCTGCATGACCCAGTGTCAAGGAATAGTTCGAGAAGACCGGACAACTCGCCAACTGCACTGGCTAACCATTAACCTGGAACACGGTCCGCAAATCGATTAATTGCTGGGTAAACAGAGGCAAATTGTGTAAAGAAACTTCCCCATAGTTTCACCCTGCCCAGGGATCGAACCCGGGTCCACTCGCTTGCTAGACGAGCATGCTGTCCATTACACCACAGGTCGCCATATAGCTCCTTTAACCCCATATATGACGATACCTTACACCTTATTTAATATACAACTACGATACGTTTAATTAATTTATCGTTATATATACCTTATACTGGGTCACTATAAGAACCTCTGTGTATACTGGACACGTTTATAGTGTATAGCGTTTGTTTGGGACCAGAAAGGTAACCTCTGATATAAATTTCAACTTGGGTTCGGGAAATACAATTTATCTACCGAACTTGGGATACTATTGTTTATTTGTTGAGGGGTCACCTTACAATTATTAAAAGGTTCAGTTGACATGACAGTGGATATTTCTGGACCAAGAGACACACTATTGTAGTCTTCTGTACACACACACACACACAGTATCCAGAAATAGTAGAATACCAATCATATGATCCCCTAAAGTGACCCCTTAAGGCTTCCTGTATAAGGTTGATAATTAAATGTATAAATCAGACTGAAAAAAATGTTTACGTTACAAATTCTCCATTAACTCTGCAGCCTCTGTGTGTGTGTGTGTGTGTGTGTAGGATGATAAGTTATTTGGGTAACTAATGGGAGTCTCACGGTTTGTTGTGGTTCCTGCTTCTTGATGGACCACCAGCCTCTTATATCACAGGTTAACTCAGTCTTTTACTCAAGGTCTCATTAAATATGTTTCTCAAGGTTATTATTCACACATGTTCTTGGGGCTGTGTTTATTTATTTATTTTCTTTACTTATTTTTGCTTGAGGCAGTTTGGGATGAGTGTACTGTGATGGCGTACAGGTATTGAGGTGCCCTGTAGGATGGTTTTTGTTAGGGGGGGGGGATATACACATACATACACAAACAAACACAAACACTCACACACACACTCACACACACAAACACACACACACAAACACACACACTCTCTCTCTCTCTCTCGTTGGGGGACTAATCTACACGTGATCTGTAAATAACACCACTCTGAGCCCCATCAAACCTAACTCACTCGTTAATATTGGGCAAAATTATACTCCAGTCACGTCACTAAAGATGCTAACCAAACTCATATCATTCTCCGACCTGTGAGACTGACCCGTTGAGGGAGGGAGGGCCCAGGAATGACGGACACCTCACCAACTGTACTGGCTAACCGTTACCAAGAAACATGATCTGCTGAATGAATTATGGACCAGTTCACTTCCCTCGTCACTTGCTGGGCTGACAGACAGACAGAGTGGTGGTGGCAGCTGACTCTACACTAACAACACCAATACTATACTTTTGTCTCGTGTTACATTCATATTGACACATTTCAAAACTCCTTTTTCCAGTGTGTGTGTGTGGAACGGCGTCTACAATTCACGTTAATCCAGAGGGTTGTATCAGACCCTATTCCCTACATCACGTATACGGATTACACGTGATTACTGGAGGAGGGAGGCACACACACACACACACACACACACACACACACACACACACACACACACACACCAGAGTCGCCCCCTGGAGGACACAACATAAACATCCGGAACGAGAAAGAGGTACTCGGAAAAAATATTGAAGGAGAGAGTTTAACATAGTCTCTCTCTCTCTCTCTCTCTCTCTCTCTCTCTCTCTCTCTCTCTCTCTCACCTTATCTCTGTTTTATTCTCTAATTGCTTCTCTTCACCTTCCCACCTCTCTCTCTCACCTGTAGGGTCACACGTCAGCAAACAATCAAACACACGAACAGGTCTATAGCCTCAATAACCTGTTACATGAATTACCATAATTATGAGGAGAGAAAAACACGAGTCAAGACCCCAAGATTTACATTAAGTCAGGCGACACACACACTGACATAGACACAGACAGACACAGACATATCTACACCACGTTAGCATATATATCACTGATAAGGTTAAAGATACCACACCAATTCCTCAGATATAAATGAACCAGGGCGCCTACTTACTGGAGATATACTGCCACTTACACACACACACACGACTTAATAACTACATAAGCCAACGACCGTCTTAAACTGTCCCTCATCAACCTCCTCTTCCCTCACTCTCCCAGGCTTGTCCCTAACGTAACATAACCTAATCTAACCTAACCTAACCAGCCTGCACACTAAACCTAACTAAACCTGACCAAATGTTAAACCAACTCTCATAATATTCCTGAATTAATCTCAAGTCGTCGACAACATCTAGCTCTCCCCAGTCGACCAACTCACCCAGAGACTCAGCTACATTCAACTTTCAACCGCTGTTAATAATCTTCCCATTTAAAAGTTGTATCTCTTAACTTTCTTGTGGGGTTAGGTTAGGTTTACGTTAAGATAGGATTGGTTAGGTTGGGTTAGGTAAGGTTAGGTTAGGTTAGGTAAGTTGGAGGTGCATGGGTCGTGGTGCCTCAGGGCGGGAGATAAGGGAGTGGGAGCTGCATCACACAATCAATGAAGTCATCCGGAAACCTTGATAAATCCCTCGTGTACCGTATAGCGGGGCTCGTTAAGGCTCCAGCAGCGGAGGTCTAATAACTCGTCCCTTTACTCTCAACCAACGACGATTTGATATTGAAATTTACCTTCTCGATCTGCTTCAACTATCTGCGCCAACGATCAATCAGAATCATCAACCAGTGTGTCAACGATTGATCTCTGCGTCAACCAACACTCTATCATCTCAATGTCTATCTAAAACTTCGATTGATTCACTTAACCAATTGATCCACCTACTCCATCACTTACCCTACGCCCTGGATCGATCACGCCCCACCGACAATCCGTAACAGCGTAAACTGCGTAATAAATGTTGAGTGCGAGCAGTAATGTAGCGGGAACCAACACGATAAACTGAGCTAATTGAGTCTGTCAAACTTTTATGTCGCTTCTTATGTACAAATCAACATCTCTTAACTCCAGTAGGTACAGGCATCATCCACGGCACAAAGGCTATACAGGAACCTTACTACATTACATTGTTTTAAGCTGAAGAATGCTCGCTTAATCCTCCAAACAAACTTGGCGTGTGTGTGTGTGTGTGTGTGTGTGTGTGATACAATACTAGGCGCGGAGATAAAAAGAAAAGAAAAAATACCATACCGTGAAAAGGGTTTGGTTTAGGGGGAGGGGAGAAGGTGGAAGGGGGGGGGAGAGGAATGGGAGGGGAGGGGGTGAAGGGGGAGGGATGGGCAGGACCGCAAGAAAAGACACATCAAGTACTGACAATTGTGATGTAACAGCACAGGTAGGCAGCCCAGGTGACGGGAGAACCACTAACAACACGACGATTCAGTAAATAAACCAAACATTGAAAATTAGACGAAATGGATGGCGTCACGGTGGATGGGAATGGACCAGGTGTGATGAATAACAACTCCCCCTTCCCCTACCCAGCCCAGGTAACACGAGACATGATGACAAGACAGAACGTAGACGACAGATAGAGAGGACCAGACCCCAGCTGACGGAACACCATAATTGTCTAGGACAGAAAATGGACAGATGTAAAAGATAAGAAGTTCCCAGCCTTAGTGAGAGTAAAGACAACAGTGATAATGACAGGGACAACATAAACAATGGACAGGATAGACGGGAGGACAGTCAAGTAACATCACGGCAATCACGTTGATGTGGACAGACAGAAGGAAGGAAGGACGGACGGAAGGACAGACAGACAGTGGACAGGCATCAGAAGGAATCAATCTGGGTGTGGGGGATGAGAAAAAAACACAGACAACCTGACGACATAACTCTGGTTGGTGTGGGCGTGGCCAGGGGCAGGAGAACCAGACAAACACACACACACTACCTTGCTCCTGACGACGCCCCTGTAGAGGTTGTGGGCGGCGGTAGGCTTCCTTCGTCGCGTACGGGCGGGCGACACCTGCAGCGCCTCCACCAACGAAGACATCATTACGAATAAGAGGAGCTTCACCAGGACGACATCATCACCATCACCGAGACAACACCACCACACACCGCGTCAGTTCTGGCGGTGGTCACTGGGCCCAGCATACAAGGTTTATAATCTGCGTCAAGCTTCTCCTCTGAGGATGTAGCTGCCGTGGCCTAAGGGTAGGTAAGCTCCTACTCACTTGGCCCAGCCTACACCGGCCGGGACACAGGGTCGTCACCACACACAGATGCCACCTAATGGACCATACACATTGCACTTTGGGTTCCCTTCATTCACATTCTTAACACAACTCACGAGGGGGAAAAAAATTCAAGCTAAACTAAACTAGCTGTTTGGGGCTGTCCACACGCATGTCTTCACCGCTGGAGCCCATTATCCTGAGGGTCAGTACCCGACTGGGGGTGCCATGTGAGGCAGAGAGTGCCAGAGCAACGTGGTGGCACCCGGACACACGGGAAGAGACGCGGCGGAGGGAACGTCAGTCCCCCACAAGAGTCAAGTGTCAACTGGTGAGGTGGAGGCCATGCTGGTCTTGCCTCGCGCCCCAGCTAGCTTTCAGTTGCTTAGTCACTATTTCCCTTACTCCACTCATCCTTGTTTACAATGTATTACCTGCACACGCTTATTATATCCGTAATTAAATCACCTTCCGTACTAATAACATTCAAATCATTTAATACAAACATTCAGTTTACAACAACGAGTCCTGTCATTAATTAGAACGTCAGTTTTCTTGTTTATGGACAACATTTACACGTAATGAGTAGTACATCAAATGAGCTCTTTGGTGTTCAGGTAGAGAGTGACATCAGAGAGCTCAAAAGACTTACAAAGAGAGAGAGAGAGAGAGAGAGAGAGAGAGAGAGAGAGAGAGAGAGAGACATACGCTACTCTGAACACTCAATACTCTCTCTACCCGGCGGGAGATGAAACGTTCTCGTCCCCAGCCCGTGTCCATCAGCTGACTGTCGGCTCGCGAGGTTGTGCGTAGCCAAGCTGCGTTCACTCGCACAAATTCTACGCTTCCCCCGATTCATATCACGCGATTCAATTCACTTCCCATAACTTCCGCAATTTTTTTACCTAACCAACATAACTCACTCCCACCTGTCTCACTTAACACCTATTACACTCATACGCCGCTTTACTATATAATAAATAAAGTCGTCACTCTAGTTCAGCCTCAGGATCTTGGACGGGAAATTTGAGACGCGGCAAAAAAAATCGTCGTCATAGTGTCATACTCGCCAAGATGAAGCGCGGTAAACTGTGTACACCCGGACACACAACAACCTGTCAGGGGCCTCAACCACACAGCAACCTGATACACAGAACTACTACACCTAAACCCTTAACTCATTACAGGAGCATATCACACCCAGATAACCGCTACATAAAACCACTACAGAATGAAATCTACACCAGGATACACGTTACATCAACTTGTCTCTACATAAACTTAATCCTAAACCAGCGGAACAGAAACCATATAATACACACCAGTAATACAGTAGGTTACAGCATCCAGTTACAACAGCCTCCAGTAAACACAACACTTATAGTTACGACAGGTGCAAAACACGCCTATTATAATGACGTCATCACCTGGGCAACAGAACACCTGATGAGTCTCTTCCCTCAACTTATTTCATCTAAAGATTAACTACCCACACACTCACCCACAAGCCTTACCCACACGCCCATCCACGTCTGACTCACCCACCCGCTCACACGCGAGCCTCATCCACCCGCCCACACACAAGCCTCACCCACACGCCCACCCGCATACCCCCACCCACGCAATAAATCCCCGTAGCCATATTAAGGTCACAATAACAGGCCCTCACCACACACACACACACAGCTGGGGCACGGCGAGATGGATGGGTACTGGGTGATGCAGAGCTATAGAGGGGGCACTACACCGTATAGCATCACTTCTGAGGTACAATACAGCCTTGACAGTGAGGGTATAGCATGACAGTGAGGGTATAGTATGACAGTGAGGGTATAGTATGACAGTGAGGGTATAGCATGACAGTGAGGGTATAGTATGACAGTGAGGGTATAGCATGACAGTGAGGGTATAGCATGACAGTGAGGGTATAGTATGACAGTGAGGGTATAGCATGACAGTGAGGTATAGCATGACAGAGGGTATAGCATGACAGTGAGGGTATAGCATGACAGTGAGGTATAGTATGACAGTGAGGGTATAGCATGACTGTGGGTATAGCATGACAGTGAGGGTATAGCATGACAGTGAGGGTATAGCATGACAGTGAGTATAAGAGGCACAGTATAGCAAGAATGGTGGTGGTTATAACCTGACAGTGGTGTGGAGGGTATAAAGTATAAGGTATAGCGAGTAGTATATGGTATAGCGATGATACAGTATAGCAGTCTCTCTTGTATTATATATAAGAAGCTTTCAAAACAGTGCACTTTACCTATTTCGTATCTTTGTCTCTGTCTGTCTGTCTGTCTGTCTGTCTGTCTGTCCTTCATCACATCTATGTATTTATCTATCAATCTCTATATCTTCCCTTATTTATCAACCAGCTTTCTTTTTATCTATCTTCTCTCGCTCTCTCTTCCTCCCTTCGTCTCTCTCTCCCTTTCTCTGTTATGTTTCTACTACTCTTTCCCTCCATCCCTTCCTCCTCCCCTCTCCCTTATCAACTGTCTCTCTCTATTCTTCCTCCATCCCTCTTCCCCATCTCTCTCTCAGTTCCACTCTTCCACCATCACTTCCTTTCCCTCTCTACCCTCCCTCTCCCTACCCCCCCCCCCTCTCTGTCACTTCCTCCTTCTCTCACCCTCTCTCTCTGTCACTTCCTCCCTCTCTCACCCTCTCTCTCTTCCACAACCCCCACACTGGGAGAGACACACTGGGAGGGAACACATCATAAGCTGGGTCAAGTGGTGATTAAGAGAAAGGAGGAAAGCACGGGGGAACGAGGCATGGAGTCAGCCGCCTCCCACCCTATACCGTCTTGCGTAAAGGTGATTTTTTACCTAACTGAGGATTATTATTATTATTACTATTATTATTATTATTATTATTATTATTATTATTATTATCATTATTTTCCTTTCACCTATATGGATTATCGTTTGTTTTTCTACCTTAATTGGATATTCTCAATAATTCGTAACATAACTTTTAATTTAATTTGTTTCTTTACTCGACTAGGGATGATATGACGTATTACACTATGGTAAAGTCTCAGTACAGTTTCGACTCCATTTTGGCCACCATCTTAAAATTTGTGGGAGAGAAGTGAACGAGATGGAGGTATATACAGTTAATAATCATATATACAGTATAGTCTCAGGGAAGATCAGACGCCATTTTACGTGTAATTTTGGTCGTCATTGAGGGGAGTGAGCCAGGTACAGGTGAGTTAGTCAGGTAGGTACAAGTGAGTGAGCCAGGTAGGTACAGGTGAGTGAGCCAGGTAGGTACAAGTGAGTGAGCCAGGTAGGTACAGGTGAGTGAGCCAGGTAGGTACAGGTGAGTGAGACACGTAGGTACAGGTGTTCTCACGTGGTAGTCAGGTATGAGAACAATTTGTCGAGTAAACCTTTGAGAATCCGGACACTGCATGGCTTCTACTTAATCCCTTTACCAAACACAACCATTCATCAAGTATTAGAGAGAGAGAGAGAGAGAGAGAGAGAGAGAGAGAGAGAGAGAGAGAGAGAGAGAGAGAGAGACCACGACAATTCCCACACCAAATGAAGCCTAATAAAGCTCATTCTAGGAACTGGGGTACAGTCGCTCACACCATTACTCCTCCTTCCCCTCTTTCCACACAGGCTTACGTCGTCCTGGGGAAAAATAATAAGCTAAACACCATCACTTAAAAATAATATGCAATAAAGACTTACGTCGTCCTGGGAAAAAAACACTCACCTAAAACAATATGTAATTAAGTCTTACGTCGTCCTGGGAAAAAAATAAAATTAACACTATCATCGTAAGTGTTATGTGCAATGGAGTCTTACGTCACCAACAGAGATACACCATCGGAGACACACCATATACACTGTATCTCTTGATCTGTCCCCCAGGTGAGGTCATTAAGGGTATAACACGGAGGCACCGTCAGGACACATGTGGAAGGCGGTGAAGGAGGAGGAGGAAGCCACACGATACCTCAGAGTGTCATCAACCTGGCAGCTGTCAACACATTTTATGGCCGTGTTGCTGCTACTTAGTACACAACGCCCACGGTAAGTAATGCCTGAGAACCTAACCTAACCACAGTACAGTACAGCCGGACAATAACCCGCCGCCGGCTCACCACACTCTTCACCTGCCACCCGTTTTTAATATTGGGAAAGAGTTGACGTATTATATAAACTCATTATATGTTACTGTAAAAAAAAAAATAATTTACTCGTAAAAAATTGTATGATACTTTGTGTGTTGTGAAGGACATAGTTGTGTCACCAAACACCTTTGGCTAAGTCTTCCCTTCTGTGTGTGTAAGATATTGTTTCTCCTGATCTCACTCCAGTCTTACACAGTCTGGTGCTCAACACATCGTCCACAAAAACACTTAGTTCTTGGTTATGTAACTATAATAGTGGTGTTATCCCCGGAGGAGGAGGAGGAGGAGCAGGGGGAGGAGGAGGAGAGGAGCAGGGGGAGGAGGAGGGGAGGAGGAGGAGGAGGAGGAGGGGGAGGGGGAGGAGCAGGGGGAGGAGTAGGAGCAGGGGGAGGAAGGGGGAGGGGGAGGAGCAGGGGGAGGAGGAGCAGGGGGAGGAGGGGAGGAGGAGGAGGAAGGGGGGGAGCAGGGGGAGGAAGAGGGGGGGGGAGGGGGAGGATAGGAACAGATACCCCGTGCAGTCGTCTGTGACCAAGTTCTTAGGGATGATTCAGTGAGTTGTCTGGAAGCTGTGGCATCAACACCTCCCGGGAACTTAACACCAGATACGGAATTTTTCACCAATACCTTATACAAAACAGACCAAGACAGTTTTAATGGTTCTTTCTTATCAGTATTATCTCAAGGTGGAGAGGAATTATGGGTTGTTCTTACTCGAGAGATGTAAAGCTGTCCCTGTATTCAACACCCGCCCCAAAACTTATAAGATATACCTGTAGCTACTGCCTTTCATACAGTCGAAACAACAAGGTAAATTCTCGACCTCGGATACAACTAATAAACCTCACACACACACACACACACACACACACACACACACACACACACACACACTGCCTGCGACTCTAAGTGACATAAAATACAGTGTTAAGTGGAGGTTGAGACAGAGCCAAGGTGAGACACAAGGTTCACCAACTACCGGGACTTTACCTGATGCCGTCCTGCTATTTACCTCTCACCATTTTTCCTCACCCCTTATATATACCTCACCTGAGAGAGAGAGAGAGAGAGAGAGAGAGAGAGAGAGAGAGAGAGAGAGAGAGAGCCTCCTGCCCTGGGCGTGAAAAGGGTAACAACAGGCTGCCTCAGTGCCTGTAGCTCGTGATGCCAGCACCACTACGGACCAACAACAAAAAAGTACAGCACGTCTTACACTCCCTATAACACACACACACACACACACACACACACACAATGATGTTACGATAGCAAAGGAGATCAGATGAAGCCACAAACGGTCAGGCAGCACATACTTACATAAATGGGGGCTTGTACACACGGCCAGACAGACAAACAGACGGCTGGACGGAGAAACCTCATTATCCCCCTACCATGGACGTGAGAAGGGGATAATAACGTAACAGTGCATTACCAGCGACCACAACATGTGACGCTACCAGTGATAAGCTACCACACTATGTCAGACCAGTACAAATGATATTACTAGTCACACAGACACATAAAACTACCACACAGACAGCCACTCTCTATACCATAGTCGTGACTCGGGTGATTAACTTTACGGTGCATCGTCTGCCTAACACATGACAGCGGTCTCTCTCTCTCTCTCTCTCTCTCTCTCTCTCTCTCTCTCTCTCTCATTATTTATTTATAATTTATAAAATGTTCGTGTATGGACCTGGAAGACATTACTAAGAGAGACAGACAAACGGACAGACAGACAGTGACAGTCCCGCCCCTTACCGTGGTTGTGGCGGGGATAATAACAGTGCATCACATTATGCTATGGCCCTCCCGTCTCCCGAGGATGATGTTACCAAAGACAGACAGACACAAACAGCCTCTCTTCACTACAGTCGTGATGGGGATAATAACATAACAGCAGAAGACCACAACATGTGACGCCAGTAGTGGTCAAACGCCACCCACCTCCCCCCCCCCCCCCCCCCACACACACACTTATGCAAATGAGGAGAACTGAGGGAAACTGTCGTGCCGGGAGATCATTAAGTAAATATAAGTATATGTGACTCCCCGCAGTGCCGCCATAATGACAGGTGTGTGGAGGTAATAACAGGTATAATGTGGCCTTAATGACGGTCTACAGTATGTTTGGTTGAGGACTCCACCTAACGTAATAATAAACTAATAAAACATATGGACCATACAGAGAGAGAGAGAGAGAGAGAGAGAGAGAGAGAGAGAGAGAGAGAGAGAGAGAGAGAGAGAGAGAGAGAGAGATAATGAATTAATAAAACAGTAGAGAAAAGTGACAGATCCATAAAAGTCAACGATGCGTAATTAATAAGTAATAAAACACACGGACCGTACACAGGTAAGTCGAGACAGACAGACAGACAGAATCAAGACTGACCGATTGGTGACTGTGATTGGCGCTGGGACATTGACGGAGCTGAGACTCACTGTAGGGTACTGTACTGTGGAGTAAGAAGAGGGTATGGTGGTGGAGGGGGTGTGGCTCAGAGTGGTGGGGTTGGGGTGTGGTGGAGGGGGTGTGGCTCAGAGTGGTGGGGTTGGGGTGTGGTGGAGGGGGTGTGGCTCAGAGTGGTGGGGTTGGGGTGTGGTGGAGGGGGATGTGGCTCAGAGTGGTGGGGTTGGGGTGTGGTAGGAGGGATGTGGTAGGGTTTATGGTATACAGGGACCACAGGGTGTCAGGTGGGGCCCCCATCTTCTGACCAGCACCACGTATATGGCCCCTTAATGACACCATCTGTCATCCTCTCTTACTTCCGCCGCCCACCACCACCCACCTGCCACCCCCCCCCCCACCCACTTCCATCCTAAATCCACACCATCGCCTATCAACCAAATTGCCACCCGCCACAATCACTGTCACTCACTATCAACACTGCCCTCTCCTGCCAACACTACCGACAATTACCCCTCGCCGCCCAAACTGCCACCCATAAAACATTCTCACCACCCACGCCACCCCCAACCCACAGAGACCAATACAAGACATGTGCTGGAATTATCATCCTTGTTATATAGAAGAAAATACAAAAAAAAATAATATATAATAAAAAAAATCACATCCATTAATAAGAAATAGGGAACAAGGTCATCATGGGTCGTCGTCATGGTAACACACATACACTGCAACACGACCAGAACAAGATGGCCTCCTGGGTACTGACCTTAGATTCGTCGTCCATGCTAAGGGAGGTCACGTGGGCATGGAGGAGGTCAGCGAGGTCAAACAGGTTCAGCCCATGTCCTCCTCCGCTGTGGTTTGTTGCCTCACTTTAAAGAGACACTTCAGCACTTATAAAAACACTTTAATCACTTATATATAGTAACGGCGGTAATTCTCTTAAGTATTTTTTTTCTTTTTCTCGTTTTTTTTGTGTTTTTCTGTGTCCCTTTTTACATATTTTTTTTAGTAATTAATGTAACAAGAAAAACACTTCGCGGCACCTTGTTTATATCTCAGCACTTTAAAACATAATGATCACTTAATGTTAGCACTTATAACACTTTATCCTCTCCACTTCAGAGAAACTTTATCTAACGTTTACTGCCACACTTAAAACACCTCATCACACTTAACGTTTCCTGTCGCACTTTAAACACTTCATCACACTTATAAGTAAACTCATCCGTCACTTTGGAGAGTCAGCTTGAAGTTCAACATTTGGAGAGTAACAGACGTGAGCGGTGTTGTCTTGGTCATGTTGTGTTGACAGAGAACTTCACTGCAGGACTTACACTCGACTCTGCTCACACCACTTCTGTAATATCGACTTTGATGTAGTTTATAATAATAATGTTTTTTCTGAGCCACAAATACTGCAACATTCCGGTGACTTAAGTTAGGTCAGGTCAGGTCAGGTCAGGTTATCATTATTTCCAAGAACATGTAGCAAGCTTCCCGTATAAATATGTCAGCATTAAGTTATACCTGAGATCATCTTTCCAGGTGTTGGCAACGGTATGTGACATATTCCTTCACTAAATGTTTCAGTATAATTTCATTTCCAGTATTGCATTCTTCACATCATGCAGGACTCATTCCCTCACCATACCTTTGCACAATATCCGTAATCATCATTTCACATTCTGCAACACGTGATATTTTCCTCCTGTCGGGGTTTACACAACACAGTCGCCGGTGTTTGGGTGGACCGGTAATCGAACTGCTGTGGGAGGAATCTGCAGGAGGGAAATTTCTGGTGCTGTGTGAAACATCTTTACTCACTGCCACACACACACACACACAGGTATTTTTCAGTGTGCTCTACTAGAACAGGTGTTTAAGGAAGCACCTGTAGGGATAACAACCTCGAGAACTCTGGCACCTGTTAATAACGACCATTATGTTATGCTGTCACAGGTGCGAAGACGAACTGTGGTAGTAATTACTCAAATAGTTCGGCACTTGTTATTATAGGTGCGCGGATGTGATTACAGGTGCTGCGGTTTCTGACACAGGTGATGATAGAAGCTGGAGTTCAGACAGGTGTCACAGATGTGTAAGGGTGTACTCAGGTGTCCAACAAACACACAGGCGCTCCACCCCTCTTCTTCACTACTCGTTATACTGTCTACCTGTAAAGAGAGAAGACGGTTATGTTAATTAAGGTAAAGGATAAACAACACTACTCTGAATATTATACATAATTCATTAAAAACACATTGTTTACTTTTCTTCCCACTCAGGAGGACACGCGCAGGAGTAACAGGTATGGACCCACAGCACTACCCACCATCACACCACACCATACTAGCACCGCCTACCTAGCACCATATCACACCATACTAGCACCACACCACACCATCACTGACTACCCAGCACCACACCACACTACACTACACCACCTGAGGGCTACTCCACATCACCACCATCACCCACGAATCACTACAGTACACAACACTGCCTGGGGCTGGTGCGTGGTGAGGTAGCTCGCTCACTATACTGGAGGTCTCTGTGCGTTATTGCGGTTACAATCATCTTAAAAAAAGAGAAGGGCAAATCTCACGGGTAATTTGTGTTACCTGTGGTTCACCTGAGAGACCATAATGACTCTCCTACTTACTTGACTGCTTGCACAATGCACCTGGTGTGTGTGTGTGTTAGTCTGGTCAAAATTACTGGGTGGGAGATGGTGCTGAATGTGTCTGTATGTATCTTGGTAATTTGGCCATTTATAAGTCAAGTTACAAACGACCAAATTACCAAATTACACGATGAAATCTTGAGTCTCACATATTTATTAACCCTTGTGGCTAACTTAAATACATGTCTTTCATCTTATGAGTAATTTAATTCACCTTGTGGGTAACATAAGGGATTTACTTAATGTGTTTGTGTTTTCCTTTAATCATCAATTAGTAGTGAAATCTTGAGCTGTAATGGAGTGAAATCTCGTTCTGGACTTAATACAAATTTACGTACAGACTGGTCGTGGTCGTGCTAAGATCGGTTGTGGTCGTGGTAGTTGTTTGAGTAGTCGTGATCGTATAAGACAGGTCGTGTTAAGAGAGGCTCTTAACACAACCAACACGCTGTTAAGGGCTGGAGTAATTCATTAGCTGTTGGCCGCTAGGAATCAGTACATCAACGCCTGCCTGGACACACTATACCAGAGCGAGGGAATTTTTGTAAGCAAGGAAAAGTTATCTCTCTCTCCCTCTCGCTCTCTCTCTCTATATGTACCTCATTTGATATAATTTCAAGACCTCGTTATCAAAACCATCCGACTAAAAAACCAACCGTTTTGAATGGGTTTGACATAAAAAAAAATAAACATAATTAAAATCCTAAAGTTAGTATTTTAATTAACCAGAAGGAATTTTATAGTCTGCCCTAACATGAGCTTCACATCCGTACTTCTCTTTACGATATTCGGTTAAAATTCGGTTCAAGGAGGATAATTATCGTTGGTATTCCCCGTTCACCGGATAATCAGATGTATAACGAAGATCAGAGTTCGGATTTCCAAAGACTCTAATGGTGACTTTTTTTCGTAACTGAGACTACTGATTGGCTGACTAAGATATATCACAATACCTCTTCACTGATGATATAAAACATTTCTGTACACATAAATGATGAGACTCGTATTTCTACCCGTTCAACGTCTCTCTCCGTCTATTTCTCTACTTTCCTGCCTCTCTCGCGTCTCCTCCCCCCTATAGTATACCTCTTGCTCATTACATTACAAAACACCCCAGATTAAATGTCCTTCAGGTAAGATAATTGAAGGTGAAGCACTCAGCCACGGCGTAATGGTCGTTTATACCTGAATTTCCTCGACCATTTGACCTTTTTTTCCTTCTTGTTTCACTGAGGATAAGAGAAGACATTTAGTTACGGTAAAGTCTGGGGGGGGGTTTTTCTTGGCGTCATTTTTTTTTTGTGCGTCTCTTTAAAGTTGAATCATCGTCTTCTTCGTGTTTATAATCACCACTATTACTGTCACCACGACCCTCATCACTACACATACCCCTACATCACACGTTCATTTAACAAAGAACAGTAGCTATCAAGGTTGTGTCTGTATGTATGTACCTCTTGTTATATTGTAGGCGTGGCACCAATGATAACTGACTGACAAAAGCTTAACATCACGTCACGCTGTTGCCACCTCCTGATCACGTGACCTTAAGTATATGTTTAAGGTATTTTCACTCATTTGCAGTTAAGAAAAAGATGTTATTTATTTATATTATCTTCACCGTATTTGTTTGTGCTGTAAAGGCTCTTGTAATATTATTTAGTTTGTTGTATTTTAGGGTGAAAAGACGTATGTATGGACCCGATTCTGTGACAAAGACTGTATTATTATTATTACTGTGTTGTTATAAGTATTAGTAGTAAACACACACGCACATACTATCCCCTCCCACACTATCCACCTCCCTCCCACACTATCCACCTCCCTCCACCACGGACCACTAATAGTCACCACCACTTTCGTTTCCGACTTGACGTCACAGGAAACAGAAGAATATAATCTGATTCATGTCACGAAATTGGTAGTAATTGTGGAGGTGACAGAGGGACCTAATTACACCTACAGCGACGCACCTGCATTAATTGGCTAACGGAACAGGTGATACAGGTAGATCATGTAATGAAGAGGTAGAAATTACAGCGGCTGATGATACACTGGTAGTGAGAGAAACGTTGACAATAATAATATAATAATGATAAAAATAAAGTAATAATGTTACAATAAAAAATAATAGTAATAATAATAATAATAATAATAATAAACTATACTGTATTCACTAGGTAAATACAACAATAATATGAACACAAAAGTAAAGAGAATGGAACAGAATACAGCAATGGTTTAGAGATAATAATGAAGCCTTATGTGATAGAGTATTGTATAAGGAGACAAGGTCACTGTAACCACTGTAGTCATGTACGTACACGTTTACATACACACTTATGTAACTTTATGTGTATATACAGACACACACATACGAGTATATAAATATCAATACACCCACATATATCTATATATACATACATAAACACAACACATACATATATGCATTCCGGTATACAGACAGCAGCAGCAAATATACATACATACATTCATACACATACACACAGCGGAAGTGCATCCTGAATATGAAAAGACACGGCAATAGCAATGTGGTGAGTCGACAAACCTGAGAGAGAGAGAGAGAGAGAGAGAGAGAGAGAGAGAGAGAGAGAGAGAGAGAGAGAGAGAGAGAGAGAGAGAGAGAGAGAGAGGTACCTGACTTAACAAATAGGGGAGGTGATGGGGGTGGAATGCAGTGTTGGTCAGATTCCTACCATGAGCATATACCGAGGGTTTAGTGTTGCCTCGTATACCGTGTGTTAAATGGGTAGTCAGTGTTTATGGAGTCTACTGTCAAGGTTTGGAAACAAATTTTAAATAAGGTTACACAGGTGAGGTTCATCCATACGTGTGATCCTTCCTTATAATCATACATCTCCACGCCCATCTTACTCCACAACTACGCCCCTCACACCACACCTCTCTACAACCACGGCCCCCTCACACCACACCCACACCTCTCTACAACCACGCCCGCCTCACACCACACCCACACCTCTCTACAACCAAGCCCCCTTTACCCACGCCCGCGAACCTCATAAAACTGATGCTCAAATTACTCACGTGATCACCAGTTATAGTATCTCCTTGAGTCCTTAAGACGAAAGAATTATTGTTTTTCACCTGGAGTTTCACGTCACTACAAGTCCACTTCACTATTAACACTTATTAACACTGTGTTGAAGGCAATAGTCTATAAGAAAACTCCAACGACAAATTAAAAGTCCACGAAAAAGATACTTGTTTTTTTTTTAATCTTGGCTAAAAACCTGATGACTAAACACAGCCAAACTCCACACACTACAGGGGGGGGGGGGGAGGCTGGGCTGCACTCTACCCTTACTACTGGATCCGCATTCTCAAAGGTTCTTGTATTAAATCCTCATCATTAATGAGCATGTGATAATGTACACAGGATCCTCACTGTGGACATGATACTGTTTTATGTATGTATGTGAGACGTTACTGGTAGGTTCATGGGACCAAAGTGTCGCTGGTCGTTAACTAGGAATCTTTAAGGAGACATCAGGTATCAATATTCATCTAGGCTGGGGAGATACTGACCACGAGGAGCACATTAATGAGCTACTTATACAAGGCAAGTGTGTGTGAGGTACTCAAAATGATCACGAGACACTACTGTACTAAAGTAACTCAAAAGTAAGCAAGGCACTTTAACCCTGTAAGTAAGAGAGGCACTTAACTAGACGCCACTACAATAACTTAACATAAGACACAACATACCAGTGTGATGGCTGCAGGTACACAACGGAGACACGGTGAGGGGTGGCGAGTGACTACCAGGTGGACGAGTGTCACGGTACAAACTATGTTCCCACTACCTGTACCTGTGTGTGTGTGTGTTGGTAAACCCGTCCTCCCCCTCCCATAACCATCCCCTTACAGACCACCACTACCATCCTCCCCCACCCATAACCATCCCCCTACAGATCACCACTACCCTCCTCCCCCACCCATAACCATCCCCCTACAGATCACCACTACCATCCCCCCTGCAGACCACCACCTCTGATGTAACCCATACATAGTGTACATATCTAACAATCTGTACAGTAGCATCACACATGAGGTACTGGATATAGTCAACATGTGTATTATCACCAGCTCGTAACACATTGGATACAGTAGCGATACAAAGGGATTATCACCAAGAGAAAGGCAATCCTTACACGTCACTCAACATATTGTGTGTGTGTGTGTGAGACTGGCAGGCGTCGGTATGTTGGGCATGGCTTCTGTCGGCGCGGCTGATGTGAGTGCGGTTGTTGTGGTAGGCGTGAGCGTTGTTTGCGTGGCTAGTAGACGTGATTGTGGTATTACTTGTGGTTGTAATGGGCGTGGCTGTGGTGGGCGCAAATATGGCTAGGTCCTTGGTTTTGGTGGGCGTCGTGAAGATGAGTGTGGGTGTGACGATGGGCGTGGTGGTAGTCGCTGTTGTTGTGGTATCTCTCGTGTCATTACCAAAGGACTGTCCCCAATTACATGTAAGGGTTGGCGGAGGTTTCAACAGTGAGATTCCAGAGTATGTAACATGATATACCATCTCGGTTGAGTAGTCATAACACCTACGCTGGACCTGGTGACCCGTACCGGACCTGGTGACCTCTGCAGGACCTGGTGACCCCTGCAGGACCCTGGCGGTGATCTCACAGTCAGACCACGACACACTTAATATAATCACAATTTACACAACTCACCACCACCAACGTTGAGTAAAGATGATGACAAGTACAGAACACGAGTGCAACCTTTACTACCTTCATCATAAGAGTGGTTCAGTACCTGTCGTGATGGTATTACAGGTATCTCAAGTCCATACGCCATGTTTTAATGAATAGTACAGTAAAAAAATACTATTTTTTTCATACAACAGTCAAAATAAAACTTCTCACCACAAAAATATACTACTTGTGATAGCATACAATAGTTGGTGGAGGAACAACACACACTCAAGCAGGCTGGTGGAGAGCAAGGGACCAGACACGTCCCTTTAGCCACATTCAGTTAATTACCAGATTCCTTAATTAATATAATACATCCACTTAGTCTACCTTGCATTATTATTAGTGCTAATGATACCAACAAATTGATGTACACCAATTCAATAGTTTTGTAATCGACTTTTAAATAAGGTTTGTTTTAGTTTCTCCTCAACGACAACTTGTAGCAAATGAACGATAATTGCTCCTCCGTGATGGACGTCGCCAATATCGCGTCCCACAACTTTCCCATCCTGAGATACACAGATGATGATCCTCCGCTACTCGCTTTATACAATTTTCTTCCCTAAAATTATCCCTGAATCCCGTGAACTGTTGTTTTTTTAGAACGTTGGTAAATTTTCCTTTGTACAAAATTTAAACATTACTACATCATTAGTCACAAAACAGGAGAAAATTTCCCTTCTGAAACACTTCAACATCCCAACATTAAATTCTAAGTCGGCGAAACTGTTGACATTAATATGGCCGTCCACGACAGATGAAGGGGAGATGCAAGACATTCGTTAACCACACGTTCATTCCTAAAACGTTGAAAATGGGAAGTTAGAAACCGTCCGTAACAATTCCCATCACGTATTACTCTCCAATCAAGAGACTTAACTACTGGGAACCCAGGAGAGAGCTGAGGCTTTATTCGTTCGGATTTTCCCTGTAAGAAGTACCGGTTAAGTCAGAGGAAACACATTGATTCTTGAGATAATTTTTTCCCCAAGGTAAAGTTAAAGAGATCACTTAAACCGGCAGTTAGGTTAGGTTAGGTTACTCCATTACGTTAAGTTAGGATGTGTTACTTGTATAAAGATATTCTTAGTGGGCTACCTTCAATGTAAATGGGACACGGCGAGGGGACTATAGGCTACGAACGGCAATTTAAACTCCAGGGTGAATTCACTGCCAAGTCCAAAGACACGGTACTCGGCGGCCTTTGATTTACACCCACCTCTTACCGTTGAGAAACAGAGATACTGATACATTTAGGTACGAGTAATTCAGTCCTTCTACATCAAGATAGATCAACCTGGGGACAGTAACGTCTATTTTAAACACTGGGGAACACATTTTTTGTCAGGGTCCAAATATAAAGTTCATAGAACTTTAAGTATTTAATGCATTACACAGCTGTGCTGAAATTTGTTTGCATACTATGTACTGCTATATATGAAAAAAGATCTACTGGCCAAGAGAAAGTAAATATTGAAGTTTGCGGACTTGTGCATAAGCACATTAATTCTAATCTAAGACATCTATCACTCCCTTTAAAAACAAAATGTTCCTTAGCCAAGCGTTTCCGATTTTATTTCCTTTTAATGCAATCTACAGTTGGTATAACTGAATTACTCTTGGAAGGTTCATGATACCTTTTTTCTTCTCTATAGCAATATGAAAAAGAAGATAGTACGATTTTAATCATAAGATGCTGAGGTATTTGATAAGCACTAAGATAAACATAATAATGAATTAAGTATTTGACAATGATGACAACAAACATTGTTTTCCAAGTATCGAATTTACAACCCCGTCACCAACAATAATAATTATAATGTAAAACTTGGCTTTGGATCACCTGAAGATTCACCCCCTAGCTTATTTCACCTGATTATTAACTACCCTGGGGAAGTTAGGTTAATATTCAGGCAAAATAAGCTGAGGTGAATCTTCAGGTGGTCATGTAGGTTTGTTGACGTACTAAAAAAAGGTTAATTTGAAACTTAAATCACCTATGAGGCAGACCACAAGGACCCAAACCTTGGGAAAACTACCCGATAGATCGTTAGGCAATGATCAGGTTAGGTTAGGTGGTACAACTATTGTGGTCTACATTCCCTACACTAAAACACAAATTAAATGTCAAAAATAACAATAAGACTGCGGGTTTAAACAAAACTCTGATAAATAATGTTTCAATAATTCAGTCACTATCAGTACATAATCACTTCATTCTACCCCACACACACGGTATATAACTTCTCGTCTTTCAATTTATATTTTTTAGACGTGTCATGAGTCTATAAATAACACAAGTTTTTAATACAATATATGCGCTTAAAAACTATATTCCATAATACAAAGGGAGTGTGTGTGTAAACGCAGCGAGCGGCAGCAAAATATTTCAAGGAAGGAGAAGCATCACATCATCTGCCACCCAGCGTCCTCAGGTAAACAAACACACATTCCTCACTTATCACCATTTTATGTACAATCTTTAAACTGAAGCACTGTTATAATACTCGTAACACATAGCACTCACTTTCATGGACTAAAATTCATTGATAAAACTGAAGAATAACTCTTAAAACAGCCAAGTCCATAGAAATTAATTGATAATCAAACTCGGCGAAGTCACAACACCATGTAACCATGGACACTGCGCATGCGTACAAATTTGAAAGGTTCGCGCCATGTTGTTGTTTGGATCGTCTGATGATCGAGTGGCTTCTACGTCATTAAAGTTAATTTCTTATCAAATATTATAATTTTCTCCATATCTGCTTCTTAATTTATATATTTATATATTAAAAATATAATAATACTTAATACAAATTTGGTTATTATATTGCGAACTTAACATTCATAATAAGTCATCGATAATATAAGGTTCGGACTTTACTACATGGTCTAGGCGGGGAGGAAGTTGCCAATCACCATTATATGAAGCATTTGTTGCCATAGCGACATTGGAATTATTATTTTTTAGAACAGGCACCTGCCATCTTCAGAACATTAATTAAATTAGATTCCTCTTGTCATACCTTTTCTGAAGTTATATCAGATAAATTTAAATATGCAAAATACTTGATATAGTTATATTTATATTATGAATTAGATAGTAATTGAATAACTACGGATTTTAATTAAATACAAAGATATCATTAGAAAATGAGACTACAAAATTATTGGAAAATGCATATATTTTTATTTGAGGGGAATTGTGTAATTAAATAAACAGGTAAAGCTTAAAAAAAAGTGATGCAGTTTGTGGTGCATGACGCACACGGACAATTTCATGCAGTTTCTAGACACATCATGCCCATCAGACTATTTTTCATTGTATAACATTCTTGAATCATGTGAGAAGTATAACAGACATATGAAAAGTAAGCACAAAATACTTTGATTTTGTGAACTAAAAGTGTCAGTTGAGTTGCGCAATGCATGTTTAGCATTCCAGGCAATGCATCTACACCGGGCAGCACCCAGAGGCCCAAGCAAGGTTGCTGTCACTATTTCCTCGTGTGGGTAGTAACACTGCCCTCGTTAATGTTTAATTATGTTGAGTTATACTAACGTCTGCTAGAATAAAAGATGGAGATATTACACTCGGACTTCTTAAATTCGGTTTTGGTCATCAATTAATTATACAGATGCAAGAGAGATCTGTCTAGCCAAACAAGGAGCCCATGAGGATCCAGAGAATTGCGTGTTGCTGAGGCCAGGCAGCGGGGCACTAGATTTTTCTACAGGATAGACAACGTTCATCACCCACCAAGCTCTCAGAAAGTAACTTATTTGACCACCGCTTAACTAAACAAATCTTATTGTTCCATAAATCAAAACTGACTGTCATCAAGCCGCGCTCTCCAATTAATATAACATACAGTCATCCAAAGTTAACTATGAATCACATCACATATAAACTAATATTATATTGTGAAAACATTAAAAGGTCTACATGTTGGAGGCTCAGGTAGGTTATATACCCAAAGTTAACTCTAGAGTCCATTTACTAGTTAGTACATACTGTAGAATACTGCTCGTCCTAGGAAGTGAAAACAAGGCAGTGTGGCGTGGGCCTTATCAACCAATTAACGTGTACGTTGTGACGCCACGCACAAATTATGCGCGCACGTGCTCTTTGTTGGTCTGGCATCCAGCAAGAAAAACAATATTACAAAATACCACAATACCACGACCTGCATACCCTAATCATCTTATTTCTTTTTTACAGCAGAAGATGAGAACTTTTGTAGCTGTGAGGGACTAGGGAAGGTATACAACAGTGCGTAAATAGTGATACAGTGATCCAAACTCCAACTAATTTGCCCCGTAGACCATGGATAAAAAACACAAAGAGGTGAGTATAATATCAGAAATAATTTATGGGTAAATTTGAAGGCAGGGGGGGGGGGTCAGGGGAAGACAGACACTGGGATGGATGAATGAAAGTAAAAACTGGGTCCCCAGAGAGATGCAAAACCTCTGAGAATCATTAAAAACAGCTCAAGAACACTTACCTCCCATCCTAATGGTTGTAGAGTCGTCCCTCAGTTGACTCAGCTGTAAATGGGTGTCCAGCTTTACAACCAGGGAAGTGTAGCCGGTCGAGTGCAGTGCCGGCAACACTGTGTACCAAGGCTGCTATAGCATCCACGCTGTTCCTCGTGGGCCATTCGGCAGGCCTACAGTATGCGCCAACCTTCACTAGAAAAAAAATAGAACAAATTTGGTTTCATTCTGCTAACATGGTGTAGCCCATTCAGCAGTAGTATCCCTGCCAGAAACAAGACAAATGGCTCCCACCCTAGAGAGCTTCACATCTATAAATTCCTAAATTAAATCCAGAATGTTTACAGTGTTCACTGTATTGGGATGAGGATGACTAAACACCGATAGTTACGGTAAGATAACGAAACACACCAAACTTTCCATCAACATTACTAATGACACTCGGGAGTATTGTCAGCACGTCGACCAAAGAACTTCAGGCGGATTATGGCCACAACACAAGAAACACTAGACCAAATATAAACATCAAAGTAGCCATATAAATTTGTGTACCAATTATACGATTATACCAAAAGCTATCAAATTAAGCTTAATGTTCACGTTTTGGGTAGGGATAGGTTCAATGTCAAGAGGGAGAGAGGGAGAAGAGGGGAGAGGGGTGCTGGAGAGAGGGAGAAGGGAGGAAAGGGGTATTGAGGGAGAGAGGTGTTGGATGGAGTGGGAGAAAGGAGGAAAGGGGTGTTGACGGAGAGGGGTGCTGGAGGGTGAGGGAAAAGCGGGTAGGTGGGGTAGTGTTAAGAGGAATTGGCCAATGTTCGTGGTGTAGTTCGAGCTACTGATACGTGCCCCTATTTAAAAGACATTGTTGAAAAGCGAGTCTTGCATACCACTGAAGGACCAGCGGTCAGTTCATCCCAAAGGTAATTTAGTCATACTGGAGCACAGAAACGTCACTGTATCAGGGGTGAAAGGTGTGGGAAAACGAGGAACTTTGAAAGGATCAAGTGCACCAGACGCTATCATCATACAATAAAAAAAAGTTGGCATTATATAAACAAAAACCTACCAAACGCTTTAAATCATTATGGCTGGGAATGTTCCAACAAAATCACAGTAAACGTTTTAGTCTTTTAACTGGAAATATTCTGAATAAATAAAAGTTTCGGTTGGAAATATGTAACATCGCTCAATTCGTCAACACAGGAAAGCTAAGTTCTGATCCTAAGATTGCATGAGATAGGTTGGTCTCACCTGCTTGACGACAAATTCCAGCTTCTGTTTATGAGTCTGGGTGCAGGGTAGGACAGCTGCAGCCTATAGTGTCTGGTGAGTAGGACGAGCTAAACAGATTTGGACACTTAAGGTTTTATCCTATTTCCTTCAATGGTCCTTTGTTAACATCGTGCAATTTGTCATCAAAAACCAATCACTTTTTTGTAAGTTACTCTGGAACGTGTTTCTACTGTAATCCTAAATGGTCATGGTCGTCCTGCTATTACATGGCTGGTACAGTAACAGGCTACAGCCGCATATAATCAATATTCTTTAATTTTTTTATCCAGCAACAAATATTACTGTCACAATGTAATACTGTTTTACAATTAAGACCTGATTTTTTACAATACCATAACTAAGCCTAACAAGATGGACTCGTAGGATGAGCAGTAAAAGGTTCCAGCCAATGTGGGTTTAGTTTTGGGTAACAAGAATTTCTGTCACGGCCTTCAGATGACAAACGAGTAAATCCGATCAAAGTTTATAGGCCAAGTCAATTTTTATATAAGCACTTACTCCTTCCCCTTGTCAATGTGTATATTGCAATTTTTTGTTTTTACGTGGATAAAGGAAATAAATACAGTATAGATTACTGTAGATGAATATTTTTCAATAAAATCGTCATGAAAATTAAGTAGTTCTACATACACTGATAATGCAGGTATAAAATGAGTTGTAACATAGTCGACAAAACTAATAAAAAAAATCGTCAAAAGCTTCTTCAACTTACTGAGAATGAGTATATAACATTCCTTTACTGAACCCTCTGCATTTTTGCTTGCCTTTGTAAACATCTACATACTTTTGAACTCAAATTCTTATAAGAGTATAATACGAAAGAAAGTCGATGACACAGGAAATACTGTACCACTGTTCTATGACTCTATCTATATGATAAACCTCACCCAATAAGTTTCCCTTTCGGAAAAAATAGAGAACGTAACTCTTGGTTTTCTTTAAATTTATTAACTTCGGGCAGACTTCTCTATTTGATCAAACGTCAATCGGTCTGTTTCGTCACTTTTGTGTGGATCAGTGGCACACAACAGCCTGGAACACTACTAGACGTCATCACTGAACAGAAGAACTAAAAATCACGATTTGTATAGCACTCTCCACAGGCAGTCGGCCTCCAACATGACCCGTCAATGTCAACACAACATCTACGTTAATAATTATTAGTTGCCTAATGTGACACCATCAAAACATTATTAAAAAACCTATAACCATAACTAAATTAAAAATAATTTTAATAGTATTCATTCAACAAACGCCGGCATACGAATTAGGCATGAAAACAACCTTTATAATATAGTTTTCATGCAGAATACACCCGTGATAATGATGATTTTGTGAAATGCAGTTACTGAGTTATGACACTTCCTACACTGTCACTCTTGACTCCACCTACAGGGTATTTATTCCTCAATGCTCAAACACTGGCATATGATTCAGGTTTATAAGCTGGTGTTTGCTGAATACATGTACTGTACTACCTATTTTAATAAATATTTAGAAATATGTTATGTAAATGTATTAGCCATCAATATAGGAGCTGAACGGTTTTGTCTGAAATAATAAATTCGTCATCTCACCTAAATTTAACTTTATAATTATGTTCCACCGTATATTAATTATTAGTCAGATTGTTGTACCTGTTTTATGTTGTATATTACAAGTGAGGAACTGTCCTATAGAAGCTGTGAAATAATGCACTCTTACAGTGGTGAGCACATGATTGACACTGGCATACAAAACGAAGCCTAGCCAATCACTATGAAATAACTAATACTCACAAGGTCAGTGACTACTCCATACACACAAAATATGTTGTTAATGATTAACTTATTGCTTTACACAAGATGCCCAGAATCGACCATTTTGCAAGTGGGCTCAACCTTAACACCAAGGATACAAACACCCTGAATGTCAAAATTCAGTATTTCCTGTTATGTTCAACGGAAGAAATGTTCCATATCTCTGCAATCAAGGTAATCTTATGTCCAACTGCCATTGAGAGATCAGATTAAGTTGATTAAACATTTGCCCCCAAAGGACATGGGGCTGAAGTCAGCTTTAGCTTCTGGAATCCAGGTTTTTGGGCTTGGCTTTGGCTTTTAAACTTTCTAAAGCTTCAGTTTCGAAGTCAGAGGCATGGCACTGGCTACTGCTTCAAAACCACAGGCCTGGCTTTGGATTTTCTTCTTTACACAGACACACTGATCATATCGTGACAAAACAGCAGAGTTAATTCATGACTTTTCTGTTCACACAATGACCTGACCTAAGAAAGCCCAGGTGCATGCTACAGGCTCATCGTCACAGCTGTGCCCTCCCATTTCTACTGTTCTAATCACCCACCAACATTCAACATGGGGCAGGATTCTCCATTGAATCCTTACAGACCTCTTGCATAGCCAGTCCAAAAAAGTATTGAAACCCCAGGCATCTGAAAGAATACGAAACATCAGGCGAAGACCAACCCAACTGAGGGTATCACTAGTTTCTACTCCACTGTATCCTGGGGTCTCCATACTTTTTGTGTTGGCTGTACATGGTCGGCACCATCTTGGGGTACAAAACACATAAGTGGAGTTTTGTTTGGAATGATAAAGTTTTGTGCAGTTTTCAACTACTCTTCTGTATTCTAATTTTCAGATATAGAAAAAAGAAATTTCTACCATGTACCATCATCATAATTTTACTGCAATTTTCCACGCTTGTGTGGGTTAGCCCTGGTTACCTGATGGTGGCTCTCCATGCTGCAAAGTCTTGCAGTCTCTCTTGTTAGGTTCCTAACTCTAATGTCATTTCATACAATCTCTCCCCCATGTCATTCTTGGCCCAACCCTGGCTCTCCTCCCCTCCACATTTAGACTTGTACACCTCTTTACCCAATTGGTCTCATCAATTCTCTGCACATGCCTAGACCATTATTATTTATTGTGAAGAAAAAATAAGAAAATTTAATTGAGTATAGCACTGCCAAATGATGGGAATGGTTGATGAGTCAATAATTGAGTAACCTCAACATGATAAATATTCCAACAATTATCTAAAGATTAAAATAAGCTGATAATTCAATAAAGTCGACTAATATTATCTTTATGGTAACACCTCGTGTAATAATGTGCCGTCACCCATGTTGAGGCTCATACAGGTAAGTTTGACCAAAGGCTTGATATTGGCTTTAAAAACAGGTAAGGTACAAGTTTGACTGGGATACATTGTCAGAAGAAATACAGTAACTATATACCTGAAACAATACATTCAGAACTCTGCAATTACCAGTTCCTGTACAGTACAATACTTTGTCTGTTGTGAACATAGAAAGTGATAATTTTGGCTATTATGACAGTACAGTATGTGGTAAAGAAATGCACATTTGCTTTACTGTACATTATTATATTTGGTTCGCTATATAAATATTGTACATAAGGTAATCACATTTGTTGCTTAAAATATATGCTGTATAGAATTTTACTTAAATAATCTCAATACTGTATAACTAAAGATACAAGTCTTCTTCTCTATAAGTTAACAATAAGTTTCAAGAAAAACTGTCAAACATGTACAGGATTAACCGTATTATTTCATTGTTACATGCATAGATAACTAGATTTAACAAATAAAAATACACAACCAAGGAAATAAATTAATTTATCTTATAACTGAGACAAGTGATAAAATAAAAATTTCACTCTACAATATAGTTTCATAAGAATGTACACCAACGTTAACAATAAACAAGGTTAAATAGCAGCTTATTTGTGACTACATAATTTTGGGTGATGAAAAGTAACCATAAGGTGGAAGATATTTAGTTCAGGTGTAATTTAAAAGTATTATCAAGAACTTTAAGTACACAAAAAACAGGATAAGGAACTAAGAATGTAACATTAAGTCAATTTGAACAACTCATTCAAAGTTTTTACAGACACCTAAATGTACTCATTTTATTTCTTAAATAATTCCATAAAAAAAAAAAAATACTAATCCTTCACTCCACCAAAACTATACTGTATTGTACAGTACTGGATAGTTTAATAAGTATAAAGCAAGTGGCCTCAATTTGAGTTCACTGTTGCTAATATTGCAGTGATTCCACTGGCAATATTTAACATTTAAACACATGCTTTATGTACAGCATCTCAAAAAAAAGTATCTGCCAGGATGGGTCCGACGACTTCTGAAATGCTACATGCAACTCGTGATGTTACAGGAGGGTTGGTATGTGTGGCTCTGAGGCATACTGATCCTACTACATTTGGTAACCGAATATCATATTAATTACGCCAAAATAAATACACATTACATTACATTTACCTATGTTAAACTATACAGGGCAGGAACACGCATATCCCAATATCTATCCTCAATGGTCTCATATGTTTCACACAGTGTGTGGGGACATACTTTTTTAGTTGCTGTACATTACTTACATGGTTTAAAAATAAAAGTTTCAAGTAAAACAATGTGTCATGGGGATCACCACACAAACTCTACACTACATTTGTGTTACACTGTATATTAAAAACTTGTTAGGATTCTGCAGTATAAACTAAGACTCCCTAAACTTGCTCTTTTTTCAGATTTTTGTACATGTACAGTACAGTATTTGTCTTTATCTTTTAAATTTAAGTCTTCATGTTTCTGCAGCCTATATACAGTACTGTACAGGACCATCATCTATACAAAACTACGAGTGTTTGCATTCATCACTGAAGTATGAAATAATTATAAATTACCTGTATTTTCATACAAAAAAGAAGGTAGGCCTAGGTCAAACTCCATGGTAATATTTACTGAACAAATTAAAGTGGGTTCACATTAAACTAAATATAGACCAGTAACATCCTTGACACCTGATGCATACAGTACAGTATTCCCTTAAAGCTCGCTGGGGTAAGGTAGTATGGACCCCGTGAGAACGCATAATCCGCGAGTTTTTCATGCCAGTCCCAGGAGTGTGCAAAATACATACCTGTATATAAATAGCTATATGCACATTTAAACCCTAACAACATTATGTATGCTTAAGACAATAAAATAAATATGAAATAAATAAATAAACATAAACATGAAATAACACTGTATGGACATTAGATCCACACAGTGATAGTTAGTTGTGGTAGTGACAATACAAAGACAATACCTCTGAAACGTCAGCCGATCTGGTGCACAGGATGTAAACAATCCCTGTACTGGACAGTTCCTAGTGAACATGCCCAGTACCAATAAGTATTTGTAATGTGTATACCATAGGTACCTATATGTATACAAGGTTTTTATATCCTTTTGTATTAAATTAGGTAAATTTTATTAATACTAACAATTGTTTGATATTTGTTCCATAAAGTGAGTGAGCAACATGATAGCATATAGCCAGTGATTTGGCTTTGCCAGTAGGTATACAGTAGGCTATTAAATCTGCAAAATTATTTTTCCAAAATATACCTTGTTAATTATAGGGTGCATCTTATGACCTGGGAAATATGGTGCTCTGTACTGTCTTGTAGTTTTGACTCCTCTTGATCTCTGGCACACATCCTCAGATTTAATTTATTTATTTTTCATGGCAATCAGTAATTTTCCAAGGGAACAAGCTTTCAAGGAATACTGTACAGTACTGTACTTTGATCTGCTCCTAAGCAGGCTTGCTGATAAATGCCTCCTACTACACATTTGTTACATCTCTTAACCCTTAAGAGAGAATTTGCTCACTGTATAGAGTGCAGCACTGTAAAATATATACAGCTGCTCCCCGACTTACGACAGGGTTAGGGACCGACATCCAGGTCGTAAGTCGGAGATGCTTAAATAATACATAGAAAGTCTAAAATGGAGGTCTCTTTTTCTTCTCAGCACCACAAAACACTCACTTTTAAGCTTGCCAGCCATTTTAAAGTGAATTACAGATGAAAATTTTGTCTGTGTACTGACTTTGGGACTCGAAAATACGTAATATATATATACAATATATATACAGTATACATGTAAGCATGTATGTACCTGTATGTACTGTATATATTTATTTATTTATATTTTTTTTAACGGGGATTATCCCACCCAGGTACAGGTCACTGACCCACATTGGGGGCTGGGGGGTGAAAATAAAATTATAATTATAATAATAATAATAATTAAAACAAATAAAAATTATAATAAAAATAAAAATAATAAAAATTACTGTAGAACCATAAATAAAAAATATATAAATTCTTAATCGAGTGAGAAACGATATACTGTACAGTATTTATGTTATGTTGTCAAAGTAAGAGTAACAATTGAGACCCTGCAATTATGTAAATGAGTCAGAAATTCAGTCAGATCAACAACCTGGGACTTGGTCACAATTTTTGTGATGCCATATGGCAGCAGGGTCTACCATTAGACAACACATTATGCTTCCAATATCTTCCCAGGCAGTAGTACCTCCCTGTTTGATATCTGCCTCCTACCTACTACCTGTGAATCATATTATGTTCACATTCTAAGTCCCTTAAACTTATTCTTCATAGTGCATGTTTAATGTATTCTTAACACCATTAACATTTACTGCACTTACTTCCTCCTCCTTTATAGTGAAATTACTTGAAGTAAAGGTGAGAGGTCTGATACATTAGACCCACATTAGTAAACAGTAGAATGAATAAGCCGATGATTTGATAAATGCTGTGTAAGCAGTGGATACAAAAATACTCCTTTTATTTACAAAAACCCAAGAAATGTATGTGAGCAATTACAAGTCAAAGGAAGAAAGCAATCCTAAAATTAACACTAAGGTAAACCTCCTACAAAGGTTCAAGTCATAAGAGAAAATTTAGAAGGAACAGACTATCAAGCATTAATTCTCATTGTTGCTCAGGTCCTGCAGAATTTCTTTTTTATCTTGATAAATATCCACCTAACACATTTTATACCATTTATACAGGTACAATCTTGTAGGATGAATGTAAACAAACTTTTTCTGGCCCAGCAATGGTTTCCTTGATTAGATTTAACAGAATATCTCCACAAGGATTCTCAGTTCAATTTACATTATGTCACCATGTTATAGGATGCACAGAGATCAAATAATTTTAAGAAATAGTAACTCTGGCTAAACACGTGACACACCAACTTAAATAACATCAAATGACATTCAGGAAGTCCTTGACTGACAAAGATCTGGTTTACGAAAATCCTAAGTAAAGATATAACCGGTATATATATATATATATATATATATATATATATATATATATATATATATATATATATATATTAGGGGGGCAGTGAAATTTTGCTCAAAGGTGCACTCTTCAGGCATTGTTCCTTATACATATCTAAGACTCCATGCCAAATTTGAAGCTGATATGTCGAGGTTTAGTCTGCCGCATTTTCTACTGAAATTTTTAAATTTACCTACAGTACTAGCCAAACAGCCGCTGTGGCTGGAGATATTCCTTATGTTGAGGATAATTCAGATGATTCAAGAGATATTCCTCTCGTCAATACTGATGCTGATTTTGTCCCTGATCCAAGGGCTCTGACAGACACCAGTTCACAGAACCGGACAAGACTCCCTACACTGGCTGCCGCTTGTGACCGATACTTGATTAGTGATTATGCTGGAGCTGCCATTGCTACTGCCACCTTAACTGACTATGGCATTATCACAAAGGATGACAAGAGTCAGGTTATTGGACCACATAAGCTGCGGGATGCGAGACAAAAATACCGATTTAAGAGGCAAGAAATCGAGATGGCTAGTTTAGATAATTTGACGTCACTCTATTTTGATGGTAAGAAGACCGCCACTCGTGTGATGATAAAGAATGAGAAGACCGAGAAATGGAGTTCGAGGATGATGGTGAAAGATCATTATGTCATCATGGTTGAGCCTGGTAATGAATATCTCACACATGTGACTCCCAAGACTGGACACGGAAAGCAGATTGCCAAAACTATTCACGAGTTTCTGGTGGACAAAAATCTAACCCAGCAGCCCATTGTGTGTGTTGGTTGTGATGGAACCAATGTAAATGTAGGATCAGAAAATGGAGTCAATCATCATCTTGAAATGTTACTTGGTCACCCGCTCCATTATTTTATATGTCAGCTTCACGGAAATGAGCTGCCTTTCCGCGCAGTTTTTTATCACTATGATGGTAAACCAAGTGGTCCTGAGCATTGGCGTGGTCCCATTGGAAAGCAGATCAAGGAGTCTTTGTCTGAGCTTCCAGTTGTCGCCTTCCAGCCAGTCAGTTTCCCTGATTTCCCTGTGTTTAATGATGAAGTGGAGAAAGATCTGTCCTGGGATCAGAAATACCTGTATAGGATTTGTAAAGGAGTTATCACAGGTGTTGTTGAAGATGACTTGGCTGCTATTGAGCCAGGTCCTCCCTGTGTGTCAAGGTGGAACACCTTATGGAGTAGAATCCTCAGGCTGTATGTAGCAACATCAAGACCCAGCCATGAGTTGAAAAGAATTGTCATTACAATAATAAAGTTCAGTGCTCCAATGTGGTTTTACATCAAGATACACCCTTACGTAACACACGGCTCAAGGAACGTATTCCAGTCCCTGCTATATATGAAACACCTGAATAGTGAGGAGGAGACGATAGTGAAGAAGGCTGTCCAGAGAAATGCATACTTCGCCCACACAGATGAACTTCTTCTTGGTATGTGTGCAGATGAGGACATGACTGTTAGAGAAAAAGCTGTCTCAATGATAAGAAAAATTAGAGAGGAGAATCAGCAAAAGGAAGAATGCACTGGCAGATCTGAAGAGGAGGAGGAAGATTCTGATGCTGCTGTTGACAAGAATTTGTTAAACTATACTGATGAGGAGGGTAAAGATGGAGATGGGAATGAGGATGTGCCTCCTGTAGTCAACATGAGAAAGGTGGTGACTCCGAAACTAAAGTGGCAAGCAAAAAACTATCATTCCATGATTAACTGGAGGAATGAACTCAAGACTGAGCCTCCTTACATTGCTTCTCTGTCAAATCTACAGGTTAATGACATTCTTGAGACACCATTAGGGGTGCCCAAGTGGCCAAACAGCACTCAGGCGGTCGAGAGAGGCATAAAAGTGATGACTGAAGCTTGCACTGAAGTGACGGGATACGAATCGAGAGATGGATATATTAGGCAAAGATTATTGTCTAGGAAAATGATGCCAAGGTTCCGCACAAAAAAGAATTTCAATATGAACTTGTAATGATTTTCTATACGGTGTACCTGTAAAATAACATGTGAATTAAATCGATGTCACCCATGTAAAATTTATCATTATCCTGGAAAACAGTAAATGACACCTAATTTTTGGTATACACTAAAAGTTGACAAAAAGTCGTTCGCGATGCGGCAGGGTAAGTATGCATGAAATGGCATGAAATTTTGCACAGGTGTTTGTTACAGCCATACAAACGATGCCTGAAAAGTGCAGCCTGCAACTCAAATAAAAGTGTTTTTTCCCTGCCCCCTAATATATATATATATATATATATATATATATATATATATATATATATATATATATATATATATATATATATATATATAAGAGAGAGAGAGAGAGAGAGAGAGAGAGAGAGCCTATGTTTCAACTACATGTGAAAATCTCAAAGAACTGCAGATGTCTCTGGGGTTACAATACAGTAATGTACTGTACTGTATTTATTGTATTTATTAAGAGTGGTTTACTAAGCTAAAGATAAATGCATGTGGTGTTTTAGTTATCATGGCCCACAGGATTGCTGTGTAAAGCAGTGGCAAAATGCTGACTCAAGATGTTTCAACTGTAGGAACACTGATGAGCTTAGTATCCCAGAGTTTACTCTGAAATAAATGAAAGGAATAAAATGTTACTTCAGGTAAAACCTCATCAAAAATCAAAACCAGTGAAAGCAAAACATCTAAAAAAAATGCATATATACAAACAGTGCAGCAGATTTACAGTTAGTGTGTCACTACCAAATTAAATCCATGTCTAGGCTGGGCCGCACAGTTTCACACATCATCACAACCAGTGGTGCAGTGTCTCGGTAACCTCCGAGTCCTCCACTACATGTATTTAACTTACTATATTATTTATAATGGCTTAAAAGCTTTTTGTACACCAAAAATTGACATTAAAAATATGTTTTAAAGCATTTTAACAATTTGAGGGAAGGATGTTTTGGAACACAGTGGGAAAATGTGTTCCAAATCAAAAAAAATCAGTTACTGAAAGTTTTTCAAGAATGGAATCCTTTCGTAAATCTGGGAATATCTGTACAAGAAAATTAATGCTGGGATCTAGAGTAAATGCTTACAGTAGCTGTACTCTAATTATTATTCTGCATGTGAAAAAGGTAATCTTTCATGCAATTCAATATTGGATAGTAAACTGTATAATATTTGGAGGTTCTCAAGATAATGGCAGATTCTCATAACTTGCCAGTTTGACGAGTGTACAGTAAACAGTAGTGTTACTGTATTTAACAAACCAATTTTGACTCCCTGTTAATGTTATAAACTCTTTCTTTTCTAAAAATTAACATTTACTTTTATATAGTACACAGAATTACAAATTGTAAAAAAAAAAAAAAATATCTCGTTAGCAGCTGAGATAGACTGCAGATTCCATACACTATACTGGAGAAAACAAAAGCACTATGGTAGAGCATTCTGCAATATACTGTATATTTAAGAGTTTACTGAAAACCTATTATTACACATATAGAATATAACTAGTTTTAACTTCAAAGGTAAAATAAAAAAATACTGTATAAAATAAAATAACTAAACATGACCTTTGTACACTTTAAATTCATGCTCCTTATGTTATCTTGCTCTTTGACTATAGTGTAAAATATTATGAAGGTAAACAATGTAGACAGCAGTGATGTCATTGAGACTGATCCTGAGACCATGAATGAGATCTGTGGTGGAGTGGGTCAGGATGAACCTAACCTAACCTTCAACCACACACAAATGGATCCCCTGACTTCTTCCATGTTTGTGTTTATGTGGGAGATTGAGGGCAAGTATTCTATGCCATCAGTTTCTTTTATCATTTGTAATAAATTTGTGTTTCTATATCCACTTTATATAAATTAAGACACTGATTGCATGTGCTCTTTTGTGTAAACAAAGTCATTCAATTCATGAGACTTCCTGTCGCACTAAAACTGTAACACTATATCCAAATAAAGTGTTCTAACCCCTTCACTATGGGGACAACGCTTTTAGTATATCATTTGGCTAATGCCAGACAATTTCATTCAGCAGAGAGGGGACCCCGTACACAGGTGGTTAACGAGGTTAGTGACAACATTATCAAATGACTTTATTAACTTTGGGTTTAACTAAATGGACTCAAAAATACCAAATGTAAGTGAAGATACCATCCAATCCAATCGACCTTATTGTCCCACCAGGATCACAAGATATTCATTCCAGGTTCTTGGTCATAATCTTCAAACAATTAAGTGTTGCATTACAAAATTCTCTAGAAATTTCTTGTCCTTCATGATCAATCTGCAGAACTCTCTGCCCTCGTAACATTTTGAGGGCATTTCTTAGTCTTATAAGTGAGATTACCTGGGTTTTTTACTATTCCTTGAATTTTTAACTTTGTCATTTTTAATGTGCTGCATGAGCCACATTTATGGTCTGTAGTAGTTATACTCTTCATGTCCCCTTTTAAGTACTGTACTGTAATGTTTATCATGGAATGTTTAAAGCATAACCAAACAACAGCTTTTCATAATTTATAAACTAGAAAATAGTGATTGAGCTCAAGTTTAAGCACACATACTGTATTGTATATCACTGTCTTGGGTAAAGTAATTCTATTGTGCCAAAAATAGATACTCTCCATCTCTCACTCACACAGTATATTACTTAATGTTGCTGACTAGACCGCCCCCGATGATTTGTTGATAAGTTGATCCACTTTGTTTATTATCCAGTCTACGTACGGACGCTCCTCTGGGTTAACTTTGAGAATACTCTTGATCAACTCAACAATTTCCTGCAATATAAATATTTATTAATCAAAATTCATATTCAAAGATAAAATCAATAATACAAGATTTTCTAAAAAAAAAAAAAAGAAAAAAAAAATTATACAACCAAACTGTAAGCAGACAACTTGTGTAATATCTAATTAAGTCCAAGGAGTGTGGCTGGTAGTAATTCACTAATTTGTTATAATTCCCTAAGCAACCATATTCCCCCAAAAAGCATATCTGGAAGTAAACAAGAAACATTCTATCCTGGAAATTTCCCATTTTCATCTGCACCAATACAATACATGAAGCTAATGTAGATCAAATACCTGGTGATGAATGTCAACTTTGGAGACAATCCCATATTAAGACAGCATTATCTTATATTTGGCTCTGAATAAATGATCAAGTTTCACAAACCTCTGAGTACGGATGAGTTTCGGGGAATTTTATGATTCCACTGACCACGGCCAGCGCTACACTGTCCCCTCGCTCATACACGGCATCAAAGGGAGATTTGTAAAAACATAGCGCATACAGCAAACAACCTAGAGACTGAAATGGAGAAGTTTTAGTTTCTTTAATGAATAATTTCATTTTTTTTTATTAAAGACAATGCACTTTTGGAGATGGAAGAGAAAACTACATACGGTAGTAGTACTGAGAGTATAGTACAAGAAAAATTATCATGAAATCTGAGAATCACTTTCAACACGTCAGTGAAAACAACAAAAACTGCATGACAAAAATTCATGGGATTTCTTTATTAATGTAATGAATGTAGAAGTGTAATAATATCTTGCCTCAGACTTACCCAAACATCAGTACGCTCATCTACATGACAAAAAAATTCAACATTAAATAATTCTGGAGGCCTGTATGGCATGGAACTTCTCTCAGCAGCTTCATCCTGCAGCTTGTGGGCCTCTGAGCTGCCATTTATCTCCAGTCTTGCTCTGGTTACAGACCCTGCAATATTGTTAATTGGTTTCATATGAGATGATCCCAATAGATACTTATAAAGAAAAGTACGTACAGTACTGTAATTGACTTTGGCTTCAAGAACCACAGACCTGGAAGACTGAATGGACTTTCATTGAGAAATTATTTCTCATGGTCATTTTTCTTGATCAAAGAATGTATAATTATTGATTAGTTTGTTGCATTAAAAATATGTTGATTGCTGGCATGGCATCTTCATTATTAAAAAATGCAAGGATATATGGTAGAGGTACATAACCAAACTCTCTCAGGAATAAGTAGTCCTGTACACTGTACTGTGTTGTACTTAGTATCCCTGAAAACACAAACATTTACTGTAAATACTCATCCTTTATACATCTAAAAATAATAACTTACAGAAAGAGTAGAAAAAGTGAGTAAAGTAAAACCAGAACTGTGAACTTGTGTATATTCAGGTTAGTGTGCTCATTGTGCTGTATTCCTTTTAAAGCTTAATTTTTTCTGTACATTAAACTGTTTCTTTCCACTTAAAATGATGAATAATTTTTTTTTAAGAAACCTGAACATATTTGAAAGAATAACTGGGTTAGAAGGAGACACAAATTCAATGAAATATCACACTACAGTGCAGTACTGTACCTAGATCCATAAGTAGTGGTGTGAGATCATCCTTTAAGAGAATATTGGACGTCTTGATGTCTCGATGAGCCAAAGGATGTGGCTTGGCTGAGTGCATGCACTCGACAGCCTCACATATCCGCCGGAACATAGACAATACAACGACCTTCAAACCAAGGAAAATCATTATACAGTGTATTAACAACTGACATGAAGCAAGTTCTCAAGTGATTTGTAAATTCAGTATACAGTACATCATTTTTTATCACTGTGTAAGACATAAAATATCAATTAAAATAATTATACTGTACTAATTGAAAACTTTAAGTCAGTACATGTAAGTATAAAATGGCAGAAGAGACATATACCTCATCCAAGTGTGAACCAGACTGTTGCCTGCGCATTAACTCATCATGTAGTGTTCCCCGCTGTAAGAAAACACACAAACTGTTACATCACTTAAAATGTTGTCTTGTTGTACCAGAAAAAAGGCCACATAAATATGATAACAAATAACATATCAACTCAACAAACCTGGCAGTATGGGAGAACAATGAGTACTTGTGATGTACGATTTCCCATTAGGTCTGGCATCCCTACAAGATCTGAGTCTATGCACTCCACAATGTTGGGGTGAGACAAGGCTTTGAGGTACTCCACTTCTGCCAGGGCCACCTGGAGACACAAAGAAACAAGGATTCATAATAGAGTATCGTAACAACTTCATAACATGAGTGTAATGACATGGTGATATTTTCATCTGGAAGGGAATTAAAACAAGAAAAGAATCCCAGAAAACTTGTGCTTATGCCAGTTCAATCTACTACAAGAAGTCCTTAGTATTGTACTGTACTGTGCTGTGCTGTACTGTACAGTATTGCACTGTACTGTGCTGTATTGTACTGTGCTGTACTGTACAGTATTGCACTGTACTGTGCTGTACTGTGCTGTTCTGTACTGTACAGTATTGCACTTTACTGTGATGTATTGTACTATGCTGTACTGTACAGTATTGCAATGTACTGTGATGTGATGTGATGTGATGTGCTGTGCTGTACTGTACAGTATTGCACTGTACTGTGATGTATTGTCCTGTACTGAATATATTTCAAATAAAGAATTATTACTGTATGCATCTAATAAATGAATGTACAAATACTGTATACAGTACTATATAATAGTAATGATATCTAGATAAGATTTAAATAGAAGATCTAATGACTGTCCACATTTCATGTCTCCAAACTTCAAAAAATATCCAAACACTGGCCATTTTAACCAGAGTACAGATTCAACATGTAAAATCAAGCAGTGAAAAAAAATGCACATTTTCACTGCTATGCAATGTCGCTTGATCACAAGAAGGGCTCAAGTCAAACAGCACCAACTCTTCCCGGCCAGAGCCAACCAGGTCCATGTGACTCACACCCACACTCTGGTGTTTATCATGGTTTTCATTGTGATTTACCACTTTTCAAAGGTATAGAAAATAAATCTTGTTTTGTAATACGGTACAGTATAAAAAACCTTAAAGTTACATTTTCTTTTTAACCCCTCAAAAATATTACTCATAATCTAGTTGACCCCCAGATTGTTGTATAAAAAAATTGGGTTTTTCAAAACTCAACTTATAAACACGTACAATATACAATATACCCTGTACTACATTATATTAAAATGGGAAAGTCTTTCAGGAAATTTGGAAAGACAGGAGAAGATGCAGATATTTATATTGTAATCTATAAACAGATTACACATACCTTCTGATCTGTCTGTGCATGACATGTAATGCGTTTGAGGGCATACAGTTTATGTGACGACGCATCTTCTACTAAGTCCACCATGCTGAACCCTCTGAGGAAATATTTAAAAGATAATTAAAGTCATTATAATTAACCTCCTCACATTGTATCCCAGCAGTAAACCCCATCAAAAGATAATACAGTACAGTGCATTTTATGAATCAAACATATATCTAATAGTGCTGCTGGTCAAACAGTGAGATGTGGATGTGAAAATAATATGAAGAAACTGTAAATGCTATCTGTGTCCCCTTGTGTCCCAGCAGCATCATACATCTCCCCTTGTGTCCCAGCAGCATCATACATCTCCCCTTGTGTCCCAGCAGCATCATACATCTCCCCTTGTGTCCCAGCAGCATCAGACATCTCCCCCTGTGTCCCAGCAGCATCAGACATCTCCCACTGTGTCCCAGCAGCATCATACATCTCCCCTTGTGTCCCAGCAGCATCAGACATCTCCCCCTGTGTCCCAGCAGCATCAGACATTTCCCCTTCCAAAAAGAAAAAAAACTTACCCTTCACCAAGTCGTTCCCTTATGTAATACTGACGTCCATTGACTTTAATTCTTTCCTTAACACATAAACAATTGCCCATCCTGACCAAGATGGCAAGGCCTGCTGTGTTCATTCCAATCTTCTGCTAGAATCTTGTCTGCAATATGAGAGAAAATAACAATACTATAATGTACACACACAAAATATCACTATAAATTATGACCATTTTCATATTGGTAATTATTTACGACTTTACCGCCGCTGATTTTTTCATAGAAAATTAAATTTTAAATGCTGCAATTTCACTGTGTTTTATAGTGGACATTGTTGTGGTTATGGCAAATGTGTTAAAATATGTTTATTTAAAAGTTCAACTTAATCTAACCTAATCTTACCTTATCCTAAACTTAAACTAACCTAACAAAAAAATAATAATTATCATATCAGAACTCACTGATAAAAATATAGTTAGAATATAAACATCAAAATAAATAATGCGTCGGCGGGATAGTCGTCAATATTAGCCAGTTATATATTACGGTAGGCAGTGGATATTTTGCCGTGACCGGCTAAGTTCTTACTAACTCCATTTTATCTTGAGTTCACGCTGATTGGCTAATCAAATCAGAATGACATTGCACAGAACCTAACCTAACCTCACCTGCCTAACCTAACTTCCTAACCTGTGCATTGTCGTTTCTATTTTCGTACTATCATCCAAACATCTCGAGAAAAAATTAATGCAGTGGATATTTTGCCGTTTTGTTTGCCGGTAATGGATAATTAGCCTAAGAGAGTGCACTCATGGTAAAATAGCATTAGGAGGAACTTACCGGTCACGGCAAAATATCCACTGTGATTAACCGTTTTGCTGCAATTCCTGCACTTGCCATTTTCTTCTGACTACCGCCAGACTATTTTACTCAGCTTGGGGTAACCTCCCGCAGCCAAAGGGTTAAGTTAACCTGTTTGGTTATACTATAGACACCAATCTGAGCTGTAACACATACCTAAGTCATTCAAAGGGATGAATGTCCTTAGTACTGTACTGTGGTGAACTAACCTGTAAGCATGGTAGCGAATCGAAGATAATAATTTATCCTTTAACTGAATATCTGATTAAGTGATAAATAAACATTAACTGATATTATTTTTGAAAAATAACTAACTGACAACCGAACAAACATACTTTAAACAGCACAAGATTTTATTCAGGAATGCGTCACCTTATACCTTATATATTGAAAAGTTCACCAATACCTGTAACGAAAATTCTCTTTCATAAATGAAGACCTTACCATATGTAGGGTAGTTGGTGGAGGAACACGTCACGTCTAACTGTTGACGGTCGCTTTAACAACCATAATGTGGTTTCCTGACATCTTGTTATCTCTTTCCCTTGTACAAAGCTTATTCTTTAATTTCAACATAACATAAGTAAAGTAATACTGATGTATGTACAAAAATAAAAACGTAAAATAAATGAAACGATAGATGATAAATTTAAGAGTACTTATGTGAATAAATGTCCGAGAAAGCCTTTGACAGTCTGACACAAAAGATTAATGTAGGTCTCGTGGATTAAATTATTTCTTACAAATAGAAAACATTGTTGTATGAGGCATCTGAATAGAATAGGGTAATTAGTTCAGTTTTGAAAGGTGGGAAGCGTAAAGGAAATCAGTTATAAGCTTTATCTTTTAATCAGGAAAGTAAGATAATTTATCTGCTTTTATTTGCACAATCTGTAGCTGAATGTATCACAATTAGAGCATCTTCGTGCGTAAATTTAATAAATTATAAATCAAGTCATTTTACACCATTCTACCAGAGCCTTCATGTGAGTAAAGTAAGAGAGAAAATAGACCCAAGAATTTCTCAAAAACTGTATTCGAGTTTCCTTGGTCATATAGACTACAAGTCATATAAAAACAAACGCTAAACATTATTATTACTATTACTGTACTTACCCTAGTCCATAAATGGTTTTCAGGGATAAAAAAAAAATAGCAGTATATATTAATGTTACCTGATCGAGTTGCTAAGTAGGAATATCGAGGAACTCAAATATTCTCATGAATACTGTAAATAAATTATTCTCTCCCCGTACGAACAATTTTACTATCTAATTGTATTTTTCATTAACTAATAACACATATCTTGTATTATATACCATACATATAAAGGAATTGTTGGTTTAAATAGAGTTAATGTAATCCATCCCTTAACAACAGTATCAGCCCGACGTAAACAAAGCCAGCTGGGAGACACCACAGATCACTCCCTTTATCTGGGTGATAACTGGTTAGTCTAATATCCCGTGTGTGTGTGTGTTTTACTAGGTTGATATGCCTCTTGTGTTTCGTTTAACGATTTATATATGTCATAGTGTTTTTTGGAGAATGAAGAAAAGAAAACTAATTAACGTATATGTTTGTACAAGGCCAAGTTGTGTTCACTTGAGACTCTAACGTCTAACAATTATATTCTTGGTTTTGTGTAACATGGGGTGGAGTCAGGTTAAGATTTATGTAACATGACATTCTGTTGTGTTACTTAGTTGAAATAGTGTACACGGGTTTCTTATCACGCATTTGTCAATGAAACTGTATGGCCGATAGTGTTGGGTATGTTAAAAGTATCCTCTACAAAGAAACTTTTTATAATCTACTTATAAATTAATATATCATTCCAAGAAGCTGACATGCAATAGAAAGTACATTGTCATAATTTGTGATAAAGGTACTTTACTAACTACTTGAGGAAATTAAAAAATTATGTTTCAGAGGCAAGCTATATGTCTGTTATTACTGTTTAGTTGAATACAGTATACTGTAAGCTGATTTCCCTGTGTTTATTCGGTGATACTGTAAGACAGTTGCACACTACCACCAGACTTAACCTTCATAATCTAATCTAATCTACCTGCGTACTTATGTAATTTAATCTACGTAACTAAGCTAACCAAATTTACCTAACCTTAAATATGTACTGTACTTCCATCCTAGGATAGGCTTAGTTTTCTTTTATTTATGATAAATTAAATTAAGTTATATTCGCTGGGAAGCATTCATGTGTATCGCCAAACTAATACAGTTTGTTTCTTGTGCCTCAAATTGGATTGGGGTTTTGCGAGTCTCTTGTCCCCAGAAGCTACTGGTATTATTGTACTGCATTTTGCAACATTTTGTGCATAAGAAAATTTGTGTATGGTAATTTTTGATGCTTTAATTTGATGCAAAATATATTACAAACCAAAGTTCAGCAAATGTGCCTGCAAAATGTATACAGTACCGGTATGAGCTTACAACCAGCAGTCATAGATATTGTGACTTTATTTGGCCTTGAAAATGATCCAAGTTCCTCTATCAGCAGTTCTGTGTAAACATCAGTAGCATAAGAGTAAACAACTGATAATATCAGTAGTATACATACAGTATACAGTGATTTCAAATACTGTGTCCAGTAATAAAATAAAGTACAGTAATTGCTGTACAGTATTATATAATGGATATTTTCTATTTTTCATTTACCAGGTGCCCACTGAACTACCACTGCCATGGCTCGGCGTGGTGGCTGTTGTATGTACTTCAACATCATTACTGCCATCCTTGGGGTGATAGGAGGATGGTCAGCATTTGGTGTGTTTTTCTTCTACTTTGAAAATCGGCAGGCAGGAATGTGGGCTTTTGTGTCAGGTATGCAGGAATATGGCTATAAAGATTTGTCCTTTAATATTTTCTAAATTACATTTATGTGCATCTTACAGTACCTGGATAATTCCATACATTCAGTGTTGTCTAAACCACATTGATTAGTTTTCTGATCATTTTCCACCAGACATTTACTTTACTTTTCGATGCATTTGTTCCCTTGATTTTACTTGTACAGTACTTATCATTGTATGTAATCATTCTTCCTTTGAGTTGTACTACAGAGAACCTTGAGAATTGTTTGAGCAACTTATTTATAGAAAACATTGTAGTAAGTTATGATTATGGATTTCTTGGATAACTTATGATTTACAGCACTCACCAATCCTTGGTGTGCTGTGTAAATACCCTAGATACCCATGACCAAATCACTCAGTTTAGGGACACAAAAATCTTGCTGCATGATGGCCATTACCATTTAAGATTGAAGAGTCACTCAAGTGTAGCCAGAGCCTCTGCAAGTTCAGTAACATTAACTTATCCTCCCAGTCAGAGGATTACCCAGTAAGTCTTAAGGAAATAACCCAATTATTTCTCCGCTGTAATGTGTCAGTTACTTGATGGCTATAAACTGAATACAATCAAGAAACTGACCAACTTGGGGCAAGAGCCACAACAGACTTTTATTGAATATTAACATCATAATTTATAGTAACATTAGTGAATTAGTGTTTAGAATGCCAGTACAGTAGTTTGTGTCCTTATTACTCATGTATGATCTTTATTATTAGTTAACTATTTTTCACTAATGTTTGTGCCTTATCTTGCCCACAGGAATATTTGCTGCCACAACTCTTTTCATTCACATTCTGTATAAGCGGCACACACTAGAATTGTGGTACACACCAGAGAACCTCTTACAGATCCGACTGCTGGGCCTGCTTGGCTCTCTTTCTGGTCTTGTCGGGTTATCATCATACATTGGTATTGCTGTATCCCATCATGAAGGTAGGGCTATGATATGTAATAAAGATGAATTGAACAATATCCACTATATCACTTCATATCTATAGGACTTAAGCAGACAGTATCAGACAGGCCTCTAACCATAGATAGACACAGTAGATAGATGGACAGATATTCAGTAAAATCATCATTCAAGTTCTCATTAATGAAGATATATTTTAATGCTTGTATATTTCAGCATTTCCAAAAAATGTCAGACAACCAATATTTTTCCAATTACAGTACAGTACTCTGCATAAGAAAGCTAAAGCTGTACAGAACCTACTCGGTATAAGAAGGCTAAAGCTATATATTAAAAAACTCGAGATCATGAGCAAAGTTTTTATAAAGATCATATTATTTAGTGTGGGTATGATATTAGCCCACAGGATGATTAAACAGGCAGGAAACATAAAAATATATACAGTACTGTACAGGATATTTCCAATATCAGCATTTATCATATACTGTACAGACAGTATAATATAGACTACAGGTTATAGCTTTTTAAGAATAGATTAATTAATTTTATTTTTAGTATTTCCTCTCTTAAATATTGATGGGAGAAACGTGATTTTCCTAGTCCTAATTTAACTGTAAAATGAAATTCATTATCTCAAGACCATATAAACAATTAAAAACTTTTTTGAAAACATTGAATTTACTTTCAGATCTGCCCTCCATGAATAACATTGGTACAAGTCATTACTTCATGGCAATATGGGCACTTCTGACTTTCAAATGGGGAATGTCGCTGTTTGGTTTTGCCCATGTCTACCGCAAGAGACTACTTGAGGAGTATCACCCATTGCTAGCATGAGGTAGAAATGTGTAAATTTGGTACAGTATTTCCTTTCTGTGTTGTAGAAGCACAGTTTTGTGCATCTCATTACAGTTAATTAGCTACACTTAATTGGTAGAATTTTAAGAGAGCCTCTAAGTGCTTCTTTATGTTGTGCTCTTCATTCAAGGAGTTATTTCTAAAAGGAAGATGTAAAAATAGTAAAGTATATTGCATATTTTTTAATGAACTAATGTTCAAATATTTTATGTTTGTACAGGTACTATATTTTAAAAAAATATCATGCATGATTATAATTTTTCAGAATGCAATAAATGATCATTTTACCATTGATCATTTATCTGTGCCAGGGCTTTCTCGTGCTTTTTTTTATTGAAACTGATATACTATTTAACCACATCAAACACCCCTTAACCGTGTTTGGAAAATAAATGCTTTTCAAATTTCCCGCCGCCGTATGCACAAAATTTGGCAGTTGGCGAGTGGAAGCGACTGTACTCCCTGCCCATTGTCATATATGGTACCCACTTTTGTCTGTAGTGTATTACAATATTACGTATTGTATGATGATTTTATAGGTTATGAGTTACGCAAGATTATTGCGTATTGTATAATTTGACTCGATATATCTGTCGTGTTCTTTGATAATATTCCCCTTAGTACATTTAGTATTAAACAAAACTTGTTTAACCAATGTTAAAAATGTATGATAATTAAATTCCACAATCACACACTTTAATGTATTAGATTGGCAAATTAACATTAGTCACGCATGTGTCATTTTTTATCATCTTTTAGTTCACTATTTTATTGAGTTATTTGGTAGATATAAGTAAAATGAAAAATGTGGAAGCTTTGCAGCGGTCAGTCAGCTGCACGGACTGTGATTTGAGAAATTTACTCTGCTTATACATAAATATTTATGGCACGTGATGCAGCTATTGAATTTTGGTACAATACTGTACATCAAACTTTATCTCACTATAGGCCAGGTGGCCCTAATTGTAATTAAATATAGAGCCTCCATTCATTCTTTCTGGTGTAACTGAATTATTCTACTAAAAATGAAAATATTTTGATTACTGTTCAATGAAAATCTACCAACAAATTTGCCATTCTTAAATAATGGAATATGAAGTGTTTCTTCTGAACCATTAATGATCAAAATGCTTCAAGTAACTAACAGAGGAGAGGAAAATTTCAGGGAAAAGATCCATACACAACAATCATCATCCAGCTCAGTACAGAATCATCCACAACTACAGTTTGGGACAGGAAAACAAAGGTAATAAAATACAGTATAGGTACTATAAACATGTCAAAATTTATTCACCTACCTTATAAAATACTGTACACACAATTCATTTTCGTAGTTTAAAACATTTTTGCCCCAATATAGTGTCAAGTTTCTAGTTAACTGCAGCACTGAGGAATTTTACAATGTCTTCCTTTATGGTTTTACTGAGATCAACATTACATTTGATTAAAAAAGTAAATATTACAATAACCTGAATATTTCTTTATATTATGCAAGTAACAATTTCATTAAACCTACGGCATAAACATCAACACCATGAGACATTACTTTCCCCAGGGATACTTTTCTAATTATCAGAGAAAATAAAGACAGATATTATTATTAAAAATATATATATACTGTACAAAGACTTTCCCAAATCTGGCAAAATAAATATAATTTGTTCATAAACTTTTAGATATTAAAATGAGAGATAGAAACCTTTCAGTTAGCCCAATCACAGTCTGACAGTGAAGTCAGTATTATACTGTGGGGATGATACTTCACTTGCACAAAAATGAAGCAAACGTGCTAGAGTTCCGATCACCTGAATGTATGGATTACAGGGAAGGAAGCTTTTGAATAAAATTGTATACACACTACTCCACTTTCAGGATTAGATATGATGCTTCTAGCATATAAACCTCCATCCCATTGAAAATATTTTTCAAATTTTGTATACCTTAGCACTAAACTTTGTTGTGCTACACTTAAAATACTCTTAAAGCTGCAAACTGTCTTTGACATAACATGATTGACATTTTTACTATGCCCAGTTAATATACTTGTAACTTCTGCTCTAATTAGCATAAAAAGAAAGTAAAAGTTTTTATTACCCAAATTAGAGCGAAGCTACAACCTGTATTTCCTCTTGACGTAATTTTAGTTTTAAAGTGATATACAATACCATAATTCTAAACAGTGCTATTATACACCTGAACACCTTCTATATGGCAGGATAGTAACAGCTTGGTGATTAACAAGTACTGTAATGTAGTAGTCATGGCTATAAAAGTGGCTTTGGGGTTAGAATTTTAAAATATTTATCCTTACTTAACACAGATGGTGATTAAAGTGGTTAAATTTTAGGATAAGAGTACCAATACCCCGAGTAAAATTAGACTGATGTGGGTGAGACTACTGCAAGAGAGCTTTACAAACTTGAATTACCAAATGAACACGTGGAGAGAGAAGCAATTGACATAATTACGTACTAAACTTGACCCATTTTTGGTATCGTTTGTAATCATTATAAATTACAAAAGCTAGTTGGTTGCTGGTTTCTAAAGGAGCCATGCCACCACATTAATGAATTCAGTGAAGATTCCCCTCCCCCCCCCCATTTAAATCTTTATCACTGAAAGGAAAAGCATTGCGAGTACATTTACCTGTGTGGGAGCAGGGCTCACTTTGAATTGAGCACGCTGTGGATTCCAAAACTTAGCAGAATTTGGACAGTACATTAACTGACCAACCTGTCAAGTAATACAAGCCATAACACTTATGCTTACCTACACATTATTCACATAAGATAAAAATCCTACTTCTTATATCATTTATCACTACAGCACTTATAATGTCTAAAACCCATCACCAGAATGTACTGCCATACACAAATGCAAAGTGCCACAATATTGAAGAGTATCTGCAGATATACCGAGCCTACTCACTAAAACTTTACACGCTTTTGCACTTTGCATGTATTTAAATGGGGAATTTACTGCCTAACTCCCAAAACTTGTAATTCCTTAATAATAATAATAATAAACAAAAAAGGTCATAATTTTATTACTTAAAAAGGACTCACAATTTTGGGGGTTTTGTTTGTAAATCAAGGCTTTTTTTTTTTCATACCTTAAATTTTGTAAACCACAGCTTTGTAAAGTGGGGTCTACCTGGAAAACATTGAATGATAACACATTTTGATGATCTATTATGACAGGATATTAAATAGAGGCAACAGCACATCATAACTACCACTGACCTCATAATCAAGGTTGCTAAGGACTGCCATCATCCCTGCCATAAGCTTTCAGACACACCAGTCTTATTCTTTAAGCATCAAAACTCATCCATGGAAATTGAAAGTAGACAGGAGTCACTTTCATCTGTAATAAAAGATTCAGGACTAGATAAGAATTCAATGATTGTGACAAAGTCAATTAAATAAAAACAATAACATTAGCAAAGCAATATTATGACTTTTCATTTTCCTTTGGTGATAAAATTAATGAACTACCATGAAATCTCAACTCCGTTAGGAAAACTTGTCACACCGCAGGCAACTTTAATTTTGTACCGATGAAATCGATCAAACCACTGTACACGACTTTCTTGGTACTTGCCATTCCAAACTTTTTAAAAACAATTACCAAACCTACCAATGTAACAGTGACTTCTATAAATCCCTGATCACTTTCTGTGTTTGCTTTTATCAAGATTGGTGAGGTGCTTGAAAAGGCCAATAATGTCACCATAAAATATAGATTAATGACAATCTCCCATTATTGAAACTTATCCAATGATTCCCTTTTAACATGTCACCCTCCCAAAGTAAAATGATAAAAATTAAACCAAGACAATTACTTTTACTGGACAATAAAAGGGTGTGTGTGTGTAACCATTATAAGCATGTGTGTTCAGTAAATATCAAAGAGGTGCTGTCCCCCATTTTTTCAACTAATAAATACCTGAAACCTTAACGAGTCTTTAGCTTCAATATACAAGTGGAAATATAACTAATTTACACAAAAAACTAATCCATGAATGGAAGGTGCAAAAATAGTACAAAACACAATAACACAAGCACTGGTTTAGTAATGCTTACCAAGAATTCCTGAACATTCAAGTGAAAATCGTTTTTGGAAAGTTGTGTAGACATCTGATAATCGCCTATTGGACCCCAAGCTCATTCTTTCAGTGCTGACAATAGACTGTCTACGAGATGATATACTCTCTGAAAAACAAGAATATGAAATTAAGCTTAGCAGTTTAAGTAGGTGGCTCCTATCACCACCTTACATAATCTTAAACAAAAGTAAAAAAACTTATGGTTGAATATGAGAATCTCATTTTAAGTCAAAAGGCAAGTGATTCATGAAGTGCTTCCCTGAACACCTTCTGACAGAGCCTACCTTACCCATTGGTCACTGTCATAATAACTGAAGGGTATCAATGCTACCAAACACCATTAGTTAGTACTAGGCTATGGGGTAGCTGCAGAGCCTCTTACTGTGTTTACACAGCTGAGAGGAACAGCACTGTAAATCTTTTTTTCCATCTTATGCATACTAAGCCATATTCATCCTTCAGTCAATTGCACACTAAAATATTTTGTCATACCTGTATTATTAAGGAAACGGAATCTAAAAACCATAAGTGATTCACCTCTGCGAAGCTCTGACTTTACGGCTTCATTGTTTATAATGGAGACGGCTGATTCGCCAGTAAGTACGGAGTCGGTGAGTGTGTCAAACACAGAACTTCCTGGCAAGTAAGACCTACGACCTGGATAACTTGGGCATCTAAAAACATCTTCAGCAACATCAGAAGCATCGGTGAAGGTTTCCTCTGGTTCAAGGGATTTCTCAATATTCTGTGAAGGAACAAAATTATTTGACTAACCAGTATATTATATTGATCTACAACTGTGATAAATTAAAGTTCTAATATATATCTAAAGACAGTTCCAACTACTGAATAGTATTTAAAACTAAAATTGGTCACTACTGAAATTTTCATTAGTATTCCATTTTATCATAATGCACTTTTCTGCAATGTATAATTACTGAGATGACATGAATAAGGTGTGGATCTCATAAACGAAATAAATCTTAAAAAAATATTGGAGACAAAAGAAGTTAAAAAATACTGTACCTTGGTTTCCAAGTTATTCTCAGTAAGAGTGTCATCATTATCATTATCTCCTGTAAGATTCTGCAGCCTTGTTAAACTGTTATAGAAGTCTTGCTTAATCTCCAACATAGACCCATCTTCATCACACTTGCTCAATATTGAGTCTGTGGGTAACAGACTTCTCACGAGATCAGAGTTATCCACCTTGAATTCACTTTTATCTGGCTCAGTGCACTTTATATTGGAAGACTTGCTGTTTGCATCTTTTCTACTTTTTAAATTCTCAACAAAAGACAAGAAATTACTTTGTGTTCCATATTCACTTCTACTTAGTGTAACTGAATCCACTTTTCTTGGGTGCTGCAGTTTCATTTGTTTCACTTGCTCTATTAGTAAATTCAATTTTGTCTTAGAATGGTGTCTGAGTTTCTCTACAGTACCACCTTCACTGGCTTCCTCATCAGTCAAAAGCTTTGTGGAGTTACTGACTTTGCTAATCAAAGAGAAGTCTAAACCATCAAATTTGTTCAATATATTAGATGATGATGATGATGACGATAAAGATGATGTTGCATTATCCTTGAATGGACTCTGGGTGAGGAAAGACATTTTTGCCAAAAGATCTTGAGAAGATTCATGTATCTTTTTTTCCTGTTTAGATACTAACTTTTCTGGATCAGCATCATAGATTGTAAAACCTGTGACCTGCTGTTTGCTCAGTGATATTCTGGAAGAGTCTGTGACTGGAATTTTATCTTGTGTGTGCCTGGAATATACTGGAGGGCCATAGGGAGTTATGTCTATTAGCCGAGTAAACTGAACAGGTGACACCTGTGCTGGAGTTTTCTGCCTTTCTGGAGTTTCCCTGGACAGAGAGGAAAGTCTTGGGCTAGCACAGTGGAAGGGAGTGCCAATTTTTCTTGCCAATCCTGGAGTTCCCTTTAAAAATCTGTTGCTCTCATGCAGTGCCAAGAGCTCTCGTCTTGGTGTGATGTCCATCTTTTCTAATGCCTCAAGCAAAGTATCAGAATGTAAGTTCATTTCTGCACAGCCTGCAAAAGATAATTCACTGAATAGTGCTTTTTTAATGGGCAGTCAATGAGTGATCTGCAAAAACCACCACAACTAAACACCTGATTGAACATGCTGTTGGACTTGACTGTGTTGCAGCAACAGACACTATTCATACAAACAGAAAAAAAAAAATGTTGCCAGTCATTCCTCACCCAGTAAAGATGGGTTGAAAACCTCTGATCCAGTGGTTGTCTCAAACTATTGTGACAGCTCAGATAGATCAGGAATTGATCTCAATCCAACTCACTGACTGAATTGTAATAAGCATTAAAGAGAATGATGATCTGCTGACCATATACTTACCAGAGTCAATTGTGGATCCATTTCGGGTAACCTCCTCCAAGAGTGGGGCATCAAGGAGCTCTGCAGCACCACTATCATCACCCTCATTAGCAATTATATCTGCCAGCTAACAGAGAAAAAGATAGCAGTAAATCAACACACTGTCATTTCAATGAATTTATACACAGGAGTACAAACAAATAATACGATTTTGCATCTGACCAGAGCTAATTGAATATTATCCCACTAAGTGGGCAAAATCCAGGTAACTATTACATAATGAGGTTGGGACTAATCTACTGATTAGTAATACTTTTCATTGACACTAAAACTATTTAAAAGGGCCAAAGGCTAATGAGTCATGATGTCACATGTTATAGGATCATCCTGTCAGTTACAGCCACCTCACACCACACTGAAGACAGCTTGGTCTTGGTACACTGTCTCCTATAGGAAAAGCAAGGTGGAGGTTTATGGAAAAGAAGACACTGCCTTGATTTACTTCCTATTGCAAGTACAGTACTGTTAATTCTGGTAACAAACCAGTTTGAATCCACCAACGAGTTGGTGCGCTGTATCAATATGAATGAAGCCAGGTCAAGAGAGACCACTACACCTCCAGTTGACAATCCATGAAGACTATATAAAGAGATCACTTCCCTGTTCTGTACCATTCCACAAAAAACTAATTATTGGTCCTCCAGTATTTATGTTTACAAATAAATCAGTCAGCTATATCCTGCAGATCTAAGTTTTACCTCTTACGGTATAATTTTTTTTTTCGGGGGGGGGGGGGGGGGGGGGGGTTTAACCCTTTAAGACTCCATGCACATCAACCAACCAGGGGTGGTCAGTTTGAGCGCCAAAATTTTTTGACCTCTTATAATTGGTGCACAGGATTGGACGAGTCATATACAGTAGTTCCTCACTTGAAAAGAGGAACATACTCCAGAAAAAGACTAAGGTAGATGATTAACCTTGTGGGAAATAGTGGGATCCATTCCAACTTGTTCCCACAACTAAACATTTTCATAAGTCATATAACATGACCGCCATCTTTTCCATTGTAGGTTCTCTCCCCAAAACAGCCAACCCTGTATCAAAAGGTGTGCAACACAAGCTCTTCTTTTCTCCACTGACTTTTTTAACAGTTCTAATCATTGATTCATTAACACCTAAGATTTGTTTACCACCTTAAACCTTATCTAACATGTCCACTTTGTCACCTTATCTAACATGTCCACTTTGTCACCTATCTAACATGCCCACTTTGTCACCTTATCAAACATGCCCACTTTGTCACCTTATCTAACATGCCCACTTTGTCACCTTATCTAACATGCCCACTTTGTCACCTTATCTAACATGCCCACTTTGTCACCTATCTAACATGCCCACTTTGTCACCTATCTAACATGCCCACTTTGTCACCTTATCTAACATGCCCACTTTGTCACCTTATCTAACATGCCCACTTTGTCACCATATCTAACATGCCCACTTTGTCACCTATCTAACATGCCCACTTTGTCACCTTATCTAACATGCCCACTTTGTCACCTTATCTAACATGCCCACTTTGTCACCTTATCTAACATGCCCACTTTGTCACCTATCTAACATGCCCACTTTGTCACCTTATCTAACATGCCCACTTTGTCACCTTATCTAACATGCCCACTTTGTCACCTTATCAAACATGCCCACTTTGTCACCTTATCTAACATGCCCACTTTGTCACCTTATCTAACATGCCCAATTGTCACCTTATCTAACACGTCCACTTTGTCACCCTATCTAACATGTCCACAATGTCACTCAAAGTACACTTTTCTGACTTTCTTTCACTTCTTGCATAACTAGCACTATAATTTCCCTTCTGACACATTTAATTAAGTCCAACACGAGTCTACAAAATACACAATGCTCAGAGTACAGACAATCCAAGACAAAACTTAGTTGTCCACAGGGAGGTGACATGAAGTTGAAAGTGTTGGTCAAGGCAGTGACCAGTTTCATAGTTGTATGCATTTTCTGTGAATGGGAAGTGAAAAAGAAGTACCAAGAAGGAGAGAAGACCAAGATAAGATGGAAATGATTTGGCCACTGTGAGGGTACTAGCTGTTAATAGTACTACTGTACTTACTCTATCAATTAAGGAATTATTGAAGTCTTCTTTCTCAGTCTTATTATTGCACTTGGTTACATCACAGCTTTCTTCATCAGAATTTACATTGGTGACTTTTTGAACACCAGATTCAGCCACTCCAACTACAGGGGCTGTGTTGGTACTGGCCACAGAATGATTCATCAAACTCTTTGGGATTCGACATCTCTTAGGTATGGAAGATTTATATCCTGCAAGAGAAAACATGAAAGGTTTGTATAATACTGTATCTAAGATTAAAATCAGCCATATCTCGTTTAACTAAAGATCAGTTGGCTCTATTCAGCTATCACCACCCAAAGGACAGTACAGGTACTGTGGTAGATGGTGAACATGTAGCCCTCAACTTCCTCTTGGAATCAAACCTAACTTACTTTTTTGTTATAAATATTTCATTTTGTCACTCTGGTAAGTCTCTTCTTGCTACACTGCAAGATGGCCAGAATCAAGAGAAAACACGGATTCTTTCTTCATTCTGTGTCATTCAATCACACTCTCACCAAAAGAGATGAGCTCAACCTTTAAACAATTTGACCCCAGAATATTTATTTGGATAGGGAGCCACCAGCAGCCACATCTTACAGTTTTACAATTACTGTACTGTACCATTATATGACTATTTTTAAAAATTTCTAATGTTAGAGATTAAATTCTTGTTTTCTTTACATCTTTTTAATATTCTCAAAAATGTTAAAACAATAAGCAAGACCAAATGATAAATGATACTTCCTCAACCTCCTCTCAATTGGATTCCCTGAAGATGTGAATTACACGAAAGTGATTTACTTGCATATATATATATATATATATATATATATATATATATATATATATATATATATATCACCTTTGAACAGAAAACAGCTTAAACATATCATATGGTAATGTTAATATTGTACCTTTATTTTTAGAAGGTGGATTACAGCTGGCCTGCAGTAACTCTTGTTCGTGCTCTCTCTTCTTTAGGTAACGTCCACGACAGTCCACCGTCAACATATCCATAGTCAATCCAGCCTCAGTGACTAATCTCTTTGTGTTCTCCCCCACTACTATCTATAATTATGGTGGAAATATTCTAATGATTTGACAGAGATACTAAACTCATCCATCTTATTACAGCTGAATATACTACAAAGAAACATAGATGTAATTCTCACACATCGTCTGTACATAATCTCATACATACATTCCTGATTACACTGCATATTAATACATTCTCCTACCAAGCATTCAGTCTCACAACCATTGATCTCCTCTATCAAATTTTAATGTCTACACTATTCAATATGTCAATTATGTTGTGCCCATAAGCTTTAAATCACTCTTATATACATTACACTAATACAGACTATCTTTACGCTTTAAACAAATTACTTTTCAGTTTCCAGAGAAAAGGCGTTTTATCGTAAAATGAAAACTGAACTATTACCCATAGTTTTGCCCTGAGGACTAAACTTGAATTTTTGGTCAAAATTCAAAGAAAGTACTTCTTTAAATGCTGGCTACAATCTGGGTTCAGAATTTCAAAATTTGAGTAATTAGTGTTAATTAATGAGCTTTGAAATAATATAATACAAACAGAATAGTGTACTGTACTGTACAGGTATTCACCATTGTATTCTGTACAGTATAGTGTACAGTACTTCTAGTTCTATACGCATTATGCACATACTGTACTTTCCTCAAACTACTTCCCTTCTCACTGGACAAAACTATCTGTAATTCAAATCCTTCTATCCCATTCTTAATATGGAAAATTTTTCAAGAACACATCCCTTCCATAATGCCTGGACTGTATTCAGTTTTTAGATCTCAATTACAAACTGGGTCCCAGGACCCCTTGACATACTGGCTATACTGCACATTGTTTAATTCTGACATACGGTTGTAGAGTAAATTCTGCACTATCTTCACCAAAATGTGTGAGAGCTCTTAAATTTTCTTTCTAGTTTGAGATCCTAATACTGTATATTTAAATATCAAAGATTAAAACAAATGTTAAAGCTCACCTTGATAGAATCATCTCTGTGTGTGGCAGGAGAATAGACAACATTAGCTTTAGGTGATCTCTTGGCTGCCTGAGTGATGCCAGAATTAGAGAGCAGCTTGCTTGGTGTGACATTTAAACTATTTTCAAAGAAACCAGCCCTGGAATGATTTATACCTGTTGAGATAAGAAGATTTTTACCATTAAAACAAATAATATAGCAATTTATTCATATTTAAAACTTACTCATCAAAACTGCATTTTTAATTTCCTTAATTACTCTTCAACTGTTGGACAAGAGCACCGTACCACAAAATCATATCCAACTCCCGAAGCTTAACCCTTAAACAGTAGATAAGGATTACCTGATCCAAACCCACATACACAAAACTGGAATGCATGGGACATCTACTAGCAGTGGCTGTTGTACCTACAGGTAACTTCATGGAACACCAGTAAAGATACTGTACTGTAGGACTGGTCATGTGGCATCCCCAAGGCAAGCCATGTGAAAATTTTATGATCACAAATGTTGACCTAGTAGCCTGGACTATTGTATGCTCTAATCAGTAATATATTCTAGTATTTTCCAACATTTGTGAGTACAGTAGTCTGATAGACCATGTCATAATGACATGAAATGCCTTAAAAACCAGAATAATTTTGTAAAAAAGTTGAATATCTCCTAACTTTAAAATTTTTCACAATAAAGTACTGTACAAGTCATTATCAAAGGTACTGAGGCCATAAACATTAATTTATGTCTGGATACAGCACAATGTCTACTAAGCCCTTGGTGCCCAAGGAAGCAACATAGCCAGTACTACACCCGACCACACTTTCTTCCCCAAATTTAAAATTAGGTACTGTACCAATTAAAGCTAGGTGAACTAGGGTGCCCCAGGGATGAACAACAATTCATTAAGGGGTGAGCACTGCATCCAGTCCATTGCAACTATAAATGCCTGTAAAGCTGTAACAGAAATCTATCCTATATCAATGGAAAAAAAGATGACAAAAATTAAACACCTATACTGTACTGTAGATTATAAATACTGTACCCAAACCAACCACATTTCAAAGTACATTCTTCCATTCTTACAAGCTAGACTCAATAAAACAGCAGACTCTCCCTCACTTACTGTTTTATTTTTTCTAGCTCACTTAACAGAAATAATGACATCATTTACTTACCCGGAGTGAGCTGCAGTGGGACAATCTTGCTCCCACCCCTGATGGCCACTGGAGTATCTACTAAAGTAAGTGGAGGTGTTGGTGGCCACAGATGAGGTTTTCCTTCTGAATAAAAAAAGCAATAAAAATTATTAGAACATAATATGAGGGTTAGGCCAAGGACCTTGGCAACCCAAACAAATGCTATTATAAAAGCCATCTGACTTTAAAAGGTCTAAGAAGAAAAGTTTAAATTCTATCTGTGAAAACTTCTGCAGGATATTCCCATTTCCCCTTTACACTCTACTAGACGTATGTGCTTATGATGATACAACTCTATTATGGTTACAACTACTGTACCATGAGAAAGAAGAAGAAAAGAGTTCTTTCATTCCACACTCACCTAAATGAACTGCCTCTGAAGATGATAAAGTTGATGCAATTTGATGGCGATGAGTGGTAACAGTTTCCATAAGTGAAGGTAACAGGGTATTCAGTTGGTTGCTTAATTTATTAACAGTCTCACTCATACTTGTCACACGGCCAGTCTGAACATCAAGCTCTTCTGTGGACTCTGCAAAATTGAGAACATTCGCATAAATATTAATTGCTTACTAATGGTGTAAGTACATTCTACTAATCGTTAAAGACTTATATATGAGAGGGTCACTTCTCATATTGTGAAAGAGGTTCTGGGCTTTCAAAAAACAATAAAATATGTGGGTGTCTTCACAATTGATTTGGATAATAGGAACATTTTTCTCATTCAATTTGCCTCAGTTCACTGATGACCAAAATGGTGAGAAAATTCACCTTTGTCTTGGTTAGAAACTTTTGACTGCATTCAAATTATAATCTAGCTAACAAGTTTTTCAAGTGGCTAGAACCAATTGCCCAACAAGTACAACTAACCTGGCTTTGCCTGGCAGTGAGTAGTACGAACTGTGTCAAGCAGAGAACTCAGAGCCAAGTTAGAGTATTGCATCAGACTCAATAGGTCTAATTTATCATTGTGGTAGAGACCATGTAACCCCACCTGTAATCAAAAGTGAGTGATAGAGTTAATACTAATAGGAAGTGTAAAAATATCCAGATGCTGCAAACTTGATGCATAAAACAAAGGGCAACTGAAAATTAAAAAAGATCTCTTAACTTCTAAATACATAAACAGTTGTTCCCCTATAAGAAGCAGTGGGTAACAAAGTCTTCCCCTGTAGGGAGAGGTTAAAGAGTGCAGGTGATAAACACATGCACTTATTTCTGTCTCCTTTCTCTACTTACTGTGCTTTCATCACTTTGCTTTCTTTACATTCACTTTAGACATACATTTCTAACCCCATTCATTTTTGCAGTATCTTTATATTTTCTTTCAAGTCACCAACTCTAAATATGTAGCTTGTACGCCCGTGACCAGAGTCCTACAGATGTAATGTACTGGCAATTATTTCATACCTTGTTTATTGTGTTAGCATGAGCCTTGTAAACCATTTCAGGGACCTGTGGAGCATATGCTGAGCCATCTATATGTGAAAGAGAAGTTGTCCCATCTAATAAGGGGGATAAAATCTTCCAGGACGACTTTTCAATCTCTCGAAATTTTTCTGCTCGTGCCCATAATTTGCTCGCTTCACTGTTCATTTTTGATATATCGTCCAGAATCTCTGTCGAACAACATAAACCAATTATCACAAAAACACTTCTAATTATAAGAATATAACTGATAAAACATAATATATGTTAACAAGAGGAAGTAGATGTTTATTAAAGTCTGTCAATATCACACCTGCTTCTCTTCCCATACTCAAGTCTGGTACAGCAGTTCAGTACATGCTGCTAAGTCTTAACCAAACTTTACATTCATATTGCCAAATTCAAGCATTGGCAGACCTAACTATTGCATCATACTATACAGTACAGTTAGTCCTCGCTTAACATCGTGGTTCCATTCCTGAAAACCGCGAAGTTAAAGGAAACAATGTTAACGGAGTCAATTTTCCCCATGAAAACCACGAAGTTAAAGGAAACAATGTTAACGGAGTCAATTTTCCCCATAAGAAAAAGATAAAATACGGGAGTTATGTTCCCCAGCCTCCCTTTGACCCATAAAATACATTACATATACAGAAATTCAATGTCATTTTTATAGAAAATAGTATACAGTATATATGAATAAACTAAATCATATTGTATTGTACTCACTGATGGGCGGAGTTGGTGAAGCAAGTGTGTGGTGGGTAGTGGAGCGGAGGAGGAGAGGAGGAGGGTGGAGAGTCACTGAGACCCGGCAGCAGCAATGTCCACCGCACATTCACCTCTCTCAGAACGGTTTAAGACCTCCACTTTCATAGCAAGGCTAATTGGTCTTATGTTGCTTCTTCACAACACTAGCATCAGTAGCACTTGATGGGAGCTTGGAAGCCATTTTGAATGGTTAGAGTACAGTATTCAGAGCAAAAACACTTTAAACATGCACAAATGCTGTGGAAGCCTAACAAAGGCTGGTGACGCTTGGGGACGTTGTGATGCTCCGCTAGTGAGAGCGTGGCACGCCAAGATGAGAGAGGGTGATGCGCTGTACAAAGTAGTCCGTGACGGCGTTATACTGAATCAGCAGGACGTTATCCGAATCATGGATATCTAAAGAATAGTGACGTTCTAACGAAACAACGTTATCAGGGGCAACATTAAACGAGGACTTACTGTATTACATAATTGAGTCGTCGTTTTTAAAAATATCCTCCTGTACAGTACACTATTTCAAAAATACAGTATATTTATTTATAAAAAATACTGTACAATATCTATTATATCATAAAAGTTGTTGGTTCAATCCCAAGTTATTCCCAGTCCATCAAACTTTATGTAAGGTCTGCCAATGCTATGATGGTGGGATTTTGGCTCATGAGTGTAAATATGAATATTTGGCATGGAAGACGATGTAGAATGGCTGTATAAAAATAAAAAGAGTAATATCTTTCTTTGTTGCTTAGATAACAAGTGTATTGTATCCAGTCTTATTAATAAGGGTTTACTGTCCTGAAATGATTGGGCCATGAAAGGTATGATTTCATGTTCCAAAAATTCACAAAATCAAGACCCCCTTCTCCCAATTGGTCGAGTCAAGTTGAGGTTTACTGTACTGTATGTGCAAAGGTACAGTAAAAGCCAAACCCATAAATATTGGTACAGGCAGTTTTTGGGAGGTACTGTACTGTATACTGTATATGAAAAATATGTGAACTCTCTAATCACACTTTTTCCCATACATTAATTTCCATCCTGTGAATTGAACTGGTGCACTTTTTTCCGAATCTTGGGTTCAATTCAAGGATTAATGCATTTTTATTCAGTTGTGTAAATTGGATCATTGGAAGAAGAAATAGAGATTTAAGGAAGAAACAAAAATAATAATCTTAGATATAAAGAAAGAACAGAGAAACAGCAGAGTTCTTAAAGCCCAGATCTACAGGAATGAGATGTACACACAGAATGGAGCAGGCAATGGAAGAATTATGGGTGCTGATAGTAACTGTGTGAGGGATGTTTGTAGTCTTAGCAGATGGTTAGAAATAAGCAGCAGTGATGTGCTTGGTAGATGTGGGATGACTGAGGATGGAAGAAATGCAAGTAATACTTCAGTTGTTTGTTCTATTATTGTTTTTAATGAAAGAAGTAAAATACAGTATTGAAGATGGCACCATGAAAGACTCACCTTTTTTTAGTACAGACAAAGAAGCAGTGGAGAAAATATCTTTCTGGTGTTGGGTGAGCCTCTCATTATTCATGAGTGCCTTTTGGTGCTCTTGCATAGTCTTCTCACTCTCAAAACATTGTTGACGATATGTCTTGGACAATTCCCTGAAATGAAAACAAATGTTAAATCAGGTTGTAAATATTGTGGAAAGAATGGTCAATGAATTGATAAGGGAGAGAGAGCTGATATTAATTAATTAAGGGTTTGGATTCAGTCCAGGTCAGGGGACTAAAGAGGCAATATACTCACAGCCATGCAACTACAAGAGAAATATCTAGGGAAGGAGAGAAAGTAGTATTTCATATTTCAGACACAGAGAAGGCATCTGACATGGTACCACATGAAGTACTGTACTGTACTGTACTAAAGTGGACAATGGGAAAGCTAGGAATCAAAAGATGCCTTTATTGAGTGGTTATGTCATTACATACACTAAGGGCTCTGACTTTGAGGTGAAATTAGGGGCCTGGCTTGATCCTTCTCGTTAATCATGATGCTAGAGGCCCCTGTGCAGTGAGTAAGACATCAGAGAATTATATTTTCAAAAAACCCGTTATAGCTCCAAGCCACAGAGCACTTAACCAGTACATGGCTAAATATTCCATAGATTTATATATATACGATACCTTCAAACAATATCTCATGGGTTTATACTGTACTTAAAACTGAAATATTTTTTTTTATAAAATGGGCTGGAGAAAATATTTTTCTTCACCTGACATAAGCTCTGACAGAACTACAGTACACAATACAAGTCTAAGATGACAAAATCACTGCACTTACCATGGAGTGTATAAATATACAGTACTGTATATTTAAATTTCTTAATATCTGGTGGGTTTGTATTGAAAATAGTAATACTGTACAGTATATAAATATACAGTATTGACATATGGACACTTTTAGCAGGCATTTTAGGTGCCTCTGAAATGTGGTACGAAAGAAGTACCTGTATGATAAGATTAGTTTTATTGATAATAAAACAAAGTACTAAGATTGGCTAGAAAAACAAGAAAAACATTGGAAATTAACAAAAGAAAAAAAAATGAGATACCTTGGCCATATAATCAGGGCTAAGAGAATAATAATAGACATATTATTGAGTAAACTTTAGGGTAAGAGTGTCAGGAGGCAGAGACTAGGATAGATGAATCAAACTAAAAGTTAGTCCCCAGAAATACAAAACCTGGTAGGTTTAGTGAAGACAACCCAAATATGTTTGAGAAGTGAAGCGTAGGTATCACTGAAAGAACAAACTACAATGTGCAAGGATATTGGTGCATGGAACCATTTTTTTTTACATTATTCAGCTATACAACAGGAAAGATCTATAAGATGTGAATCACCGCCAGGTACAGTTTGATCAAAATCATCACAAAAGAATGTTAAAAACAAATACTACTATAGTCCTCACTTAGCCTTGTCCTGGAGACTTTTCAAGACTTCTTGACGAATCTTCTGTTTAGCAATAAAGTTTCGATGGTGAGCATGTTTTGATGCCTTAAGCAGGAGCAATGTTTCCGCATTTAACATTGAACTGCGACTGTGAGACGGAAAGTGAAGAAGGGTGCAGCCAGGAGCTGTACAAATAATAAATATGGATAAAATGAAATTGATAAATAACTTTTGAAAACAAAACAAAAAAACATAAGTTTTTACACAAAAGAAAGACATATACAGTAATGGAAATTATCACCTATTCTTGGTTCTCAGAGCAGATGTCTCATTTGTACTACCATTTGATATTCTGGACTACAATACAGTACTTCCAATACTTCTAGTAAAAGATCAAGTATCTGGTTTATTGGAAACATCTCTTTATTGGACTGGCCTTCCCCCAATAAGTCTGACAATGAGAGGTTCTACTGTACTTCATTAAAACAGACTTAAACTAGTCGGTAATTAAACAAGAAATTATCCCCTTACCTTTCCTGGCAACTGAGGAGTGTAAAGCTAAGCGGGTGAGGGTAATCAATGTTGAGGTGAACTTGGGGCCACCAGGAACCATGAAAGTTTTGGCCACAACAGCTGGCACTGGTTGCCCATTACTCTGATAAAAAATTAGGAAATTTATAAACATTAGGAGACAAGAATCGATCAATAAGCAATTTAACAATGGAGCTTATTTCACTAACAAAACCAGTTGTCTCTTTCTCAACACATCTTCAACCCTACTTGCCTTTCCTTCCTCATATAACACACAGCTATTATTCAGGAGTAAGGTAAATAAACCAAGAGTGAAAAATGGTACAGTGATCCTGAAATCTCATTTGACAAGTGAGTTCACAGCCAGGTGACTTGTACAGTATTATATTCCCAAAGCCTTCAAGTCTGGACCCATACAACCCTTACCATTGGTGGCTGGATAACTTGTCTAACGAATTTGTATCCCTTTGAATGCCTTCCATTATAACTAAAGGCATTTATTGTAAGGTGTTTTACAATGCACGGAATAGCTAACGCGTTAGCTTTCCAGACTGTCATTAAAAAATACGACATTGTACCGGGTCTTGGAAATAAATGTTGTACAAAGTTTTCAGGAAACAATAAAATTAGGAGAACTGCTATTGGGACACAACATGGAAAGAAATAGTGAAGAAAATACTGTATATAGAAAATAATGGAAAGAAAGACAAAAAGGAAAAAAGTCAATCAGTCAATAATAAATAAGAATAAGACAAAATATCGGGCCCGTTGTAAAGGTAATTTCTCCCGGACTATGAAACCACACGTAACATCCAACAGAAGAGCTGAATGCTTCTTCTTTAGTGGCTGTGTTCACATACTTACACACGCAATTCAATGAATTTCAGGTTCGTTTAAGTCTTAATTTTTGCACTTACAAAACTGTAATCAACTTGTTCACCCTTATTAAAAGTATCTTATGAGTACTGTACTGTAATGATATTAATGTTTCAATCATCTTTGAGTAATTATCAATATTGTTACACCAAATCACCAACGGCTAATGAAATCGGATAGCACTCACTTAAAAATGGGCGGAGCCAAAACTGGTTTCAACTAGGCGCAATACTTTCCAATTTTCCCACGCCAAACGCTTTGTTTTAGATCCTATTCAATATACCTGTACTACCGTACATAGAATTATTTTTATTATTATATCACAGTTTTTTATTGCCTTACATGCCCCCAACTCTTCAGTCCTAATCAAAATATTCCCCATAAGCGGCCATGATCCGCGTATTTTCCGTGGGAGAAATCGCTGATTGGTTGTTAGCTATTTGGGCCACTAGGGCACTGCAGAAGGCTAACGTCCAATCGAGGTGTTAGCTTTTCCCTCTGAATGTGTTATGCACACACGTCAAAAGCAGCGTCTGCGCATGGAGAATAGCGAACGTGTTAGGTAATCCATGCATCAAAAATGCCTTAACTGTCCTTAAAAATGAAGATTAGAAACAAGAGTTTCTTTACAAAGTTAGCAGCTGCTGAACTGTTGCTACACACATCATCATTCAGCTGTTCTTGGAAACAGTCACAATGGATTTTATGCAAAATCCCTTTGTTCCAGCTGATGTGTCACTACCCATTTAAAATACAGTATGAGATTTCAACACACACACACACATATATAATGTACAGTAAATCACTTTAAACTTGATGCCCTACAGTCATCTGGCTTGTGTATCCAAAACCAGCTAGACAGCTAGAGAAGGTAAGGGAAGGCCTGCAAGAATAGTGTTATAACTACCTAGTCATGTACACACTATTAGAAATGGGTCCTTTAGGAGGTCCCTGATAACAAAGGGTTTAGTTAATGCCCAGACCCCTTGTTGCAAAATTGATGCTCATGTCTCAAACTAATGAGGAAATGAAGATTATCATCTGAAGAATTAACTAGCCAGCCATTGTTTTAAATATTCCCTGTACAGTTAAATGGTAGAAATTCTACAATATATACTGCTTGAGGTCAAAATGAGCCATGATTTAAGCCATAAATATAAACATTAGCAAAATGTATACAACTTACCTGCTGAAGGCTCTTGTACCACTCAAATGTTGCTTTGTGAAACTGGGACTCCTGCTTCCTATCTATCAACGGCCAACAATCACGGAACACCTTTGCTGCCTTTTCTTGATCAATACACACAAATAAAAAATGGAGCAGTATTTCTCCAAGCTTCTTATTCATTCGCACAAACATTTTCTGAAATATGTTACAATATTGCATTAGGAGGGCAGGGATGCACCAGAGTGGATACTTAATGGAGTCCTTGTCATTGTGGTGGCTGTCATCCACAAAGTTTGGTTAACCTCTAATATACTGTACAGTACAGTCATGATATTCTGCTGAACAGTTGATACAAAAGGTGCTTCTGTCATATAAATCAATAAATTTACTTTGGTAGATACTAGTCTGGCTAAAAAAAAAAATATTTAACGCACATATTGATGTTTTGGAACTTAGATCATTTTTGGCTCCAAGCAAACATATCAAACAATTCTCGTGACCCTTTATATTAAAACTCATGTCTTTGGTTGGGAATTAACTATCCTCCCTCTTGGAAAACATCAAACATAAGACTTATATAAAGAGCAAAGTATTGTATCCTTTCCCAATCTCAGTTGGGAATATAAATAAAGGTCATACCAGTCCATGCTATTTCTTGCAGCTACACAAATACAGTTTGATAAAGATCTTCAAGAAGTAGTTTGGATGGGTACAGGCATGTAAAATATAGTATCTTCACCTGGTTTACTGGTGTGCCCAGGTTGTGCTCCAGACCAACAGCATCCATGCCCAGGAGCAGCAAAGATGAGAAAAGTATCTGCCCCATGTCCTTCTTGGCAGAGAGAGGAGTGTGTTGAGGGGGCATCTTTACTGTACAGGTCAATATCTGTGAGTAAGACCAGTATCAGTGGCTTGTTCAGCACCAAATAAGAATCTGAGAAAAAAATATGTTGACACCTAAACTGCATTTGGTAATTAATGAGGTAATTGCTACCATCAGAAGGAATTGTTCGATTTCATTCATTTTTTTCACACACGTTATCATTATAGCAAGTATTTTTAAAGAGATGACAACTTATTTTAATTATAAGCATTTATTTTTTTTAGTTTTTCTCTATCTACAATCACAAATCACCTGTAGTGGACAGGACAGGAAGGATGAGGGAAAATATGGGATAAAACACGGTGAAGAAATTATCATATGACACTAAAATGATGTCTCTACGTGCTTTATGTGAAGAAAGTAACCATAAATACTCCTTAAAAAATCTGCCGTTGTCGTCGATTATTGTCACTTACCCTGTTTGTTTTACAACTGACCCACTTGGTCCGAGCAAACTCTCACGCCCATAAACAACATAAAATTACACAATGATGCTTCAACAAAGTTACTGCCACTGGTACCAGATATCAAAGTAAGTATTTTCTGTTTAATATGGCAGGGCATTCGGGGGCAGATAGGAAGTTAGGTAACATTGGATAGGTTTAGTCAGGTTCTATTAGGTTCGAGTATGAGTCGCCTCTTTTAAAAGTAGTGATAAGAACATGTGAACAAAAAAATAAAGAAATCAAACAACTCCTCCTGGTGGTAGCAGTGTTCCCATACATTATCTTATATTTATATTATTCTCCAAATGAAAGAACAGTTTTCCTCAATGCTAGAGATAGGATAAGATATACTATGGCTAGCTTAACTACCACCCTTTTCAATGTTATTACTCTGCCAGTCAACTTCAACTCCAGTAACAATTATTTAAATACAATACAAAAAATCTAGGAAAATATATATATATATATATATATATATATATATATATATATATATATATATATATATATATATATATACACACTTGTGTTAATTCTGTGCACTAAGTCTCGGTTACAACACTTTTGTTACAAATACAAAAACTTCCCCAACACACATTACACCAGTTCTTGGTTCTTCACCATACATGACTTCCGAATAACTGATGATTTTTACGGTTATAATACCATTAGTCAGGTATGAAGAACGTTTGTACATACCAACTGTAAGAGGTGGGCCTTCAGTTCACAGGAGCCCACACAGCTCACCTCACTCCTCCCGCCAACACAAAATAAACACTTGGAACAACACATAAAGAATGCTTAAGTTATTGTGCTCAATGCGGATAAATTGTATATTTATGACTTTTTTTCACAAAATATATAAAAAACAATAAAATTAATTTTTGGGGGGCTTAATTTATCCTCTAAATGCAATATATACGTAAATATATTACCAAAACTTTATCTTCTACGTCATCTGGATATATATAATTGTATTCAAAGACTAGAGCTCCATCGTCTAAAATATTTTATATATTTTCGGACATTTTTGTATATTTTAGCTAATATGTTTTACTGCAATACTGTACTTCGTTGAACATTTTTATATTTTTCTTAAACTTTGTTGTTTCATACTCATATTTTATCTAAATGATGACAGGTGTTGTTCTTGCCACTGACCCAGGAACAGTTGATAAAATAAAACATGACAATTTTTATTGTTATTTTATTTCATGATAACAACGAGTAAGAAATAATGAGTTATTACAATATTGAAATCAACTGATTCGGTACAAAACCTTTATAATACAAAACTGAACGGTATAGATGGGTGTTCACATTGCAAAAAAAAAGTGTCATCGTAAACCCAGTTGGTGACGATATGTTGTCAGGAAAGTTAACATTCATAATATTTAACAATTTGTTAATAATTTCAACAAGCAATATTCAACAATAAAAATACTAAAACACTTATGATAAAGTTCAACAACCAGGATTAACAATAACAAGTACATGGAGGTTGGATGGGAGGGAAAACCTACTTCGAGTGTAATGGGACTTCGGAGATACATTTCTTCTTCCCATCACAGTCCACGTAGCAACAGTAGGAGCTGATGTTTTCCTCAGAGGTAACAGAATATATCTGGAAGGTGATGATAATAGTATTAATGAGTAAAATTAATATACTAATGAACAGAAATATTGATGTATTTCCTTACCTTTTATTCTTCTGTTCTTCAAGTCACCAAGTCTAAATATTAGAATTCTGTCTTTCTAATCTATCCTATTTAGTACTTGTTCAAAAATTTCCCTATACGTATCCTTTACTTCTTATAATACAATCATTAACTGCCTTAAGCTTTATTTACTGCATACTCTTGGTTATCTTAGCTTCTTGTGCTCTTTAGAACCTTGACAAATTTTCTCAATCTTTCAACTGGTATTCTTTTGCATATTATCACTGTGCTCCTTACTATCTTTCGAATCTCCTTGAATTCCCCCTTTTATCATTATCAGTTCCTTGCAAATGTCATTGATATGCCTTATGCTAAAGATCAATGCCAACCTTTCATCCCATCATTCACTTTGTTGTTCCCGCTCTCTCTATAACCAAACGCTAGTGAGGTAAGTACAAACCCAAACAGTACCAGCAGACAGTCACTTACCAAGAGAGTTGGAGGAAGTAGCGGTGTGCACCTGAACACAGGACATCGTACTGTAAGTCACGGAAAACATATTATTAGTATATCAGTTTACAGAACGCCTAAATCTCAAATTATATATCAAATCATATCTGTTTATGTATTTACCTACTGATCTGTCAAGTTATCTATACTGTACCGTATTCACTGATCAAGTTGTCAAGTAGGAAGAAGACTCACGTGGAGAAGCTGTGGTAGTTTTACTGTTACTGGTCCTGGAGCAGCAGATGAGGGTACCGTCGGTGGCCATACATAAACGATTACATGCATTATTCGAGTCCAGGGGCGCTCCTGATGCTACGCCCACCACCACCACCAGCCACACTAACACCACCTTCTGTTCAGTGAGAGATATTGTTAGGCTGGGATATAGCGTTACACTGAAACAAAATATATAAAATAGTTTCCATGACAAAACAAACTTCCCAAGTAGAATGTATTCCTAAAGCTGACTGTTCAAAAAATAATTAATAAATGCCCAATGAATGGTCCTAAGGGCAAGTGGGAATAGGGTCAAAGGAGGCTATCAAGGGACTTTAGAATTAACATTGATTCAAATCGTAAAGCATTATCCAACCTCCTCTTCCCTAAATTTGTAATATTATACTGTATGAACATTGGAATGGCATCATAAAGAAGTGATGTGATATTGTCTGGTGATATATCATCATAATGCCTTAAGTATCATCAATGGTCATATCCCGTGAATCCAGAATAAAACGATATATTCTGGTAAATAAAAGGGCCTATTGAATATGTCAACACCGAATTCAATTTCAATTTCAGTTGTTTATTCCATGATAGAGGAAGCGGGATCCTAGTGCTGTCACTAGGTACCCCTGTACAATGACACCAGAAGCATCTGGCAAGTGTCACAAGTATATACAGTATAAATATTATAAAGGGGCTTACTAAAGCCTAAGGAAGGAAGGATATTCCTTTAACACATAATCAATGTTATTTACAAAATATCTGGCCAGTATGGGGAGGATCATTGTGTCTCCGTCAGGGGGTCGTGGAGTGGTGGTCCAGCAGGCGTCACGGAAGCGTTGTGTGTGGGGACATCTTAGGAGGTAGTGGATAAGGGTGCGGCTGTCGGGTCTTCTGCATACTGCACAAGAGCGTTGCTCAGGGGATGCGGGGATACCAATCTCCCAAGCAAAGCCATACCCAATGATGATGCGTGAACACCGAAGAGTTCTGTTTGATCAAGAGGCGAATACCAAGCAGCCACATCTTAAGTTCTCTCACCCTCACCACCTAAACTTACACAAAAAACCTCCTGGACGCTGTGCTGTTGTCTAGCGTAAAAAATAAAACAATAAATAAATGAACTGAAATGTCTGTTACGAATTATTTGAATGCTCCCCCGATTGGATAGAATTGCTACGGTGTATGCAGGTTAGGTAGTCTGCGTGGGTACTGTTGGAATGAGGAACGATCTTGTTAGTATTGAGGTTTGTTTACCTGCACTGTGGATACACTGTTCATCTTCACTGCCTGTGTACTGTACAATCTGAATCAATGTCAACTTGTATGATGATTTTACTAAATATGTCTACTTACCAGTCTACCTATTATCTCTATTTTCCTATCTATGATTCTTTGCGAGCTGGAAATAAAGAGAAGACATACAGATCATAATGCTGGGCAAGTAGTGGTAAGTTCAATGTACACGGCCCCGCATGGAATAGGGGAGGGAGGGGCGGTGTACAATACGAGTTAGAAAAAACTCACGATAGTTTTTTGTCAAATCACTTGGTCACTATGGTATCCAAATTTCAGTTTCTTGGCTCAAAAATTGCTTAAGATATGGCTCGGAAAACAAGAAAACAAACAAACACGGAGTAGCAATTGAGGAACACCTGCAAGCGGCAGAGGGAATGGGGAAGGTGGGTGCAGGGAAAACTGTGGGTCACATCTGCCCCTGGCCGGGGATTGAAGTAATGGAATAGTATTACTGATGATAGAATAAAACACTCAACGTGGAATGCAGATTAATATTGATAATATTACTGCACAAAGCTCACCATGGTAGATATGTAAGTCTGAAGGAATACCGCAAGCAACTAGCAGGTTGTCGCTGACTGCTTCTCACCTCAAGCAATATGAAGAGGTAGGCGGGACTTGATGATGCCAATTCGCTTCATCAACCGTAAGATCGATCCTGCAGGTTCAGTGTGTAGGTTATAGCACTTTTAACTGGGTTTAAAAAGTAGAACTGAGCCAGGTCTACAGATCTAGAAACCATAATACTGTAGGGGGCCCGCTGGACGAAGAAGGGAATGCCAGACATTTTTATGATACGGGACTTAACATTCCCGTTCGGTCACTCAACCGGAGTGTAAGGCGAGGAGAGCCTGTGAGGTGCAACTGCTTCTGCGCATCATGCATGTATTAATGTTTCCACAGCATACCAGGAACTCTGAATATAGGCACCAGAAACTAGGAAACAGGAATATGACATCAGGAACAAGGTACCAGGAACAACTCACTAGGAACCACCACCTAGACAATAATAACTCTGCAGTAGTACTAGAAGCTTCTGTAGCTAGGAGATAGTATCGGGAATCGACACCAAACACTGACCACTGGATAGGGAACGGAAGGGAACGTGTCTCAGGGAAAACAGCCAACTTCTAGCTTAGCAGAGACTTTACCCGAACTGACATATGGAATCATTTCAAAGATTCTGTACGTGCTTCCCTAAATGGTACAAAGTCAACATATCTAATCAAGGTAGAGTTTCGGTAAAAATTTGATGCTGTATTTAGATTTTCTTGTGATTTAATTAATCAACCAGTTAGGTACATTACTACAAAGAATATTCATCGAAGAACAGACCAACCGCCCGAGCTGTAAGTAGTAAGTAATACGAGCAGCGTGAAAAGTTGCATTAATAATGGTATAATTACAGTAACACAAGCATTGTGATCTGTTTATAGCGTTCTCTGTTAAGTTTTCATAAACAATATGGACGGATACAATATATAGCACAAGTTTCTGTATTATAATTTATTGGCTCACTACTACATTCTTTATCATGTCATGTAAGCTTGTATATATATATATATATATATATATATATATATATATATATATATATATATATATATATATATATATATATATATTTATATATATATAATGTGTGTGTGTGTGTGTGAATGTTAATATTTATTTTGAAAAATATTCAATGAACCATACTGTATCTTTTTTTAATAAATTTAAGGAAGCAAAACTAATATAGAGGAATAAATGCACAATTTAGAAAATGGTATTACTAAGACCTGTGCGTTATATTACAGATATTTCAAAGATATTATAGGGTTCTGTGGTTATTACATTAGAGTAAATTTGGACAATACTTGTTGATGACATTTAAAGAACTTGAATTTTACTACTTGATTAAAAATCAAGGTTATTTTTCCTGTATGTCACAAGAACAGTAAACAACAAGAGGTCGGTCAATAACACCGGTTATTATATAAAAGGATGTGAGATATAACTTAATAGCTATGTTGTTGCGTTACCTGTCGCCCTCACGAACGACTATCACACCAGAATGTTGCGTTTTATAGGTCAAAGCTTTAATCGAACTTATGGAAGCTTTTTCGCAGAATGATTTTTGACAGTTTTTGAATGATTACATAACCAACTTTAACTAAGTTTTTTGAAGCTTTTGATTAAATACTGAACTTTGGGCAGTTTTTGTACAAGTGCTCAAGTTCTGAAAGCTCTTGCACAAAAGCCAGCCGTCTAGGAGCTTTACATGTTTCCATGTGTTCTCCCAACTGATAGCATGTACATTTAATGAGGGGAAGACGCAGCTCTCCAGTTGTCACAAGTCATGGCCGTCAGCTGGGTCTTGTAGTGTCGAGGGGAGATGGAGCCACTGTCGACACGTGTGTGGGGCTCCCGGTAGTTATACCTGCGTCCGGAAGGGCTGAAGTGAGGACTACACTGATGTTGACAAGCGTATGATTGGCAACAATTGTTCTGGCGGGAGCGGTTCAGCAAGAGGCGTTCCCGCTTGGTGAGTCCTCGGATATTACGGCTGGGGGTGGTCACCTGCGGGGACTGATCCGGGGTGAGGCACGGGGACGAGTATCCTGAAGAAGGACAGGATCTGCATCGGTTTTTAGGCGTGTCTGGGTGCCAAGGCATCACTAGCTCCAGAGCCCAGGAAGGACCCGCCTCATCACTGCCATTGTTGATCGTCTCCGTCAGCTGTCCCGCCGCAGATATCTCGTCGAACTCCACCAGAGCGCTCCACTGGTCGCGGATCTTGGGGAAGTTTTGGGCAGATTCCCGCAGTATATTGGGCATATTAGAGCCCGGGCGTAGTAGCTGTATCGAGGCGATGGTGCCGTACTTACCAAAATATGCCGACAAGGTTACCAGGTTTCTGAGGGTTTCCGGTATTTCTCCCACGAGGGTCATGCGGGAGGGAATGTAATTTTCGATACATGCTGGAAGAGGCTCTAGACGACGGACCTTGTTGCCTTCGACGTTCATCTGTAACATAGAAGACTCTCGCACTGCCTCCTCCACCTCCCCTATGTCCACTCTCGTCCTCTTGATCCTCTTGTACGAGGACATAAACTTGAGGGAAATCGAACCTTCTTTACTCTTACGGAAATGTTTCAGCAAGAAGATGTCTCGGGTAAGGTAATTATCGCTGAGGTACGTCTCCAACAGCTCCTTGATGATGGCAACACGTTCGCTTCTGGCGAGGTTCGTGCTCTCTCTTCCCTCGCGTTCCTCTGCTCCCAATGGCAACGTATCCTCAGAGCTCACGGACATCCCGCGCTTAAAATTATTTGAGGCGATGGTGGCGTGGGCAGGATTTTTCTTCTCATTTGTTAAGTTCTTCATCTCGTCCAGCTTGTCGTGTATGGCCTCCTCGTTGTTGTCGTTGAGTAAGAGCCGGCCCAAGGACCCAGCCAGCACCTCACCCATCCCGCTGTCCAGGGTACTGATCACCATGTCGCTGCTGTCTTCGAGCATCTTTCTGTATCACTCCCTGGAAACCACAATTCACGTACAGTGCGTCTCGAAGCGATCGTCTACAGTTTCAGCCAACTCTGCGGCCGACTCCTGCAGTGAGTGTGTCAGAAATGTGTGTGGGTGGTGAAGGTCATCCCTTATAACCGAGGGTTGGGTGGCGTGATCGAATGACGTCGCTAATAGGATGTCAGAGTTTACACAACGAGAAGCCATATAGGGAGGGGCCTTTAGCTCCACGACCACACCACCTGCGCGTCCTCACATCTCCAGATAAGGCAGTCTCTCACCCATTAATACACCATGACACACCAGGAGACCCAGCGACTCACTGACGAAACAAAACTATCTGTTGCTAGTCACCAGTTCTCTGATATTATTTTGATAAATTTATCGTCACATTTACAGAAGTTGACAAATGATCCAACTTCCTCCTCAGGCAACACGTCACCTTCCTCCTCAGGCAACACGTCACCTCCCACCTCAGGCAACACGTCACCTCCCACCTCAGGCAACCCGTCACATTCTATACGTTGTTGTGGATATAATTTTCATCTGAACTTTTGTATCAACATTACACATTACAATAAAATCTCGTTTAAAATCTACTGAACCCAAAAGGCCTCTGAACTGCCTCCAGTAATGTATATGACAGCAAGATCGAGAGGAGTAGTACTGTACGCTCCACTGATGATGTTGTGGTTGAAAGGAGGGAGGGAAGGAGAGGTTGGGTGGGGTTAAGGAGGGAAGGAGAGGTGGGGTGAGGTTAAGGAGGGAAGGAGAGGTGGGGTGAGGTTAAGGAGGGAAGGAGAGGTGGGGTGAGGTTAAGGAGGGAAGGAGAGGTGGGGTGAGACGGGTAGGAGGAAAAGGGGTGGGGTAGGGAGGTAGGAGGAGGAGAAGGAGGGGGTAGTAGGGGGAGACACTATTCCCCCTCCCTACCTTCTTGTTATCTAATCTTCTTTTACCATTTACCGTCCATTCTCCAGTCTTCTTCCATCAACCACCCTCCTATCCCTATCTATCCTTCTATTCCAAACCTAATATCTCCCTTCCTATCTCTTATTAATTCTTCAACTTTCTCTCTATTTCTCTCATCCCAATATCTATCCTTCCTTAACCTCTACCCTTATCTTCCATTCCTTCTTCTCCTAAATCATTCATCCCTTTTCTGCCTCCATCCAAGTCTTTCTTCATTCCTATTACTCCATCCATTCCTCAAACCTTTTCTTACCCCCCAAACCTTTTTCACCCCTCCAAACCCTTCCTCACCCCCACCTCAACCCCTTAATGCTCCCCTCACCCCCCACCTCAACCCCTTCTGCTCCCCTCACCCCCACCTCAACCCCTTAATGCTCCCCTCACCCCCCACCTCAACCCCTTAATGCTCCCCTCACCCCTCTACCCCTACGAGTATTAAGTCAACGCATTATGTCGACTCCAATTACTGTATGTGTGTTTACTTGAGCTCAGTGTGACTTCAGGGGCTGTAGTCCTTAGCTGGTAGTTTCCTGCGCAGGTTAATACCCAAGTAAAGTTATATATTTGGAAGAGTTATGTACTACTGTAAAGGTTTTGAATTGCTATATTTATGGAATTCAGTTATGAATAGAAGTAATAATAATAATAATAATAATAATAATAATAACCTTTTACACCATTCAGTTACTCTGACTACAGATGCGTTCCACCGTGTCATTCTTCTTCCACTACCTGACGTCATTATTTTCGATCATTTACGCACATTACTATTTTCTGGAAGTCTCCCCCTCCCCCTCCTCACCTCACTTTTAATCAGTTTACTGGCCATATAAGGGAACATTTATGTCTAATGATGGTGGCACCGTCAAGGGACAAGTAAGGCGGGGGTAGGGTGGTTATGACGTCACGTATATCAGGTCCTCTGCTGCCGATATGAACAGCTCTTGTATTATTAAAGCTGGAATATCTCTCCCAACTCTGGACTCCACACAAATTAGGAGACATGGAAGAACTCAAACAAATACAGGGGTTGACGAGGACGTTGGTCACTCTTAAAGATTTCATTATTGGGAAAGACTACAAGTATTAAAGCTATAATCTCCCCCAGAGAAGACGTAGACGTTTTTGTGTAATATATACTCGGAAAATCCTGGAAGGTAAAGTGTCGAATCGAGTTACGTTTGAGGATGGAAGTATTAACTCTTATTAACTCTCGAGATCACCTAAGATGTGACACTGAACGCTGTCTCTCAAAGGCTGAAACACGTCAAGCACCATCAGAGACATAACAGACTGTGAGACAATCTTAAGATGCATCCCCGTATAACATCCCGCATGAACCTTCTACTCCACACGGGACCAATTCAAGAGTGGGCTGGTATTTGGCCACTTACAAGTAACTCGAACATCTCGCTCAGTAATGAATGATCACATAACGAAACCCAAAAGTTACATCCAATTACCTGGAAAATCCCTCCGCGGACTCACTTAACAGGTTAAGGTGAGTGGAAATGGGATATCCACTATAGTGACCCATATTTCGTCAGCTCCAGCAGTCTTAACAAACCCTGGAGAATGGAACACGTAATGTAGCTCATGTATCTAGAGCTAAATTCTCTTGTAAAGGTAAAAGGATAATTGTGTAATGCTTATGATCCTGTAGCAGTGATGGCGTTGCGTAAGTGTGAGTTAGTGTCATGTTGACGTGTGTGTCGTGTTTCTCCATCGACAGGCTTGGGTACTGCACTTGAGGGACTTCTAAAGGTTATTGACGCAGCAGCAGCAGAGTCGTCTTGCATCACTCGACCTGAAGGGTATTGATTTTCTCCTGATTTTCACAAGTCTCGTGACTGACCAAGTTTAGGGGAAAATGTGTATACGTCATCAACAGCGAGAGTTGCCTCATCTGTTCCCCGTATCATAGATACATAACGTGTGCTGCTAGAGGGCGATGGCTGACACAGGTATATAAAAGGTCATCTACGGTGCAACACGACTTAAAGATGTTACAATACAGCTAATCATTAAACGAGGACTCTCTAACCTGAGTATAGAAGACTAAGGACAGATTTTATTATAGCTCAGGACACTGACCAAGTTGAGGTGTATCACACTGCCTTGAGTGGACACATTATCGTCACCGCTTTACGCTTTACTTCAACTCTTTCGTGGGTTAGCCGTGATTAGGGAATAGTATCCCGGTTGCCACCAGGTAAATTTGAAGCAAATTTTACTGCCGGATTCCTTTCCTAGCACGGTGATAATATTCAGTTTTACGGAGTGGAAACTAAGCATGATATGTAGGAGTTGCCTGGCAGTGCAGGGTCACTACTCCCTGAGGCCATCAAAGCTTACCCGCTTATGGAAATGCTTTTGTTTTTAGCTAACGTCCCAGATGGTCACTACCAGAGCTTGGCTGTGGAAAAAAGAACTACTTCACGCAGATGATTGTGACCAATGGAATGAGCTACCTAACAGAGCAGTGCTCACCGTTACGTTACTCAAGATTAAACTTGTCAGTGGTCCCGTTCATTTTCGTGTGGATCTCCATCGCAATTTATACATCCTGTAACTCAGTACAAATAACTTGCGTCAGATTAAAATTAGCAAAACTAAATTAAAAATTCTAACGAGACGGACCGTTTTGATGAATTACTTAGTGTTACTGGCAGTGGTGGTGAGTCTGGTGTGTGGTGCAGAAGGTGAGGTGCTGGGCAAGATATACAGGAACTGGCTGAAGACACGGTACGAAAAACACGGCTCCAACTTCGTTAGATGGTGTCCCTTGGTGGGCCACTGGACCAGCAACTGGAGGATGGCCCTCACCAACTTGACCATCCAGTCCATAGCTAAAGGATCCCATGAACTCTACTATGTGGAGGTGAAGGGCGGGATGTGGCTCAAAGGGGGGATCAATGTCACTTCGTGGCACAGGTCCACTACTGCCCTCGAGCTAAAATCTCTCATCCCAAAAGACGCCGCCGACAACTGGGCCCCTAAGGTGTACATGGGCGAGTTCTCCTGTGTGCGGGTGGGAGACATGGACCACCTCTACGTGCTCATTCTTCCCGTGGCGAGTACGGGCATCTCATCTAAAGGCTTCAGCTTCCTAGACATGGACCGCATCCCTAGCTCCCAGTCACTAACCTGAGGCTCCCAACATTTTCAGCTTTTTCTTTTGTGTAAACAACTCACAAGTATCTCTACAATGTTTAAACGTCATCAATCCTTATTGTAACTAATATTACTGTTAAAACACATACAACACTACACATTGTTAACGTTTCTACACGTCTTGCTAGAAATATTTAAAAGAAAAAACATTCCTTCTCTCACTTGGAACTAATTTCCCTTTCCAACAAACTTTTAACACAAGCTTCACTCTAAAAAATGGACAGTATTCAATAATGCCCCAGTTATCTCGTACATCTACACTGTAGATGTACTGTATACAGTATATATATATATATATATATATATATATATATATATATATATATATATATATATATATATATATATATATAGATATATATATGAGAGATGAGGTTGAGTTCAAGTTAGTACAGTACACTACCAATACAGTACCCTTATCTAACCTGCTACCTGCCTGAAGCCTCACACAACCTAGATGCTTAAGGTTTACGTGACGTATAGAAACTGAAGACTTGTTGTACCTGTAGTGATCATCGTGTTGAACATTGTACGGCCAACCTACCTACCTTTACCCCACTCTCGGTGAACGCTGATAATTACCATCCCTTTACGGTCAGTGTGATGACCTAGTGGATACACTACTCGCTGCCTCTCCAAGGGTTGCTGATACACACCCAGGACACCTCCAGTGTTCCCAGCTGTCAATGGGCACATAACATTACTGTTCAGGTATGGAAGTAAGTAAAAGTGGTGGAGAGTATATGCCACACTGCTCGTCTGCCTTATGTATTTTTTTCTTTTATCCTTTTTCTTGTATTTAATATACTGTGTTCGCACTGTACCTAACACGTTGTAAACCACTTTCATTTTTCATGAAATTATAAGATGATCTACTTCGATATACTACTGATACCTTTTCAGGGACGTAACCTTTCTGTAAAGTGAGGTTACCACTTCAAAGGACAATGCAGTCACACGTACCGTACAGTACGTACGTATCTGAAATTACTAGTCAGTCTATTAGAGTCACAGCCTCAAGTGAAAGAAGATATGTCAGTGTAGAAAACGCCGTGAACTCATGGAATAGCTGATAGCTATTATTGTGACAGCACCAAGTGTGAGAGCCTTCATTTCCAACAGTGCAACATATTCTGGTACAAAATATTCAAGAGGTTGTTCTTGCCCAGCACTTGCCAACAGTTTGCAACTGTGATTCTAAGATGGAAATTATGGCTACCTTAGTTTTAGATGTTATTATTACAATTACAGAAAACCTCCGAAAACCGGAGACAATTCTACAAGGCGCAGGTAAATTTTTCCCCAGGTGACGTTGGTCACAAAGGCTACAGAGCTGACCCGAGGTGAGCTGAATGCGCCTGCTTCCGTTTGCCCGGGAAAGTTGGGGAAACTTAGTTGTTTGTCAACACTGTTTGCAATTGACGTGTTGGTCTTACTCTTGATATTTGTGTTTATCTCGTGCTCTTGGTCTTCTTTTATCGTGAAAATATCAAAAGGAGCAGCAAATATACGTATGGGTAACAGTCATGACGAAGATGACAGAAAGAGTGCCCATACTTAGACGATATTGTTAAAATGTTTGTCGTGTTAATAGGTGTGCTTGAACAACGTGAATTTATCGGTGAGCAAAGGTATTATGTCAAACGTATGAAATTAAGAAGACGGTATTATTGCAGTTTCGGCCAATACACGGCCGACTGTTTTAACCATCCCTAACCTTTAGATCTCTTTATTTGGGGTATATCTAACCCCATTTTAACCAGGGGGGCAAAAGAATAATAACGTCAGAAATTAATTGTAAATTTTGCCATATTTTCGAGTTTTATTTATTTATTTATTTTATTTTTTTATTATTATTTCTTTTTTTGGGGGGGGGGGGGCTCTAAAACAGATATTTTCCCCAGAAATAAAGGTCAAATTCAATTAAATCACACCAAAATACACAGGATAAGCTAATTTCTAAACTACTTTAGGGCATATTGGGCGAAATTGCAATTTTACCTTTAAATACGGACTACACAGAGAAAAACCTATGTTACAGTGGCAGATGAATCTGGAAGAAGTATTCATTAAGGCCACCAAGTATAGTACTGCCTCAACAGTTCCTGGCCATCAGGTGACGATAAACCCTCTCCCTCAACTTTCGCGGACCAGATTTAATTAACACAGTTACTATAGAATTTATGATAACGTTGCAGTGGAAAACATCGAAGCTGTTTTGCGAGTACCAATTATTTTTGCATTTTATCTGAATTTCCACCTGAAACGCCATTTCTAACAAAACACCAATTGTTGTGTCATCCCCGAAATTGCGGAGTTTGCTTTCATAATTATAATCTCAACATATTTTATGCTCAGTTTAACTTTTCGGTGTTGTTGGTAACTTTAAGACCCAGTAATAATTGAAGGAAGAGCGGGTACTAAGTATACATTTTTTTTTAATCGCTCTAGCCCGGGACCGTGTGTTGAGAAGAGTAAGGGAGGGAGAATCTTATCTATCCACCATTTGACAGCCCACGTTCAGTGGTTGTATCACTATCACAGTTCATTCTTTGTCAACTGCCACGTTCTATGCTCCCACTACACCTATTGCTAAGTCTATTACGCGCTGCTACACCCACTGTTACGCCCACTACACCCTTTTCTTTGCCCATTACACCAGCTACTACACACTTTTACTCTCACTATGCGGTCAATACCCATGACAACGCCCACTACAGTAGTGTACACTGTATAGAGGCTATGATTATTAGTTTACAAGCTTAGGCATTTAGTTGTAGGATGTATATCTGAATATGCAATTAAATGTTTTAATAAGAAAAACAAATAATCATTTTATAGACTTTGGCCTGGACCCTGTGAGTGAGTGGTAGCTTACCCAGAGGGTGAGTACAGTACATTAATTATTTATAAACATATTCTTCACGTAAATCACTCCAATTCTAGAATTAACACAGTGTTGTCTTTTTAATTGCATTGTTACATTTGAGGTGTAACTTAAGTCTTGGTGACAGGTATGGGACTGCTGGTGTTCACTTCAACCACCTGCAGTGATTTTTAGGTGACAGATGGTGTCTATTCTCCTATCTGGCCTGATGTTGGGTATTGGCTTCAGGTCACCCACCTGCACCGGCGCTGATATTAGGACGACAGCATGTGTTCATTCACTGGTACTGATGTTTGGGTGATGGGTGTACCCTTTCTTGATATACTTGGTGGAACTGCTCGTTGTTGACAATATTTTCATTGTAGATATTTTTACTTGACAAATTCAAGCTCTACTTCACTCTCTTTTTCTGACTGTCTTATAACGGTACATAAGAGTGGAGGCAACAGTGTCCGTTGCTTATGGAATAATAACCACCTGCTGCATTTGAGACTTCCTTCCTTGGATGACACCAAATCAGTGCAGGTGGCTTTTATGTGATATTCCAGGGCTTGTGCCAATGGTCTAAAGGTGATTTTGTGTGGTTACACTGAAGTGTCAGTGTGAAAATAACAGTAGTCTTTGGGTTTGGTGCTACAAATATGATTGGTCGAACTTCACAAACATAGTAGGGAAAGGGAGAGTGAAACAAGTGTGATCCAACCAAGCTAGATGGTAAAGCAGTTACCAGTTATTAATTACCTATGCCATACATACTCACATAAAGGTAATTTCAATGATATATAGATATTTCAGACTGTATTGTACATTCAATGGGATCGTGGTACAGTACAGCTGAAACAGTCTCAACTACTTGGTCAGGAGGGGTCTCTGTGCAGAATAAAATCATCTGGCACTCGCCAAATAAGTGAGGTCCATTAGTGAATGCATTAACTCACCATTGTGACATTTTTAACACCCAGTAGGATCAAATGTAGGAATGGAGAGATATACAGTGTAACCCTCCTACTGAATATTGCCATTTCTTCCTATTCTAATAGAGGAGACCAGTTAGTTATAACTGATAGCTATAAATATAGTAGTCAACTTATATTGGCATTGCCTGGGGTCACACAATGTTTTCTGCACTGGTACTATGTAATTATGTTTCTTGCATGTTCCACTTTTCAGCTCGTAGCTATGATAACACCATAGGTTTTTGCATCACAAGATGGAACTCACATGCCAACATCCACTCATTCCCTATGGTTTTCTCTTAATTTATCTGTTTGCCATGACAAGGAAGCCAGTGTCTTGTGTATTTTCTTCAAGAGTAAAGCCACTTTGTCCTGTACTACTATACTGGGTTGTACAATAACTAGAAGTGGTCCTCTTTTTCCCCTTCTTTTTCATTAACATTTTCTTGGAATGTTAATCAAGAAGCTACAGAAATGAAAATATAGTTTTATAATGTGGTCAGATCGTGCTAATGTTTTAAAATTCTTTTGTAATTCCGTTTTTTACCTTGTTCATAATACTGTATTGTACCCAGGGGCAGATAAACCTAGTACAGTAGCTATCAAGAACCACTAGAAGTTGATCAAAATCAGTTTTAATTGGTACCCATAGATGTACCGGTATGGGTATCAGACCAGAATAAAATCTATACTGTATTATCATGTACAGCACAAACAGTTACCTGTAATGACTTACAGTATTTACTGTGGACAGTTTCACAACATGATGATCAACTCAATAATGGTGATGATTTTTACAGTTTACTGAACAGTATATAAGTTCAGAGACTTGCCAGATACAGTACAAGCACAAACATTACATCTGCTAAGCATAAAGCCACGTTTGTGGCACTTGTGTGAAAGAAATTAACTGATGTTAGTGTTAGATGTACAGTATACTACTATCCCTCTAACCTTTACACACACAATACCAACAGCAGGAATGTGCTTCCTATACTACCGGTACATCGTGGGTTCAATCCCTAGGTCAGTTATATGATGGGTGTTATTTAGCGAGACCCCACCAACCATCGCAGGTTTCCTCCCATGCTAGCACTGGATAATGAAGGTCCTTAGAAAGACTGACCACTTGAATGACTAATAAGCTGACAAGTGGTGGAAAAGACAAATTAAAAAAGTCTAGCTGTCAAACTGCAGTACTTCTACAGTAATATTTCCACCAGCATTTAAGGATTAGACTTTATGCTTGGTTTAATGAAATTTACTGTAATCTCATTAATAAAATCATTGGATATTTCAAACAACTTCATGACCTGTCTGTAGTATGGTTCTGATAACTTTAAATGATTTTTATCTACAGGCATTACAATTAAAAATTCTATCTCTTCCAAAGAAAATTCATTCATAAAAAAGATCTGATACAGCTGCTCTTTTTTCAAAGTAATGGAACTTTGTGTAATACAGTACTGTACATTTTCTTTCTTAAAGTAATTTTTCTCCTAAACCTTCAAATGCTTTATAAAAACAATCACATGGTATTTTTTCTAGTACAATTTCATCAATACTATATATGAAAAGTTTACAAAACTTTTCATTCATTAGCAGGCAACACAATAAAAATACCATGAGGATAAAACTATTTAATTTATAATACATAGACTGTACACATTAAATAACTATTTTCAGAGGTACAGTACTGTAGAGTAAATATAAACATAGCACTGTAGCTACTGATAATTTGCAGGGTTGACAGAACTGGAAACAAAATAAATTCTTGTCCCAGTTAACAAAACTTGAATTCCCGGGATGCGTATGATACCTGACCAGTGCGGCATTTGTTCTCAAAATCTTCCTGTAAGAAAATTTTTTTATTACAAAACTGTAACAAAAATATGCCTGAGTTAATATTAATATATGCAGTAGCCATCTTCTAAAATTTAAGAAAGGGAAGGGTCACAAATAACGGTCATTAACCCCTTAATACATAAATCACCCAGTGTAGAAATGCAAGAAAAATTCTTATACTGTACAGGGGTAGGTGTTGGATGGGAGATGGGCAGCCTATAGTTGCCATGTCATTTTCTTCTCAATTAGTACCCACAAAGCTTTGTCTTGGTGGCAAAATGAAGACCTGCATGCACTTTGAAAGTAAAAATAAGCCATGCTCCACATTGACTGATGAGTTAGCACCATGTGGGGGCCCCATTGTTTATTGTACTGTAGTTGTTAGGGGATTAACATCTAAGCTTCAGTTTAAAATAATGCCTGTATAAGAACACCCTGGTTAATGAACATTTAGGTTGTGGCACTTCGATGCTATGAACACGCCATCCAGAACCTAACCAGTTGTATACATCTGCTCCCAAGGAATTACAAACAGTACAGTACTTTTATTATAATGGACGTAAACATTAATGGAACAGAAAAGAAAAATATTTCTGTAAATACCGTACAGGCATCCATCACTATACAAACATTCAAGATACTTAAATTCGCATATACAAATTTCATAAAGCAACACCTCTTTTTCGTGTTATGAAAACTTGTATGAATTTGGGTCCCTGCAAAAATTCAAATCGCACGACCCCCGGAGTCAGCTGGGGTAGCCTCTTTAAGAGATGCACAGAGACATTCTTGCTCACTGATCATAACACCCCTTCCCCCACAAGCCTGTGTCTTCTACCTTTTATTATGTGGATGAAGTGATCTCTCTTTATCCGTGTGTATTAGTGCCATCCTTTTGTTTTGGCATCCAAGTGTTTTGCCAAGGCTGTAGCTACCTGTACTACACCGAAGAAAATACGAAAGGCTGTGACTCGAGACCAAGCTGGAAATAATTTAACGTCATAAACATGGTAAGGGTCCTATAACGATTGGGAAACAGCTTGGTTTGGCTGTTTCTACTGTAGCTACCATCTACAAACATGCTGGTACGACTGTGGTGTCCTTGACAGACAGCAGTGATGAGGTGGACAGCCCTCCTCATCTTGCTGAGTAAGAACCTTACTCAGCCCACCTCTCATCTGCTTGTGGTGAACCTAGACTATCCTCCTATAAGGTAATGTACCAAAGTTATACTGTATTTTAATATTTTAGTAAATTACAATAGCTGTGATTAAAAGCCAAATATAAGCATAATAATTGAAATACATACACTACAGTACCGTAATAATTTTATGCCTGCACAGGTACTTAAACAGGAAGAGAGTTGAAACCCCTGATGCATTATTATGTGGGGGATGGCAGGGGCAGACTGCTACTGTTGTCGACAAACATGTATCTCCCTCAATGACAAAGACGAGTGAAAGCCCTATATACTTTATCCTGTTCACCGCTTGGGTTGTCAGTCACATTTTTGTTGTGTACTGTTGGCAAATACTGGGCATGTACTAGCTTCAGAATATATCTGTACCTACACCAGTGTTGATCAAGTCTGGTGCAGATACTGTACAGATATATGGAGCCAGTACATGCCAACAGTGCATAAAATTAGTGGTTTAAAATAATGGCTATTCTCATAGTAGGGACATCACCTCATATGAGGTGTCCAGTAGTAAAGTGACTAAAGTGCACCACCTCCAAAATTCCCCTTTCTGTCGTATCAGAATCTCGCCGAGTTTCCATTGTCTGACTTCATAACTTTTCCACCCAAGATCCGGTTTGTTTATAGGTGTATGAACGCACACAGTCGAATAAAAATTCAGGCAAAATACAGGGAGTAAAGCAATGAAGCCATACACACTGTTCAGCCACTTGGGATCCCATCTAGGGTCAGGTGACTGTACAAGGCCAAACAGTGGTCACCATGTGTTGATAGCTGTCCCCGGTACTCCAGTGAGCACAATACAAATTAGGCTGTGTTATGTTACTGAGGGTGTGCGTGGATGTTTCATTTTGTATTCGTGTTTGGGGATGTTGTGAATTTTCCTTTTATGAAATAAAAGGCAATCAATACATAATAATACTGTACGTATTGTAAATATTTTATACCTCTCCTGGGTATATCCAGCCAGTTATCAAATTTATTACAATTTACAGATAACAATTACAGCAAAAATACATGTATTCCACACTACATTAAATTCCCACTTCAGAGACACCAACTCTATGAAGCTAGCTTAATCTTAACAAAAATTATGATGATTTATGATGATTTCAAGTTAAAGACTCTGAATATGTTTTCTCAAAACTAAGTTTATATATGTATCTTTGTCACTTTATCCAGGTGTCTCATACAGAGGATTTCATAGTTTAACGGTTAACAAAAAAAGTTAATAACTAAAGTAATCAAAACAACAGAACTCACCCGGGCTGTCTTCATCCACCAGCCATAAGCTACAATAGGAGCAAAAATTGCCAAGCCCAACAATGATGCTCGAGAGGTAGGTTTGAAGAACTCGGCTTGTGTGGCTCGCATTGACATGAAACGCTGTACAGCTGGATCAAACTGGAAAGTTCAAATAGTTATCAAATTATATCGAAACAAAACTTCATGTTATGTTATTATCATTACGGAGGCAACACATTGTATTGTTCATTAAGAGAGTACACCACCCATACTACCTGGTAATCAGCTGAGTGCAAACAATATTTATTTATTTATTTATTTTATTATTTTTTTTTTTACAGATTTACAGTTAAACACTTTATTGGATACACGTATTGCACATTAAAAATACTTTGCAATACAAGTACAGTACTGTACAGTAGTCTTCTTTTCTTTCAAACCTGCATAATGTAATTTAATTTTGTCCAAAATATTTTATTATTGCTGTGTTGAATTTTTTCATAATGCTACTCTAATAAAAGGTTCAAACCACATGTGAAGACCGTCTAGATGTACAAAAGAATAATCTGACAGCCATGAGAAGAGAAAACATGCACTTCTCAATAAATTACTTGCACAATTCTTTTATGCATTCATCAATTTATTACCAGTACTGTATCTGTATTGTACACGCAAATTCTCATAACCTTTTGAGCATTTCTTGTGGTAAGAAAGCATTTACTTGAGTTAATATTCGGTAAACGAGCCTATATGTTAGGATAATGTTTGTGGAATAATTCCCGAATGACTAGGTTAGGTTCTTTTAATTATATTTTTAGTTCCACATTTCCTCTCTGTCTCGAGGCCCTGGTGGAGTCAGGAAAGATAAGGTAGAGAGGGTTATAAAATATTATTTGCATTTCCCAAAACCTTCATTAACAACTATGTATTCAACATGAAAAACTGCAATAATATGTCATTTTTCATGCCTAAATCCTCTGGCTGTATTTATATAATTTAGTTTGTTACAGAATACAGTACAGTAACTTCCTTAAGTTACTGGTTAACCTGCAAAACTTTAGTTTAGTATTATCAATATTTTCGATTTTTTTCTTCTTAAGTTCTGAATAACTTTTTCTTAAAATTTTAATAACGTGAAATGGTTCTTTATCCAGCATGGACCTTTAATTACTTTTACTATTTGTCCGGCATTCTTTATAGCTTATTGACGCTGATATAGATTTCACAATTTGATCCCTTACAACATGGTTGTTAGGTTTACAAGTGACCAAATTCAGTAATATAGGATCAGAGTCACCAACTTTGGAGTAATCAGAATTAATGCTGGACAAATAGTGGAATTAAGTAAAATGGGCTGTATCTAGAACATGAGAAAATGGGGGGGGGCAGTGTTGCACAAAATGCTAATGGCATGGCTGCTAGGGGTCTGTCCATCTATAGAACGATACAGTATTACTGTACATAAGTCATATAACTGTACAAAACTGGTCCGACTAATTACCCAAATGTAGCCGCAATGAAATCAAATAATGGTCTTACATGAATAAATCGGACTGCCAACCACTTCTCGACTAGTATTTGGTGTCACAATGTCACAAAAAATTGGAAAACTTAATTTAAACTGAGTTATTAGATTGCGTGCTTGTACCGAGGGAGCGAGTAATTACCCAAATGTAGTCGCAATGAAGTCAAATGATGGTCCTACAAGCGTAAATCGGGCTGTGAATCACTTCTCGATTATTATTTGGTGTCATAAAGTCACAAAAAATTAGTAAACTTAATTTAATCTGAGTTGTGTTAGGTTAGGTTACGTACACGCACTCGATCTATTAACTCAAGACTAAATTAAGTTTTCCAATTTTTTTTTACTTTGTGACACCAAACACTAGTCGAGAAGTGATTGGCAGTCCGATTTATTCATGTAGGATCATTATTTGACTTCATTGCGGCTACATTTGGGTAATTAGTCGGACCGCCACTTTACTGTACTGTTAGGCTACATGGTTAATTAGTTCTTTATTCTTCTGGGGGAACCCTGAATACGGCCCTGAGTAAGGTCCATGATTGTAAATATATAACATGCCGACATTGTTTTTTCTAGAATTATTCCCTAATACAAACCTGGTGGAGTATATTTAACGAGAGGAATAATTGTAAACTGATTCAACCGTCCGAAGTTTAATGGCCAATTTGCAGTGAATAAGCAAGAACTCAAACTTACCAAGAAACCTCCTTCTGCAGACCCATGGCGATGAGGATTGTGGATTTGTTTCTGATATTCTCTTTTAAGCGCAGCTCTGAGGCTGGCTCTTTCCCTCACAACCTGAGGATCAACAGCTCCATCGCCCGCCATGTTTGATGCCAGACCTCAGCCTCGCAGCCGACAGACGGACTCGACCCCGACAGACGGACTCGACCCCGACAGTTTCGAAACCTCAAATGAACCCTCGTACCCAGAATCTTTTACGAAGAAACTAATAAATAATTTATGAAGGTGTGGCAACCTGATTTTTCTGTTAACTTATAATAATTATACTTTATTAGAATAAAAAGATTTACACAGAAAACAAAACAAATTGGAGTCGAGAAACCTCAATCTACGTTTTTCCAGTCGTTTATATATGGGTAATAAATTCTTAAAGAATATAAACTTGAAACAATAGAATTATTGGATTTCAATACTTTAAGATATGACTTAGTTATTTCTTAGGTAAAGGGTTCAGAGTTCGGGGTGTTAGGGTTCAGCAGTGAGTCAACTGTTACCAAACCTCCCTCACCTCACAACCTTCTCTCTGCGTAATTAACCAATTATAAAATTCTGCCATTGGAAAAATTGTAGTACTGTAATATTTTAATCAACTTTTTATTATTTATATCTAACTTCTTTTTTTTATCACTGCATACGTGATAAAAATTATTTGCCATGGTTGAATCGTCATAATTTAGCCAGGAGAAACATCTACCTAGATACCTAACTTAACCTATATAGTTATAGGGGTAAAAGGCTAGTGGGCTGCACAATACAATATATTTAAGATCCCATTCTACTCATTTACCTAATGGCTGCCTAAACTAGAGGTGGTGTGGTTATCTATGCTAGGCAAGACCTTAGAGCCAGCCAGGCGAGGGTACAGGGAGAGGATGTTTTTGAAGAGTCCAAGTGGTGTAAAATTAAATTAAAGGGAGGGGAATTACTTATTGTCGGGTGTATCTACAGATTCCAAAACTGTAGCCCACCAAATCAAAGGAACTTAAGAGCCTAAATAGACAATACAGCGATGCTCAACCCTAGCCACCACTTTATCATGGGGGGACTTCAACTATGGCGACATCGACTGGAGAAACGAGTTCACCCCAAATGACTTGAACAACTCTGTTACTCTTTTTGTCGAAACTCCGAGATATGATTTTCTGTTCCAACATGTTAAAAGACCCGACACATTACAGAGGGGAGCAAACACCTAAGCCACTAGACCTCATCATAACAAACAGGAGGGTTATGGTGGCTAAACTGGAACATCTAGCTCCAGTTGGCACCAGTCATCATGTAATGTTGTCATTCAGATTTAATTGTTACCTAGTTCATGATAAAGCCAGGCCAAGGTGCAAATATTACAAGGGAAATTATGACAGGATGAGAGAAGAAATGAGGGGTATCCACTGGCCTGACTCACTGAGGCACAAGAATGCAGACACTATGCTGAATATCATAACTAGTAAAGTGACCCATTTGATTAGATGAAACGATGAGCAGGACAGGAGGAAGCCAGAAACCAAGTAAATGCAGAGTGTAGAAGGGCTGACAAGAAGTTCCAGTGGCTGGTTGCAAGTGAGGTCAAGTCAAACCTAAAGGCATTTTACCGCTATACAAAGTCAAAATTAAAAACGCGAGTAGGAATATCAGACCTAAGGCTTGAAGATGGTAGTTACGCAGATTCTGACCAGGATAAAGCTGAGGCATTGAACAGCTTCTTTTCCTCGGTGTTCACAAGACAGGATGCGATTAACCTTCCTACGTTTGAGGACAGACGGTTCGACACAGCACTGACCCACATTGTGTTCACAGGAGAGGGTATAAGAAATAAACTGTCAAAGCTAAAGGTCCATAAGAGTCCCGGCCCTGACATGGTGCATCCCAGAGTGCTAAGAGAGTTGTGCAACGAGCTTGCCGAGCCCCTGAAGATCCTGTTCTGTAAATGCCTGGATGAGCAAAAGGTCCCCAGTGATTGGAAAATGGCTTATGTGAGTCCTATCTTCAAAAAGGGCGATTGTCATTCCACGAACAACTATAGACCAGTGAGCCTGACCAGCATAGTATGTAAAGTACTTGAGAGTATTATCAGAGATGCCGTGATGGAACATCTACTACGAAACAACCTTGTAAAGGATAGTCAACACGGTTTTATGCCGGGGCACTCCTGCTTAACACAATTGCTCAAGGTATTGGATATTTGGACCCATATTCTGGAACGGGGTGGTAATATCGACAATATAAAACCTGGATTTTGCCAAGGCTTTCGACAGTGTATCCCATGAAAGGCTGAAAATCAAACTGGACGGGTATGGAATACGGGGATATGTCCTAGCATGGATAGAAGACTTTCTACATGACCACAAGCAGTGTGTGGTAATTAATGGAACGAAATCATCATCTGTACCTGTCACAAGCGGGGTACCACGGGGCAGTGTATTGGGGCCGCTGTTGTTTGTTTCTTTCATAAATGACATTGCGAATGTGAAGAGCTGCAGAAGGATTTCTGTGAGCTCCAAGAATGGTCAAAGAAATGACTGCTGAGATTCAATGTCACAAAGTGTAAGAGGATGCACCCCACCAACGGTAAGGAGGCGTATCATATGTCTCAACGGGATGAAGAAACTACACTATTTGAGACAATGTGAGAAGAACCTAGGTTTGTATGTTGACAATGAGCTGAAGTTCTCGGGCCATTGCGAGAAGAGGGTAAATCAGGCAAATAAATTATTAGGTCTTATAAGAAGGTCGTTCATATATCTAGACGGTCCGTCCTTCGTAACGATCTTCAAGAGTGAAGTGCTTCCCCATCTGTAGTACTGTCACCCCGTCTGGTCCCCGAGGTATGCTAGGGACTGTCAGTTGGTTGAAAATGTTCAAAGGAAGGCAACCAGACTGGTGCCTGCACTTCGGCACCTCAACTACCCAGAGAGATTGGCGCGCCTGAACTTGTCTAGCTTATACTACAGACAGGCAAGAGGCGACCTAATTGAGGTGTACCTGTATAAGCATCTCAAGGGGCACTACTCAGTTGAGTGTCCTTACCTGGAGCTGGCGGACGCTCGCCCCACAAGGGGTCACAGCTCAAGATTGAAGAAACTGCAGGTCCAAAAAAATGTGAGGGCAAACTTTTTCGGAGTGAGAGTTGTGAACTCTTGGAACAATCTGCCAGAAAGTGTTGTGACGGCACTGAGTGTGAGCTCTTTCAAGACCAGACTTGACCAACACTGGAGCAGGTTCAGGTACATTCAGGAGCCGGTGCATGCCCAGTACTTGCCAACAGTGCGTGACATAGACATGACTGATCGCCCAAGCAGCTAACGAGCTGATCAGTGGTGAAGAGGATAAAAGTAAAAGTAAAAAGTAACTGAAGAAGGCCAGTGGCCTGTGTAGAATCCTTCCATTGTTCTTCATAGACTTGTCAATGGCTCTTTTGAAGCCAACCCCATTACTAATTCTCACTTCCTTAGCTTGAGATGGTAGGTTGTTCCATAGGTGTACTACCCTGTATTCATCCTGTAAGACACCTTTGTCAGCTTGAAGTTGTGTCCTCGTGCCATATCAATATCGCGTGTAAGTGCCGTGTGATATTACCAAAAATATGAAAAAAATGTCAATTATTGGCATTTTGCCTGGAGTTGGGGGACAACCACATACCTTCTTCCATTGATGTTTTTGATGCTGTTAAAATACTTCTGTTAATGATTGCTTTGCCTTGTTCTTGAGTTTTATTATTATACCTTTGGGGTAATCCAACTTCATGAGTGCCTCTGTTATTCACCAATGAATGAATAGAAGGACTTAAAGACCTTGGAATCTATTCACATCACCTTATAATAGTGGTTCCTAACCTTTGACCAAGGAACTCTGTAAGCTACATGTAATATTTTCTGGAGCCCCAATCATCTCTATCTCCTCCTTCCCCCTATGAAACAAAATGACAAATAAATTATATCTAAGTAAAAATACTTATACTGTATTAAAAATTTCAGAACTCCAAGTTGTATGTGTGGTGCCATGAGTGAAATTTATACCAGACTGTATCTTCATTTTTGCATAACATACAGTACCTTAGAATTGTACAGAATGAACTTTTATTAAGAAGGGGTTTCTTGTACTGTACTGTACATACTTACATTGCCTCAAAAATTTTTAATATACAAACATATGTCATTCCTTTCCATTTAAAGTTCTTAAATGTAATTCACTTCCCAAATTTGTATTTCCTTCATCTACAAAGTGCAGCAAGTTAAAAGCAAAGTCCACAAACACCAAGAAGCCTTTGGACCCAATAACCTTTTATCTACTAAAAACAATTTAAGTGTTTATCAAATTTCAGAATCAAAGAATTATGTTTTAACCTTTACAGTATTTTATGGTAAGGAAAGAAATACACTATAGAAACATTGTAAAATATTATTGGCACCTGAGTGAAGAGTAAATGACTGTGGAAAATAGTATATTTAATAACTTTTCAATATACAGTAACATTAATTTTCGTGTTGAAATATAGAGAAAGAGAAAAGTGAGATACTTTGGTCATATAATTAGGGATGAGGCAGAAGTGTATGATGAATGAAATGAAAAACTGGTTCCCTAGAGAGATACAAAACCTTAGAAGATTGGTAAAACAGCCAGAGAACATTTTGAGTGGAGGACTGTGGTCACCAACCCTCAGATATGTGGACGGTACAGTATTCCGATTGACTGAACATTAATTTATGTACAGTGCAGTATTGAAAAGAACCATTATTCTGATGCCTTCATTTCTTCTTGGACAATCTTGTAAGCTTCACTGAATGTTAGAGGAGGTTTCCTCTTCTTTATATACTGTAGGAAGAAAAACTCCAATGTAGCAAGACTAAAACTAATAACAAGGCAATACAATTTGTCTCAATAAACGTCTCCTTAAATTAGCTTGAATAATGAATACTATGGCAGGCTTACACTTATTATTCAAAAGCAAGTTCACAGTTCTATCATCTTCAAAAACATTCCTCTTTTAGAGCTTCAATTATAGTTTATAGAATTTAACTGCATATATTTATTTTGCTCGGTATAATTGCTACCTAAGAGTTTCCCTATGTGTGTGCAAGACCTGGAATCAAGGTCTAGGACCTAGGTTGTATGGGAGTTCCATTTTATTGAGGCATATCTACAGAGTCATAATCCCTGACCCAGGAAATAGGTTAAATTACTTAATTACTCCTATTGAATAATCCACTGACAGTAACCAGCTTTCAGATCCCTTGAGTGGTTAATATAAGTTTTTAAGTAAAACAAAGAAGAGCACTGAACATCCTTTCCAATAAATTATCCTGTATTATGTACAAATTTGATGACTCCAAAATGTTAAATTCCATAAACCTCATAGGGTCATTAATACAGAAACTATAAAAACTCTATTTCAGTTCACAACAGAGATTTTCCTCCTAACCCCTGGTCATTTACTGTAGGAAATTGAATGACACCTTGATACAGTGTGAGATGTTTAATCCAAACTGGACTAAAACAAACCTAAATTAATGCTTGTAGCATGAAAGTACTGCACAGTAAATATATATCCTCTATATATACTGTAGTACAGTACAGGACCGTTTGTGTTAGTTAAACATCCTAATATGTGTATGAATAATGATAGACAGAATACTTTATCAGCATAACTTGAAAGCAAGTAAAGGAACCACTTGCTAAGTGTGTGGATATGGTCAGGAATAAATTGGTTGACACATGGAAACCATTTGTGGCAAACCTGAGAAGAAGAGCATAGTCTGTCCCTCGTACTGTACTGGCTGATCTGTCACAAACCCATCAGGTCTTTTCCCTCTGGTTAACTATAAGGAAAACCTTTGAGTCTAGCTTCCCTTTCTGGGCGACAATTGAAGTAGAAAAGGAGTTATTTATCATAAGATTAGTCCCGGCCTACAACAACAGCATCATGAGCATATTATACGAACCATCGACCTGGTAGTTTTGAGATCAACCACAAAATTGGATTTCAGCATCAATCCTTCATTTTGGTTCATTACTGTTACATCAAATTACAGGTTAATCTAACTTCCAGGATTTCCAGACTACATGGCACCAAGAAGATAGTCACTGCAAGTGACTGCATAATCAATGTTTGATTTAATTTTATTTCTCATTGTACAGTTAAAGCATATACTGTACTGTATGTTCAGTATTGTATATAAAATTATAAATGCTTCCATATTCAATTAGCATTAAATCACTTGCATAAAGTTGAATCAGCTACATAGGTTAGGCTACATGAGCTATACTGTACAAAAATTTCACAAAACTGTACAGTATACACTTTATCAGTATATGATACATTTAGTTATACCTTTTCTGTGTTGTTGAGAGATGTGTAGTGATGGGAGGAAGTGAGAGTGGCAGTGTAGGCATGATACAGTGCCCGTTGACTGTCCAGGAACTGTCTTGTTAAGGCTACCTGCTGCTGCATCAGTTCTTTTACTCCTACACCACCTTGTCCCAATAACCCTGAAACATCATTTAAAATTTTAAATTAAATTATAATTTAGTTTTAAAAATATATACCATATATAGAAGACATGAAAAATCTTACAAAATTGTATTTAAATATTTACTTTTATCAACTAATACTGCAGTACCTCACAAAATCATAGAGCAATATTATACACCTGCAAGGTACAAGGATGAGAAACTGGTTCTCAAATCTAAAGTTTCTGAATGCAATAAAATACTTGAAGTGTACTTTACAGGCCAGGATTTATTTATTCTCCCAGTCAATCATCTGACAATCCCTTTAATAAGGCCATGAACTATGACATAAGAGTTTGGTTTGTTGACAACTCTTAATATTATACAGTACAGTACTCCAATGTAGTTTTAACCAAAAGAGAGAATTAAGTCTCTTGTGGGTCTGAACAAAGGCCCACATGATATAAAAGGGTCTATATTTTCAATATTATGGTCATAAAATAAATGCATTTTTGAAGCAAGCACATAATATTTTTTGCAATTTTTACTGATGAATGCAAACACAAATGCCAAGTAGGAATCTAATGTATTTCACTAACCTTCAACTAGAGTAGGGCTGGGATAATGATTGTAAATCCCTGCTGGTGTTGGGTATGTATGTTGGTGGTAGTGGGGAGGCCATGGTTGTATGTAAGGTGGTCCAAACTGAAGAAGAAAAATTACATGATTAATTATAGCTTCTCAGTGTGATAATTATTCATACACACACAATAGTTCTTAATTCTATAATGTCTTATACTCTGTATATGGTTATCATTAAATGTTATAGAACTGTTTGGAATATCTCATCCAATTCATTATTAAAGTCTTAGTTCATATTTTTCACCTTTTTCAACTAATCTGTTGATAAATTAACACAATGCCTCTTCACTATCTGGTAAGAAATGAATTGAAGTGAAAAATTAAAAAAGAGAATGATGAGGTGAGGGGAATAATGGAAGTTGGGGGGGAGAGGAACACTAAGGAACCATGGGTGAGGAATGACATTATGATACAGAAAATAGGTGGTGTGTTTGAGAGACAGACAGGGGCAGGTAGATTATAAGGAGGGAGTGCAGTAGTCCCTGAAGATGTAACAAATGATGACTCAGGTACTATACTGTACTGTACTGTATAATATAAAGTATACAGTATACAGAACTGTGCAGTATGTCTGTACAGTATTTCAAATATACATACAAGGGTTCATGAAAAGTATATTGTGTGAAAATAATATAGTTTCAACATTTCAATTAATTAGAGGCAACTCGCCATGTATCACAATTAAAATCTTAGGTACAGTACAAAGACAAGAAATAAAAAATATTAAAATACATACCCACGGATTAAAATCGGAGTTCCATTTATGTCTATGACTGCGTGAATAATGTCTGTGATGTCGCTCAACTTGTGAGTCAGAAACTGTCTCACTGCTGCTTGGTGACTCAGAAGAGGACGATCTGCGCTTCTTTTTACTTTTAGATTGTTTTTGAGAATACTTCTTGGTCTTTTTTGACTTTCTACTTAATTTTCTTTTTCCCATACTTTCTTCTTGATCTGAAATAATGGTCTGTTTCTGACTGTTGCTTTTACAGGATAAATCTAATTCTTTGTGTTTTCTTGTAGAATGTTTTGTGGGATTTTTTACTTCCAAAATCTTATCTTGTGAATGTTTTCTTGTACTGGTATTTTGGGAAGCCATTTTTAAAGAAATACTTTCATCAGTTTCTGAACTATTTTCTGATGCATCATTTGGTGGTCTTTCTACCGGACTATCAAATGCTTCCTTAACCAAATTTTCTTCTACAGATTGACCCACACTAGCACAGACACTACTATTTTCTTCCACTAAAGATGTTGCTAAACTGCTCTCAATGGAAGAAGCAATACTCTCTACAACACTATCCTCTGAATACAACTTTGGCTTCACCTCCTTATTTGTATTTTTTATACTGGATTTTGATAGTATGGGTTTTACTATACCCTCTGTATTAAATTCAATCGAAGATTTTCTCCGAGTTGAGTGAAAGACATCGTTTGAAGTTTGTGCTAAAAGCATTCCCACAGGTTTACTAAAGTCTTTATCAACATGAAGAGACTTTGAGTAAAAACAACCTTCCGTAGACTTTACCAACAAGCTTCCCTCCTTGTCATTGTTAAGAGTGTTTAATGATGATTTATCCTTTATAGCAGTTGAACCTGAGACTGCACTTTTATTTTTCATGTTGTTGTTACCTTTGTGTGTAGGGTAAACATTGTCGTGAACTGTTTTCAAATTGTCAGTCAGTGTGGATATTTGGGACTCACTAGAATGGTCACTTTCACATTTATTAATTGCATGTTTGGGAGCAGCTTTACTTTCATCATCTGTCATTTGACCCAGAATATCATCAACAGTCAAAATATTATCAAGTTTAATTACTTCGTCCATGCTTCCATCACTGTCTTCAGTAACTGAGTAGCTTCTAGTAACTGCAGAACCTTTAAGAAATCCATCATTTTGGTTATCAGTTAAAGATGTTTCCTTCAAATACTGAGCCAACTCCTCGTCAACTGAAGAATCCGGACTCATTAGACGAGTCCTACTAACATTATCATGTCTGAAATCAATACTTTTTTGTTGCATGGTAGACTTTGGTGTTTTTTTAATAAAATTACTCTTATTCTTCAGTTTAAGATCAGAACTTTTTTGGAGAGATACTTTATTGTAATCAGGGTCATCTGAACTCTCTGACACTATAATATCTTTAATGGACTTATGTTTTTTCAAGTATTTTTGCTCTAAAGAACTTAATTTGTCATGTGAATGTGGTTTCTTGTGCCTACTTTCCCTGTATTTTTCACTAAGTGCTGTTATATCTGAGACAGAACCCACTTCCTTTCTCTGTGTAAGACTTGATAATTTATCTGTTCTGATGGGAGAACCATTTTCATCGGATAAATTCAATTCACTATCAGAGCACTTGTATGCTGTACCTGTTCGACGAGAAAAGGAGTGTCCCGAAGTCTGAGCATCCTGTTTCAAGCTGTAAGTCTTTTTACTCAGTTGGTTCAAGTAGGCCTATTTAAGAAACAAATAGAAAGTATGTTAATACGCGTGCAATAAAAAAAATTAATAAATAAATAACAAATAAAAATCCCCAACCTAATCTGTAATGACTGAAATATACTGTAGTACAAAATGTGCTTTATTATGACAACCTAAGCCTTCTTCAATACCTGTACAAAATTATAAAATATACAGTACCTGTACTAAGAAAATATGCAAAATCCTGTACCCTGTAAAGTATAATTATCCCTCATTTAATGATGGGATTGTGTTCCCGAAAATTCATAATTAAGTTGAATTATCACTAAACGAGGGATAACATGGAAAATTGGTTGACGGGGAATTTTTTCACCTAAATACATACATTGTATTTAACGATAATTTGCCATAATAATACACTACAGTTAACTACACTAAAATAACACTCACCTAAGTCCATGTCAGAAGCAAAGTGCGTGTTCTCTGAGGCTGGAGGACTACTGTTGCCTGGGCAAGCATGTCACTCGCTCTCTGTGTCAGAAAATAAAGTTGAAGAGTCTTCACTGTCTTGGGTAGTTGGCAGGGTGAGAGCTTTTAGACTGAAACAGGTGATGCCTAGGTGGAAGGTGTTGGGTCCAAGAGTGATGACAGTGATGCCATTGGCTCTTGTTTCAGCTTCAAGAAGCTGATGATGGATAACTAACTTGCCTTCTGCTGCTTTTCAGTGTAGAGGTCTCGGAAGCACTGAATGTCTTTCCCCACCAAACGTTTCACCTCAGCACTCTGGGTCGGGTTTGGGTCATTTTCGGCAAATCTAGCAAGGATGTCATCATTTATGGAGAGGTTTTGATGCAATAGGTCAATACTGTACTGAGGAACTTGACAGGTTCCTCTGACTCAGCTTCCTCCTCTTTCACTATTCGCTGCTGTTCCAGGTTGATGAGGTCCTCGACCCTTATCTCCTCAGTGTGGCTGTTAAGAAGTTCAGTCACGTTTTCCTGGTCGACCTAATCGAACCCAGCCCGGTGCGACAGGGTCACAATGTTGCGCTGAATCTCCTCCACCTTCTCGAACCCGGTAAACATTCAGGCCACACACCATTCAGTGTTGATGCTTTCACCTCACAATGCACCAATGTTGTTGATTGCCTTCTTAATGTTATAATTGTGCCAAAACTCCTTGATGATTTGCTTGTCTCCTCTGACTGTTTCTGTGATTAGTTGTTGGATCACACATCGCAGATAAAGTGGTGATGGCACCCTGATCCATGGGTTGGAGGACTGAGGTGGTGTTGGGCAGGAGAAACATCACCTCAATGTTGTCAGCTCAATCTTCCTTGCTGGCAAGGTATGCATTATTCAGGATCAGGAGAAATTTGTTCGCAATGTTTTTCTTGTTGGCATACTCCTTGAGCCGCTCGGAGAGGTACCCAACCACATAGATTTGGCACAGCACAATGGTCACCTGTGCCTTAGAGTTAGATGCTAATTAATGTAACCCTTCAGTACTCTGGGGTTCTTGGCATAGTAGATGAGCATTGGCTTGAGCTTCAGGTCGCCCTCAGCGTTAGCTCCTGGCAACAAAATGAGACGGTCCTTGGATGCTTTTAACCCTGGAGGGCATTTTTTTCCAGAACAGCCCCATTCTCCTCAATCTTTGTCTTAAGGAGTTCTACAAAGGCCCGAGCACTCACCTCGTCAGTTCTTGTTGCCTTACCCATCAGGCGTATATTATGGAGATAAGCTCTCACCTTGAACTGCTCAAACCATTCTACACTGGTCTTGAACGTCTGGACAGTAGTACTCCCCGGGGTTGCGATTTTCTTCAAAACCTTCCACAACTTCGATGCTGGAGCCATGATGGTGATGTTTAAGAGAGACATTTGGCATTCCTCAATCCACAGTTGTAGAAGTTGCTCCATGTTTTCCATTACTGAATAACATACTCTAGTGATCCTAGCAGCACTGGCCATGCCCACGTGCTTAGCAGCAAATTTCAGTAAAGGTGCCTCTTTAATTATAGTCAACACTGCTGAATGCACTAGGCCAAATACTCTCACAATGGAGCTAGCCCCTTCACCACTCTTGTGACGCAGTACAGCATAATGTCAAGCTTCGTCTCAAAGCTCAAGGACTTGCATGGAAGCTTGGCCTTGCCTGATGAGGGAGGTGAAACAGCAGCATGCTTTCCTGACATTATTTAAAATTCACTCACTTTACACCATATCACAATATAAAAAAAATTCATACAGAACTGAATAACACATAAAAGTCATATCGATAACAAAGATCACCGCAATGCTGTACGCAGGTATATCAGCGAAGCACGGGAAGCGAACAATCAAATGACAGATGGTAAACACTTAGTCGGTGGCGTGGATGGCTCACACTACTAACCAACCCTAATGTACAGTATTACCTGAGGGAGGAATCTTGGAACCGAGTACAAGTACAATAATTCTAACAAGGGTTCATTTCAAACTAAGATTTTCAGGATCAATCCCACATTCTAACCAAAGTCTGTCTAAAATGACTTGTGGATACCAAAGCTAGCCAAAGGGAAGACTTTATATTGGATGTAAAATCTATCTTCAAATCCTAGTGAGTTGCCTAAACTATTCATGAATAGTTACATGCTAATAGGCATTCTTTAGGTCAATCAAAGTGACTACTATAGGTCCTTTTTCAAACACTATCTCACCTAATGTGTAGTAGTCATTTTGAACCTTATATCAGGAATCATTTAATTTAGACATAAAACATTCCCTTTCTGACTTTTGAGTTACTGTACATGCTTATGCAACATGTCATTCACAAAGCATCAAAAGGATATCAAAGTGAAATCATTTTGGAACCTAGTGACATATCTTAAATTATTCAAGTACATTTATCTAAGATTTAGATGTACATTATTCTGATACTGTAGAGTAATTAATTCTTACCTCTACATCACTGTCAAATGCCATGTTTGCCTGAAATTGGAGAAAAAACATTAGTATGGATTCTCCGTTGCATGTATTAACAGTTATACCCTGTACTGCACTTCACAAAAGGAATGTGTTAATAAATTACCTTAAACACTTTAAATACTTCAATAAATATGACACCCTAAAAATATGGTGTAAGTATGGTTATAGTCCTGCTTAGCCTGGACACAAGTAGGAAGCATGTTATCCAGTGTGACCCCACCAAACACCACAGGTTTCTTTTGGGTACAGTGCTCTGGTTTCCTCTGATAATAAAACAGCATTTTCCTGTGATAATTTTGCCCATCATGTTCGGTACAACCCATCATACAATTTCACTGATCTTTACTGGTATAACTCGGACCAGCTTAAAGACTATTCCCATTTGAGATGCACCCACCGAGTGGGTCAGTTGTTGCACGGCGGAAACAAACAATGAGCGGACAACAACATGCACTGACATCCCAGATTTTTGGGAGGAATATTTATGGCAAATATTTAATTTCTTCGCGTTCTTTGCATTGTCATACCGTTTTTATTATTTATTATTATCTACAGAACATTAGTGGAAAGAATGAATGAAATCTAGCAACGGATTCTGGTGCTAACAGTCTCCTATGGTCAGGTTACATTAGGTCAGGTTCTATTATGTTCTGTGCATTGTTGTATGTTTTCTTTTTTTACCTGCTAGCATCCAAAGAACATGTGTAAAAAATGAATGAAGTCGAACAATGCATTCTAGTGTTACTCATCTACTCCAAGATTATCATAAAATTTGTCTAGAAAATACAAGGAAAAATTTTTCCATTACATTTCATTCATACAAACTCTTGAACAGAGGAATGAATTACCAGCTACTGCAACATTATATACAGTGCTGAATACATAATTTATCAGATATAATGAACCAGTATTTCCTAATTTACTAACCTAACCAAGGATAGTTAGGTAGATTGATTTCCTCTCTGATTATTCATCTAGCAGTACAGTGAAGTAATTTATAAGTTTTTAAAATCATTCTTGGGGATTAAATGAAGTGTCTCTGATGTAAAATGTGAAGATATGGCATTACACTGTGTGGCTGTAGGTTAGTATTCAGACTAGTATTTTTTTTTTTTTTTTAATTTCTCCTCCAAACTTTTGGGGTTTTTCTTTAAGTAAATAAACATTTATGTAATATAGAAAAAAATTCATACTGGTTAATGTGAGATACTCTGGTTCCGTTTTACCCCAAAATCTACTTGAATTAAAAAAGACGAGTCTTCCTAACCTTTACAATTATTATTTTCACCATACACAGAGGTATTAAACAAATAATAACCGAAACATTATACCACCAAAACTTTTTAAATATTTTGTTTATTTCCATTTACCTTCCAAGCTACAAATTCAACTTATTTCCCAGCATTTGAATATTTACTATTGTTTCCTTATATATACTGTAAAAGCATTGCAAGAGATTCTACTGAGGTCCACCTGGTATGGCTGGGGGGAATTGGTTGCATGGTAATTTTGATTGGTAGTTTTAAATAATGAATCAGTATAATTTACCGTGTATAGAGGAGTTACTGTGTTTAATAGGGTGGCAAAAATAAATATTTTATACGACTTCACATTTTCTCGTACCCCCTCCTAGCTGTGACATCAGACCAAAACAAATCCTTCAACCAATGAACACATTCCATGACATAAGCACAACCAATCAGCGACGTCCAAGTGAAGCTTAACAACCAATGACGTTCCTCCAAGTTAGAAACAACACTGGTGTGTTTACGCTATAGATGTTAGACTCTGTAGTCCCATTATAGAAAGGATTCGGAAAATAACATCAAGTTCCGCACGTCTAAAAAATATTAAATGGCTCAAATGTTGGCTTAATTATTGTTTAGTTTCATGCCTTCAGGAAATTACTTTTAATGAAAGCTAGCTTGCTTCAGTAAGAGATGAAACTAAAACAAATGAGGATCGGTAAGTCGAGATCAAGATATTCTTTATTAGATTCATACTCCCTATTTTACTACTTTCTTAAATAGTCTTTTACTTATGATACGATATTCTCCCGACCAATAGGCGTTCTCCACTTGTATCAGCTACTGAGCAATATCTGCGGCAGTCGTCCGTCTGTGAGGAGTGAGAGAAGGATCCGCGGCCAGTGAGAGTGGAGTCGCTATTGACGGAGCTATGAAGATCTTGATACTTGCTGCCCTTTTAGGGGTTTCCTTTGTCGAAGCAAAGGTTATGTTTGAGGAGACCTTCTCTTCTGCAGGTAAATATGGGTGTAACTTCGCATTTCATTCAGAAATTTGTTAAATACTGGGCGGGTTCCGGTAGGTAAGAGGACAGCCCGGTTGGGTGACCGGCGGTTTCACAGTTCATACTGTCAAATATTATTGCATTTATCTTGAACTATACTACATGCTTAATATAGGGTAGTTTTTACTTTGGTGTTCGCAGTCAAACTTAATTATTGGTGTACAGTAAAAAGGGCGTGTTCTGTACGGTATAGGCTTATTGTGGGTGTACCGGACTGGAGGTGAACGTTTATAAATGCCTTTTTACTGTTCTTTGTTGTGATTGAAGGGCACTAATGACCTGGTATATGTAGTTTAGGCTTTGTATGTACTTGGTGAAATACTGATGCATATGGAATAACTTCCTGTATATTCTAAAGTAATTGCTTTTATTCATACAGGTTAACCTTCCTACTTTGCAAGTACAGTATGTACATCACTTTATGGCGGTTGAGTGAATAAAGCGCTTGCCTCCTGTTCCAGGGGTCGGTGGTAAGATTCCTGGGCGCCCATAGTTCACCCAGCTGTAAATGGGTACCCGAGTTTACAATTTGGGGAAGTGTAAGGCAGTAAAGTACCGGCCATGCTGCCTCTGTGTGTAACGGAGTCTGAGAATTTTATCATTGCAATCAATAGTTTAGACAATTCCAAGACTCTTGGTTTAATGTTGACAAGATATCCGTTGCAGCCTAATTTGTTTTGATGGGTCTTTCCTTGTATATTCATCGCCGAGTTTGGTTATATTCATTTATTGGGCTAATGCTTAGTTTGGTAGCTAATTAGGTCCCTAGGCTCATACTAGCAGCATTACTTTCTTTCGTAGCAATAAATCGGTAAGGTGGCACGATCAATGCTTGGTGTATTTATGAGCTGCTCTGTCCGGGCGGATTTCTCACGTCCACACACTTGCACCATATCATAGTAAGTTCTTACTTAATATGCTGGGTGTAGAGCCCCACAGCAAGGAAGTTAGGCAAGGTTAAGTTGGTTTATTGGTCATGTTGGTGCGGACTTCTGTCAATGCATCGGCCGCATTTGTTTGTCAGTTAGGTTTAATTTAGAAATAACCACCTTTTAAACACGTTTGCCCAAGCTACGTGTCCAATGTAAAATGGTGAAATTGCGAGGTTTTAAATTTTCTTAAAAAAATCGCTGATGGGTTATGTATTTAAGTGTTGTACACGTCAACGAAAAAAAGTGACGGCGTCGGCGTAAGCAGCCGAGAAATTTGATGCCATCGGTGTCGGCGTAAACGTTTTCATAAATTGACGCCGTTAGCGTCAACGAGTTTTCAGTGACGTACAAATGCAGCCCTGAAGCGCGTTTTCTCCTGTGAGTGACATGCAAAATCAAAAAAATATTCATTCATTTTTAATCATTTATTCTGATTTATATTAAGATTTTAATTATTCTTTTGTTCCCCGAAAGAAAACTAGCATCTCAAAATGCTTGTTGCTCATTCTGCTGCACTTGGGCCTCAAGACGTCCTTGCCCATGGAGAACATGCGTTCCATGGCAGCACTAGAGGGGATGGGGTGTTGTATTTGATGAACTCCCTCGTGGCCTTGTTGGGGAAGGTGTCCTTGTCGAAGGTTTCTCCCCGAGGAAACTCTTGAAAAGGTCAATCTTTTCCATTCCTGCGGGGGTCTTGTACACGGCCTGGAACAATTCGTCCTCCACGTCATGGTCTTTATCGTCTCCCTCACTGCTGCTGCTCTCGGTCTCGTGCATGGACTTCTCCACCAACCTGGACAGCTGGTTGGTGGCCTTTTTCCCGACTTGAAAATTCAAATTGTAGAAAGCTGCACGGGCAGCGGGCGCAGCAAAATTTTTCCCCCGGTCGTCTGTATAACAAGATAATTGAAAATAGAACTTGGAAAAATACAAATTAAGTTGACGAACAAATTGACGCTCAGCTTGGGTGAAAAGTTGACTGCTTTGCCTGTAGTCACTTGCCAAAAAAAAATTGATGGCATCAGCGTTAACAAAAAGTAGCCGCTTTCCATTGAAGCGTTAAATTAACGGCGTCAACATACAACACTGGTCTTTAATAATTACAACTATTGATTGCAAAGAAATAATTGGAGTTTTTTTGCAAGGAATATCTTGCTGGATAATGCTCTTAACAGTTTATTTAGCCAGTAACTCTTAAGAAATTTTTTTGAAGCAAAAGTATCTTGCTTCTAGAATATCAAAAGTGGAGGAATTGCAACTTGAGAGCAAGTTTTTGTACGGTAAACGAGTACGTGAGGATGCCATGTTTGTGCTTGACAAACTTCACGGCTACATTTCCATATTATGTAATCGAACTTAAATCGACTTAAAATATACTTCCATCCTCGGACGTGTAGGTTTTACTGGGTGATCTTGATATATAAAAATCATGTTTTGTTATCACTAGGAGGTAGGACAACAAAGGTTTTTTAAAGTTGGAAGTTACAGATTGTGTGCAACACTGATGCTGGAAGTTTTCTACCGCTTGAATAAATAACTACTTGTACAGGTGTCCCTGTATTTATGGTAGGGTTTTTCTGTTTTGGGAAATGCATAATTATTACGATACTTGTTGCCTTGTGTGTGGACACTGTTTTGAAGCAGAGGGAATAAATAGAATTAAAAACAAAACTAAACTTCAGTAGCTTAATCTTGTCATTGTACTGTACTTGTTTACTGTGTAATTTTTCTCCAAACACTGGCATATGATAGAAGCTAGTAACCTGACATTGGTACTGGTGTTAACCATTATAGGGCGGAGTTAGGGACTTAAAAAAAAGACCTCGTTAGGTTATCAATTGTATATATTAATAACTTGTAGGGGAAAATGGGTTCAGTTTCCATGAACCTGAGGAGCCAGAGTTACCACTCAGCGTGTTAATTTTTCTACTCGTAATTTCAGATAGCTTTTTTTTCTCATTAAATGCAGTGCAAAAAAAATAGTAAAAGACGTAAAGGAAATAAGTTTCATACATGTGCGGGAGTTATCAGACAGGTTATTTGTCAGCACGAGTTTGAGTTTGGATATGCTCAAAGTTGACCAACAATGTTTAGGTATGAAGTATCTTCATCCATGTGTAGCGTAACTAAGTTAATGATTAACTTCAGAATGTTAACAAAATATTTCTTTACTTACAGATTGGGATTCTCGCTGGGTTCAGTCTGAACACAAGGGAAAGGAGTTTGGTCCTTTTAAATTGACTCCAGGAAAATTCTATGGTGATCCTGAGAAAGATAAAGGAATTCAAACTGGCCAGGTAAAGATACATCTGTTTAGTTGGCATGTTCCCCAATTTCAATTGGAACCTAATTTTTTTGTTAGTGACAATTTATTTGGGTGGCATTAAATATTTGTATGAAAAATTTCCCTTGTCTACATGTACCAATTGATTTCAGGATGCACGTTTCTATGGTCTCTCAAGCAAGTTTGAACCATTTGGCAATAAAGAAACCCCGCTAGTTATCCAGTTCACCGTCAAGCACGAGCAGAATATCGACTGTGGTGGTGGATACCTGAAGGTGTTCGACTGTTCACTGGACCAAAAGGACATGCATGGAGAGTCCCCATATCTGATTATGTTTGGTAAGTTTGAAGTTGTTAAACCGGAAAAGGACTTTTATTAATTAAATTGCAGAGGAATACTTTAAATTTATAGAATCTCTTTATCGAAGTGAATTGAGGAAATTAGCAAGGTTGGTTGATGGTAAAACACAGGTTAGGCTTGATAAAGGAAAATTTTTCTGCCTAGTGATAAAAGGCACCATGCAGTAAACAAAACTTGTAATTGGAAATTTTTTCATTTTTGGTTGGAAATGGGGATGTACTAACATGTTACCCACAACTTGAGAAAAAATGGAATGGTAATTTTCATTACTAATGTGTACATATACCCAAATTGGGAGTACCCAACAGAACTCAAACTTTGGGAGTACAGTACTTATTGCTTTTAACAGCAGGGTGACACAACCCTAGTTTTTGCCCCTGATGCCTCCTGATTTTATTTGGCAAGTGACGTGTAATGGAATCTTTTCACTGGCTTTTAACGTGGCAGTGCCTCTTAAATTATTGTAAATTTAAATTGCTAGGCTCGATGCATGGTTTTTATGGGCTATACATAAAAGTATTGTAATATTTAGTCCTAATTTTCTTAATTTGTCCAATTGTACCCTGCAGATAAGACTTCAAAGGTAACTGAAAAATTGTCCAGACTACTACAGTTTTCATATTTGAATATGCTATGGCATCAAGTAATACTGCAAAATATTATCTCTAAGGGACATTTGAGAGAAGCTTTTTAGCCTTTGTTCACTCGCAGAACTGGCATTAACAATAATGGCCTACATTGTCTTTTCAGGGTATAGGAGTGCTTTGGCAGATTGCTTTGAATTTGGAATCTCCCTTGTCTTTGTGCATTGCTTACATTTTCACAATTGTATTTTGGCTACCATGGCATTGAAATTTAATTTTGATATTGTGGATGACGTGGGTATTTAAGTGCAGTAGTTCCAGCATACAGGGTATTGGTCAAATCTCCCTGGGTTTCAGTGTGTGCCAATATTAGTGGCTTAAACTGTTACTGTAGGTTCTTCAAATGTGCCGAGTTACCCATTCCAGGATTAACTTCAATTACCATGAATTGTGTAAAAAAAAATATTAATACCTCACCCACCCCTTGTAATTTAGAACTGTCAACAATCCTAGGTCTGCATTTCAAACGTGTAAAGAGCCACATGTCCATTAGTCAGGTCTTTGTTCATTGCTATAGGTAGTCATCGGTTTAAAATTGTTCGTGTTCTGCTGAAACACTGAAAACTTTTTTACAATCCTGTTAAACTCTAGTGAACTAGTCATGCTTTTGTCCTTCCTGTGCAGGAGTTCTCACAATATCTCCACGGTGGATTTTTAACTATTTGCATATGGATAATCACAACTAGGTCAACATTGTCCAGCGCTGTGCCCCTTTAAAATTTGTAGCACAAAAGAGAATTAAAAATTCACTTACAGGACATTTAATTTTGCTAATTTGATCATAAACACAGTGCAGTAGTTCCGAAGTGGGAATATTGAATGTCAAACCGCTTCAATGTTGAAAATATGTATGAATTAAACCTTGACTAAAGCAAGTTTAAGAACTTTGCTTTCACAATTCAGTTGCTGAATGCATAAGTTTCCTTTAAATTATGAAGGGTTAGTTCAGTTTTATTCATTTTGTTCATAATTTTTTGTAAAGATTTAAGTTTTAATTGTGTATATGCTTCTTAATATATCACTGATATTAAAGTTTGTTCCCTCAGATTTATCATTGATTTTTTAATTCTTTTCTTATAGGTCCAGACATATGTGGTCCAGGAACAAAGAAGGTTCATGTCATCTTTAACTACAAAGGAAAGAACCACCTAATTAAAAAGGAAGTCCGATGCAAAGATGATGTGTTCTCTCACCTTTACACTCTGATTGTTAACCCAGACAACACTTATGAGGTCTTGATTGATAATGAAAAAGTACAGTCAGGTGAACTGGAGGAAGACTGGGATATGCTTCCACCCAAGAAGATTAAGGATCCCGAAGCAAAGAAGCCTGACGATTGGGATGACCGTCCCACTATTGCCGATCCTGAAGACACAAAGCCCGAAGATTGGGACCAACCAGAACACATTCCTGACCCAGACGCTACAAAGCCTGAGGACTGGGATGATGAGATGGATGGCGAGTGGGAACCACCCATGATTGATAACCCTGACTACAAAGGTGAATGGAAACCCAAGCAAATTGATAACCCTGACTACAAGGGGCCATGGGTCCACCCTGAAATTGACAATCCAGAATATACCCCTGACCCAGAGCTTTACAAATATGATGAGATTTGTGCTGTTGGCCTTGACCTCTGGCAAGTTAAGTCTGGTACCATCTTTGATAACTTCCTCATCACTAATGACATTGAAGAGGCAAAGAGAATTGGCGAAGAAACTTGGGGAGCTACTAAAGATGGTGCCAAAAAGATGAAGGATGAACAGGATGAAGAAGAACGAAAGAAAGCAGAGGAAGAAGCAAAGGCAGCAGAAGCAGAAAAAGATGATGATGAAGACGACGAAGATATTGACGACGAGGATGAAGATGACCTAGAAAACGAAATTGATCACGATGAACTGTAAAATTAAATTCATTAAATCAGTTAAAATTAAAATTAGCATAATTCGTACTTGGAACATCAAAAGTACAGATTGAAACCCATGATCATGCGTTCCTGTTAGGATCACGGGTTTCCGTCGAATCCAGTCAAGGGACCTTCAAAAATTCAGCAGCACAACTATAACATTCCAGTAGCTGCTACTTATTGAAGGTTCAGTGACGAAGTAACACTACCCCCTAATGGGTAAAGTTTGCATGCTTCATAATCATCTGAATCATTATCATCGCCATAGTGTATGCAGCACAACCCTGTATGTTTGTACGAGCCAGAGATGTGTTAGTGCTGTTATCCTAAAACTTGATTTTCTTCTATGGGCAGCACAAGGTATAATTGTTTGAATGAGTGATTTCCAATAAACACAATCCGAAATTGACTTGTTTCTATCCTTCATGAATTGTGGAAAAGAATACTATTACTACAGTTGACCCTAAAAGTGTACATAAATGCAAACTAGGTGCAGTATAGTTAACCCAAGTGTAGGTTAATGATTGAAATCAAAAGCAATATAGGTGTCCTGTATATACACACACGCAATGAGTTGACTAGTTGCCAGTGAATATTAGATATTTCATTAGTTCATGGCTAAACTTCCAGAAAAGAGGAGGGATATAAGCAAATGCACTGATCATGCTAGAACAGAAGGGTGTTCAATGAAATTTATGAACCAATCTATTAGAGCATGGAGTAATTTCTTGAAAGCACATCTTGCTGCAAAAACCTTGCTAGGCTACAATTATGCGGAAAGGTTAACATTACTAATGGTATTTGGTGGCAGGTGAAGTATGGCATTGTGCCTTAACTTTTTTATTCTTGTACTGGTTTATACAGCGTATCCAGTTACGGTCACGTCACAACCATATTTTGTCCTATTATGAAAGTAATGTGTAGGGAAAATTTCCCCCTCTGTTGAAGCATTTGTACAATCCCAAGAATAGCAGTAAAAAAAAAAAGTATTCATTCCACAGTTTGGCTGTGTGAGGAAAGGAGGACGTACTATAACACATTATTCTAGTCACTCTAGTGTGACCAACATCCACAGAGAAACAGTGGGCACCGCCGTCAAGATGTGTTAAGAGCTGGCTGTGCACAGGATGCCAAAACCATCCAACATTGACGTTAAAGTACCTGTAAAAGACAAGTAATATTGTGGCAAAGGGAAGAAAGATTATAAACTACAGGTGGAGAGTTAATATGACCAAATACCTTTGATTCCACCCAATCTAAAGCCCCGTCCACACGATGGAGCAGTGCCCGGCGGCCTGTGTTGTACACACGGGGGTGGTTGGCGCTTGGCGGCAGTCATAGTCGGGCGCCTGTAGGTGGTCGGCAGTGGCGGGTGCGGTACGATCACCATGGTGGGTGCGGTACGATCACCATGGTGTGTCGCAGGAATAATCGCCGGACAGTTAAAGTGAAGAGTATAGCGTTGTGTACTATAATTGCTGTTATGTGCAAAAATAAGAACCAAATGCAGAAAAGGGAATGGTGCAAACAGTGGTTAGGTCGAAGAAAAGTATTGGGAAGTCATGCCTCGATTTTACGTGAACTGCAAGACTTCACCAATTACATGAGAATGGACCCCAACATCTTTTACAAACTTCTAGCGAAAGTGGAACCATATATGAAAAAAACAGGATACCAATATGAGGTAGAGTATATCTGCAGAGGCTCGTCTAGAGGCAACGCTCATATATCTTTCAACTGGGTGCACCTACACATTACTTCAGTATAGAACTAGGATATCAAAACGAAGTTTGTCTTGCATAATACCTGTAACTTGTCAAGCCATGTATGAAGTACTCAAGGAAGATTACTTGCAGGTAAGATTTGTAGCACATAAAAATTCATTGAATAATGTTAGACTTATGATTTGCATAGAGAAGAAGCTATGGGACTAGAGTGAGGAGAGCGGCAGGAACGAAGAACACACACGAATGTCCTCATTGCATAATACAGTACATAAACAATCTCCCGTTTATTGTCACGCCAATAATGTACATTGCATAAGCTTATTTGGTTATACACTGGACATCTGGACCGAGCGGGGAACATATACGTATCTCATTTGCAGTACTGTACTTAACTCAGGTTTTACAAAGTGCTAGCATACGTTCTGTCAGTATCTCTGTTCACACCTCACCGACTTGAGGACCCCGACCCCCGAGGTCAGCGGTGGCGTAGTGATCTGCTGTTTTTGACAATATTATAGGAATGTCGGTTTTGGGGTCTTATCGTTTGTCTGGCAGAGTCGTCGCTCCATATCCGGCAGCAAACCACCAGGCAGGCGGACCATGATTTCGCTTAACGATGGGCACGGGCAATCCGCTGGTTTACCCCCCAATTTTGCCCGATAACGGGCATTTAGCGCATGCCCGCCGGGCACTGCTCGATCGTGTGGACGGGCCTTAACAAACAGTTGGACAGAAGAGCCACCCTCATAACCAATATCTTGCATAACCTTTTGCAAGTCATAGCCAACATCCTACATAGCAGTGATGGTTAGTATCCTCTGTAACACAGGGAGGTACTACCGCCTGGGAAGATATTGGAAGCACAATGTGTTGTCTAATGGTAGACCCTGCTGCCATTTGGCATCACAAAAATTGTTACCAAGTCCCAGGTTGCTGATCTGACTTTCTGCCTCATTTTCACAATTGCAGGGTCTCAATTGTACTGCGCACATCATTGTCATTCCTAAAAACCCATTTTAATTCATATTACGCTACATAACATTCAAATCCACCGCGCTTGTAGAATCTCAGGAGAGACGTGTTTTTCCCCCATCTGTTTTACCCTCAGGATCACTCCCAGTAAGTCCCGCCTTCGAACACAGTTGTCACTACGTTTATTGCACTCTCTACTGGCAAACGCAACCTTGAATTAGTCTGTGTAAATCAACTTTAGTAATTCGCCAGACCTTTGTCAAGTGAGGGTCATCCTTGAATGAGTAGGACTTATATTGTTTGTTATTTCTGTCATTGCGTGAGTAGCGATCGCTGGCAACTCAGGGGTATATAAACCAGTGCGAGGCGGGAGGAATAAACCTCCCATATCATCTTTCACCTTCCTTCCCAGGTATGTTCTGTGTTTATCAGCATTCAGTTTGGTTCAGTCTATTGTAGTGAATATCAGTGTTCATGCTTTAACAGTGGAATTGTCATTCAACCAGTGTACGAAGTAATATAACGTAAATATCTGACGTGGCGAGACTGAAGATTTGTTTGTGACCCACCATGCTTCCCCAAAAAACCTCCCAAATCATCTTTCACCTTCGTTCCCAGATCGAGGGTGGGCTTAATTAAAACCCACCGGTCGCTCGGAGCCGGTGGATACCCAGCAGTGGTCAATATAGGAGTGATGGTGCTGATTTGGCACTTTACCTCGTGGGCCGAGGACCCCAAACCCACCTCGGGTCGGAGTGTAACCGACCACAACAGTAGTTGTTAGAGGCGCCAGTGCTATACCCTGGGACAGGCCTTGGAGTTATGGTCCACAGTGTAGTTGTATGTGTTTGTTAATAATTACCCCATGTTGGGTGGTGGACCCATGTCGGTGTTTGTATCAGTATTAGTGTATTGTGAGTAAGGACAAGGAACTGGTCCTGCTATGTAATGTAATGTGACACCAGTAAGAGGGTGCACTGTAAGAGTGTAATATCTGAGTAATTGCTGCTGAGTAAATAAGAAAATAAGTAAATAAGGAGTACAGAGTCTGCAATAGGACCAGGAGTTGAGCCTGGTAGTTATATGTTAATAACATCTATTTTTCCCTTTGATTTTATATTAATAAACTTGTTCTTTGAGAATTTTAGGAGTATTCATTTCTCCCACAGTGGTTACCTTTATTTCCGTCCAAGTGACCCTGATATCAGAATTACACTACCCATGTGCCTAGACCATCGACATGCTAGAACTGTGGTTAGGTAGTACCAAAAATGAACTGAAGTGAGTAGAAGGAACATTTGAAAGGACTAAGACAGGTTGTGGTTTCACCCTTCTTTCCCCTTATCGATCTGGTCAATGAAAACCTAACCCAATGCCTAGTCCACTCTGCACGCTACTTATGAAATACTGTATAGCAGGAAAAAGTATTTCCAAGGAAATTATCAGCGTGGGTCACAGGAAACGGAGCGGCGACACGAGTAGCTGTTGTTAAGTTAACTTTAGTTGAATTTTATTTTCGATTTTCGATTCATAGTAGTAATTATTGGTTCATTGGTAATGTTCGTGGTTATGGTTATAAAATTACAGAAGTTTTGGGTGGTGCTCTCACGTCCAATTTACTTGACCGTCTTGTTCTGACATCTGGTGGATTTAAAAAAAAAATATTCTTGGTTGTGGGAAGCTTCAACTTTAATGTAAGGTTTTGATTAAAATAATATTACTTTTCACTATAGTAAATGCATTGATAAATAATTTGAGATTATTTAAAGTTCAAATGAAGATAAAATATGAGCTGGGGCGATGATTCTTCAGGTGATCCAATATGAGTTCATATTATTTTCTTTGGGAGACAAATAAAAAAGTTTGTTGATCCTAAATCACTTTGTGTAAAACTCCTAGTTCTCCAAGTGGAGATGGCTTAATAAGAGTCAAAATGTTGGCAGAAGAAAGATATTAATTTTTTGCTAACTTTTTCATTCTTACATAGGATGGTTAATTTTGCCTATTTCTCCCAAAGTTGAGGTTTGATAAGGCGATCCCTGAGAAGCAAAGGTGATTAAGGTCACTATTCATATAATTATATTATTTATAATCATTATTATAAATATATATTTTGCAACTGGCCTGGGCTTGGCAGATATTGGTCGTTAATTTCCCCAAGAATTACTGTACTAATATCTGTCAAGTTCAGCTGAATTATTGTACACTTTCTTGCGTGTGGATAAGTATACTCATATTAATATAATTATCATAGATTATTAGCTAAATTAGATTTAATTACTGAGAACTATGACTCCGTTTGTTGAGTCTGATTGAGGGGCTGGTGTTGGGTTCATATTTCTGGACTCGGGATTCGAGGGTTCAGAGGAGGTGGTGTTATGTATGGTGGCGGTATTTACGGTGACGGGAGGAATTGAATTAACAGTGACAGAAGTTATTGACAGTATTATGTGAAGGTGACAGTGCCATGAGTAGCTGGCGGTGGCAGGAACAGCTGCTATTGACAGGTGAAGGTGACAGTAACACAAGATGACAGTGATAGGAGAAAATAACAGCTCACAAACGCCTCTGACTGACAGAAAGAGCTGGCATTGACAGGTGAAGGTGACAGTGACAAGTGAAGGTGAAAATGACAAATTGAGTCGGTAAGTCATGTCAGGACCACTGGGTGAAGCTGGCGTCTTCGCTGTCAGCTGCATGACGTCTTAGTGTATACAAGTAAGTTACAGCTAATTACTGGGTAATTATATAGGACCAACCTGCAAGCGAAATTGATTGAAAACAATTATAAAAACGCCGGATTTTCACTGTTATATTATAGTGGACACTGTTGTAGAATGTGAAAATATTTTTAAAAATGGTTGTTTTAAAAATAAACGTTATTAACATTTGTGGGTATGAAAAACAGACCTAACCAACCTAACCAAACAAACCTACCTAACCGTACCTTAGTTCCTTACCAGGGGCTCTGCCTCCCGGACCCCCCGGTATATTAAACAGAAAGAACTTACTATGATATGGTCAAATTTGAGGCATTTTCTGGACCTGAGATGATATGGCAGCATCGGCGCTATGTAGCCCGGGTGGCGGAGTGATTTACTGTGTTGCCGGGTTCCACAATAAATGATTATCATATCAGAACTCACTGTTCAAAATAATGTAAGAAAATAAACAGTCTGTGTAAGGAACAATGCCGTGATCTTTAAACAACTGAAGGGTTTTGTTGTCTTTACCCCTAAATTCACAAATTACGTCCATGTAAGATCGACGACAACCTTCACACGTCATGTTGAAAAACAAACTGCCCCGGGCGCGGGAAAAGCCCATCAGCAGAGCAATACCCCATTACCGCCCGCTAGATTAACTAGTGCTCGCCTAGGCGCCTAATTATCTATAAAACGAACAATTTCCACAATAAATGATTTATCATATCAGAACTCACTGATGAAAATATTGTAAGAAAATAAACAGTAATAAAAATAACTTGCTCGCTGCTTAATCCTATATATTAACCATCTAGTTTTTCATGATGTTAAGTTAGGTTAGCTTAGGTTAGATTAGATTTGGTGTGATTAGGTTAGGTTAGATTGTTGTAGATTAAATTAGCTAAGGTTATGTTAGGTTATGTTTGGTTAGATTAGTTTGTTTAGGTTAGATTGGGTTATATTAAGTCTGGTAGTAGGCAGCTATCTTATAGGGAAGCACTACTGCCTGTAGTTTCCACATTCAAGTGCATCACTTTTACCCTTGTAAATACAGGTGCTCTTTTATTTACAAGCATTCAGTGATATGAACATCGTCACTGAGCCGGAGGGTTACCTGCTAGAGTGGGTGTTTAATGTGGATGAGACTAGATTGTATTGGAAGATTATGTCAGGTAGAACATACATTGCCAAAGAGAAGAAAAGTATGTCATGTTTTAAGGCTTTAACGTAAGGTGTAACTGTACTGTACATAATTTATTTGTTTATTTTTTTTACAATATGTTAGGTTTCTACAAAAGTGAAGGTCGACTTATAAACATGTCTCAGGAAAGTAACTTTTTGGGAAGCACAGTACAGGTACAGTATTCATGATCATACTGTACTACCGTCAGTTTCCTGGACCAATACATTTCATCATGATTGCATTATTCAGTTCAGTGATCATTGACATGCCTACATTGTCTGATACAGCATTTCTGCAACTACTGTACTCCAGAGCTTTTAACCACCTTTCCATCCTTCCATGCCTTCTTCAACCATTCTCTTTCAATCCTTGGGCATGATCCCTGTACTACTACTACTGTACTGAGCTGACCATCTCCTTGTACAGTAACATTAAGGAAATTTTTTTTATACAGTATTTGATAAATTTGGGGTAAAAATACATTGTAGGAATTAATAAATATTAAAGAATTTTATTTATCCCCATAACAGTAACAGTACTTATCACTCCATGGATAAAAAAAAAAAAAAAAAAAAAAAAAAAAAAAAAATTGCTAGTTTGTATTATTATTAGATATGAGAACAATAAAAAAGTTAAATGCATTTGCCATACAGTAAGTTCCTGCAACATAATGGTAAAATCTATTGGCTAACTGTGAACCATTTGCATTTGTGAATACAGTAACTTTAATACCTGTAATCGAAACTGTTAGTGTTTAATTTTAGAGCACCTTTAGCAGAAGAAATAACCTTGTACAGTAATCCCTCCATAATCCTAATGGAACACAGTATACAGTAATAATTTTACAAGAGTGTAACTTGGCCAGGCAAACTAGCAAACATATCGCATAATTTAATTGATATTTAATTGTAATAATCATTCTGGAGTTTAATATAATCTTATATATACTGTATAATTAAGGTGCAAAGTATTAATCAGTGCATAAAAATTGGCACAAAGCTTTGAAATCTCAACACTATTAGAAGGCATACAGTAGAGGCAATATTTAGTGCATCAGCAATTGGTGAAGATGGCAACATGCTCAAAGCATAATGTTACAGTTTGCAGTGTTTTCATAAATGCAAAAAGAAAAGTAAGTTGTCACAAAATTTAAATTGATTAAAATATATTATTACCTTCTAAAATTTATCAAATGCTGATCTTACTAAATTGGATAACAAAAATACTGTTTTTATGAAAAAATATTTAATAAAGGATACTTTCCTTTCATTGAATTAAAATTTAGCTTAACAGTATTGAAATTATTTGCTGAATGCTGACTGTCAAACTATTATCAGAAAAATAAAGCTTCCTCTTCACTCTAAGTAAAAATATTAGAACTACACAGTAAGCTCATTACTAATAGTTTATAATGCTGTACACGTATATGCCTCTAAATAGGAAGGATACAGTTTTGCCATTAATACGGAAGTACAGGATATTTATGTAATAATATCTGACTAACAATAATGAGCATCAATTTCTCTTACTTTTTTAAATGGGTGCCATGATATACCTGTACTGTACTGTACTGTACTGTATACTGTAGTAATAAATGAACTGCACAAGCTGATATTCTCTATCAGAAATCCCCCAAACTGAAAGATCCTGACCGGACTTTTAATGTTGCTAGATCTCACGATGAGCCCAACCCAAACCCCTAGTACAGTATATTGAATCCACAACTTTAACAAAGACTGAAATGAAAAGCATGACAGCTGCACTCATTTTGCATTAGCACAGATAAATGGACCTTGCATCTGTAAAGTAGCTGGCTCGGCCAATCAACTGACCAGGCTGTCACTGTCTTCCGGTGTCTCAACCTGTACCAGCAAACTTCTTTGTTCATGCTTCTCACAGCTAAGTTTATAACTGCAGTTTAAAAATATAATTGTTTATTATAAAAGCATCTAAAAATATATGAACACAATTTATGCGGTGAGAAGCATTGGTGTTGGCTGGTGAAAGACTGTCATAGTAAAAAATTATTCAGTGTTTTGTCTACTGTTCTACAAAAGGAGATAAAACCAAACACTACCAAAAGCTAAAGTGCTGTACAGTATTGAAGATAACCAAAGTTAAGTCAAGTTTACAGTACTGTACTGTACTGTACTGTACTGTTATATTCAAGAGGCAGAAAGCAGTGGTGCAAGAAGATTTCAGGCCTGTACCTGTATACACAAGCCTCTGATATAAAAAAAAAAAAAAAATCTTAAAACCAAAATGTAATTGGCCTCAAGGTTTTCAGATAATGAATCATTGACCTGTACAGTACAGTAATATATTAAACAATATTACAAATTTAACATACATGTACAGTACTGTCCAGTATTACAAAACAAAATTTTTAGTTGTTCAACACAAAGTACAGTACAGTATAATTTGGTTGGTGCACAAATATCATTTTTCATCAAAATCATGTCTTCTCTGTATTGTCAGTTTTTTAAATGCTTTAGTCCTGTAATTTTACCTTATCCTCTTCACCTTGTTGCCATAATGGATTGTCAATAAATTCTATGTTATATACTGTACTGTACTTGGCAAGTGTAGCTACTGTGTGTGGGTTCCTGAATGTACAGAACCTTAATATGTTTCAGTATTTGTTAAGCCTGGACTTAAAACTGACATCTGGAGTCGCCTTAGTACAGTGGTCCCTCGGTTAACGAGCACAATCCGTTCCAGCAGGTTGCTTGTTAACCGAAAAACTCATTAACCGAAACCATTGTTTCAATGGGTTTTTGGGTAATTGGTTCCAGCTCACCGAAAATTGCCTAAATTCAACAAAAAAGGTAGAAAAGTACACCTACTTTGAGGTGTGTATGTATAAGGCTCCTGGATGATAATGATGGGAATTAGAATGGTTGTGGAGGAGAAGAGAAGGCATTGGGGTGGAAGAGAAGTCACCCCATGGCGCCATTTCACCCATAAAATTTTAGCTCTCTTGGTGTAATTCAAGATTATTTTCTTTAAATCAACACTGCACTGCATTATATACTGTATTGTCAATATGTAAAATATATTTCAAAATGACCAATAATTTGCTTGGAAACACAGAGAAAAGTGTTTAGTTGAAGAGAGTCTCAAGCAAGATGTTACCTCCAGTGAAAACAGAGAGAGACTAATGCCTGTCTGGTGTGTTAACAGGCTGGATGGCACGCCAGAAACTAGTTCCTTTACCTTCAATTATGTTCAATAATTGTTAAAATGACTAAAAAAGTTAATATTAAACTTTTAAAATTATTGAATAGTATAAACTTCTTGATATTTACTAAAATAGTAAGGAATTTAAGCCCTAAAACTGATTACTGTATTGGCGGACTAATACTACAGCTGGTGGACTGCCAAATGCAAGCGAAAACATGTTGAAGTCGGCTCATAAAAAACTCGTTAATTGAGGGATTGCTCGTTAACCGAAGTTAAGAATCTTATGGAAGGTAAATCGTTAACCGAAATCTCATTAACCGAGGGACCACTGTATTTGCTGTCAGATTATTCCAAGAGTTCACAACTCATAATCCAAAGAAGTTGGCTCTGACAGTTTTCTGTACTGTACATGCACTGGTAGCTTCTTAACTTAAGGCTGTGACTTACTGTGGGGTGATCATCCACTAACTCCAGATACTGTACTGTACAGATATTTATATATACTGTACTTGAGTTATGAGGTATATAATAAATTTATTGAATTGCCTCTTCCCTTGTGAACTGTAGTAAAAATTTTATGTTCTGGCCAGAGGATGAGCTAAAGTGATATATAAACTGCTAACTACATATAGTAATTTTGCTGCTGAATTTTAAGGTTAATATACTGTACTTGGTCTAACACGGTACTGTACTACAATACTGTACACACTGCCATATGGCAAATTTCAACACTGTCTCTAGTGTATCGTTGCACCCCACCATGTTTGGCCGAGTCACCTACTAGCGCACACTTTCATCAAAATCTTACATCATTTGTAAAATAAGATTCTTAACAAAGTTTTATGTTTAGCCTTATAACACTTGTTACAACATCCATCATGTATTGTAATAATACAGGTATTGATATTGTCCAGGACATAAACTAGTCGCCACATGGAGAAAAAAAAGTTGGTACACTGAATGAACTATGAATAGAAAGGATGTGAGCTGTATGGATGTACAGTACTGTATACTGTACTGTACTTGTGACTGAGTCTCACATGCTACCCATTCAGTCTTACGACTGTACTAAGAAATGAAGGAAAAACCTGAAATACTATTTTCTTACTAAGTCTGTGGCCAGGCAGTTCCTGTTATTACACCCCAAGTTAATCATAAAAGCTGATGTTATAATCACTCATCCACCCCATTGCAACATTCTCCCTTAAATGGGGCGATTGGAAGCAAATTTTATCCTTTAAAAAACTAGGTCTTGGAGGCTTAAAAGACATTTGTGTCTTAGCCAATTGATTACTCGCAGATCCTAGGCAGGAGAAGGGTGTCTAAACTGAGTTATTATGGGCACAGTTAGAAAATAGAATATTAGGGTAAATCTTCCATTTCTAACTTGATAGCCTTTGCCAGGTGGTTCCAGTTAATAATAGCCAGCTATTAAGTGAGGGGGGAGTGGTACTATCATTACTCTGAGGACTAAGGACTCATTCGCCCTACAGAAATGTTCCTATCTGCATAAGAAGGGTATGGACTGAAACCATTAATTCTCCTGCACCGCAAAGTTCTTTGGTATTATCTTGAAACCTTAAGGGAAAAAATCAGCCAAAGGTATCCAGAGCTCTAGGACAATGAATGTGTTTGGTTTGAGCAGATTTTGATTAGTTCACATCCTAACCATCCAGTAGCTGTACTGTACTGTACATGCGCAGACTCATGGTAATAACTGAGCATGAGCCAATGTTTGTCAAGACTGGACTTAAAGAAGCTTTTATTAAAGATATTAACAACAGGGAGGAGTGGGTGATCATAAGTTCAATTCCTTGTAGACATTTAGGGGATGGTCTTAACCCCCCCCCCCCCCCCATGGCAATCCAAGCATTAACAGGAGCAGCCTAGCAGAGGGCATCAAGCTTGTGCTCAATACTGAATAAAACTTTCTACGTACATTTATTGGTTAATACTGGAAGCAGATGTTGCATATCTGTTACATCATTAAAAATAAGAAAATCTTGAAATAAATTTATAATGACATTCTTTACATCTTCTCTCAGTTGTTTAAACTATACAAAAATAATAAAAGGGTACCTGTAGTTACTTCTAAATGAGTCAAAGAGGATGTTTTCCAGCAGCTTAAGTCTTATACTTTCCATTTGCTAAACATTAATAAGCTCAATATGGAGTGAATGGTCACCAAAGGTGAGACGAAGCATTTGTGTTTATTATTAAATGTATTTTAGCTTTCAACATACGGGGTATTCTAAAAAAATTACAGTACCCGGTACTTACAGTACTCTAAAAATTTGTCTTAGATGCTTTTGATGGGAGAATGTGCATACTTAAGAGACGGCATGAGAAATATGTAAAGTACTTATGTGTGTGTTACTTAAATTGTTAAGTAATGTAAATTAGGTAATTAGAATCGTCTTCTGATGTTCAGAAAGAAGAGAGAGTGCAGAAAAGCACGATACAAAAAGCAAGGGCACTTGGTACATTTTGACTTGTCCATTATACAGGATATAATGCTTCTAAAACAATGTAACATTGATACATTAAAGATGAAAGCTGCTGGAAGATACTGTACCTCAAAAAATTTTTCATGTACTGTACACGTATTGTCATATGAACTGTTTTAAGCGTTAAATTCTCCAGTTTCTTGTCCTCATGTTAAGGGGTTATCTGGGGTTCAGAGTTGTTGTAATACAATACAGTACTTTTTTGGAACGTGTGTGTATGTACAGTACATTATACAAAGAAGACATTCACGGTGTATGTATGAACCTGAAAATCAGTGTCATGCTATCTCTAAACCCCAGACTAGTACATGTATTTAAGGGGCAGTTCAGAGATTCATTGTTAACATAACACTAATTTATAGGCTTATGAACACACAATTAATGTCTTACTTACACATACACTGTACACACACATTCCAAAAACAGTATCTTGCCAACTTTGTCCTCTGGATATGACCACATAAGAGAAGGTAATGAGACTAATATCATTTGTAGGGCTTTAGTGTACTTTATTTGACTTTATAGAAGTTGAACCTCTTATGTTGTGTTGTACATTAAACAATGGACAAATGCTTTAGCCCCGAATATAGGGGTGTTTACTCTGGTAAGGCTGAGGTAATTTTAGATTATGTAGGTAATTAAAAAATGCCCATAGGCCAATACAACCTGGCCTGAAATTTCTGGAGCTAAAACTTTTTACATTCGTGGAAAAGAATAATACCATATGTTCACCCATGTTTTGACCTTAATAAGACAACTTAATGAAAATATCTTATAAAAATAAGAATTGAAGGATTTGATATTCTTATTAAAATATTTGATATCCTTACTCTCCCTAGACATTGTCTGTTATCAAATGTTCCATTTTATAATCTTATAAATTTATATACAAAATATGTTTACATCCCAGAGAGGGTGGTCTCCAGCTTGTCTAGGAAGATGTGAGCATGATGAGGTTGGAAGATAAGTGCAGGACGCATACGGACTGTCTGGGTCCCACAACCTCCTGCGTGAATACCTGCAAGAGGGCAAAAATTAAGGAGACACTGAAATGATGTACAGTAATTCCTAAACCCTTCACTAACTTATTTCATGAAATATCTAGTACACTACAAGCCATAAATCACACAAGGTAGGTACAGTATTTAGGAAACTCAAGAACAACACTACATTTAGTATTGTATTATAAGATAACTTAAGTCTCTTTACACAAATTAGTTAACTACAGCGTCACCTACTTACCTAGCAGCTTGAGTTTACTAATGATTGAATCACGCTTGGCTGCATCTGAGCCATTGAAGGCAATGAAAGTCCCTCGACCACGGACTGAGTTAATGTGTCCGGGGAACCGCTGCTCTAGTCCTTGGATACCCTGAAGTAAGGAAAAATGGAAATGGAAATTACACCCATGACTAATGTGATTCACTCATACTGGACTTCAAGCAGAAGAGGTGACATTCAACAAAATGCCTCTTGGAAGAGCAGCATAAAAGCCCTAAGATATCCATCTGGTTTATCTCTTCATTGTTTTAGTAAAACCCAACATTACCCATCAGTAGCAAGTACATCCCCTAAAGCCACTCAATACTGTGCTTTCTAATCATTCATAATACCACTGCTTTATGAATGTCCATCCCACTCTCATCTTGTTCCTCTTTCTCTCTCACACACCTTTTGACTTATACTGTACACTCTTTTTACTAATTTTTTGCTACTCACCTTCATGAGAACTGCTCCTGTTTCTTTTACATTCTCCAAAAGTCTGTCACGGTTGATAACCTGGATAACTTCCTCAAGCATGATGATTTTGGAGGGATCACCCATCCAAGTATTGTAAATGCGATAACCTTGACGTGGCCTGACAAGGAAGAGAAGGAAGTAAATAGATTATTATTACAACTCACTTTTTTCATTCTCAAAGTATTGTACTTAGGAGTATCTTTCCCTAACATGTACAGCATCACCCTACATTTTAGTTTTGTAAATGATTACTGTACTGTACAGTATTCATATCATTACGGTAGATTTATCAGTCTAATGTGTTTTCTTCCACTTTTTTGTGTATTGTTGTTGTGGGTTACTTTGATATACCCATGTTCAATGTATTCCCTCATTATTCTACATCTTCTATGGCTAGTCCTACTCATGCCATCATCTCCATATTCTTTCACTCCAAACATCCGTACCAATTAAGTGAAATTTTAACAAAAGGTAGGATCAGGTTAAGATTGAACATGAAGAATGAACGTGATGAAGGAACACCCTAATGCTATTTAGAAGGGTTAGATTAAGTTAGGTTATGTTAGCATTTGGGTGTTTAATTATTTATAACTAATAACTATTGCTGATGAGGATTTTTTTTTATGCAGAAATATTGCCACATACTGTATACAGTCTATCTGTCTGTGTCTCTCTTTCTCTCTCTGCCATTTTCTGAAAGGAGTTGTCTCTACTAAGAATTTTACCTGAATTCTTCCTTGAGGTAATATCCACCAGTCATCATCTTTTTACTGAAAGTGACAATATCTGGAGCTTCTGGGAGGTCAAAGTGTTCATGGCACCAAATCTTGCCAGTGGGGCCACCACCAGTCTGAACCTCATCTATGAGTAGTGCTGCACCAGTCTATAAAATGAAGAAATTGCACTCAGTATCCTAACTGTAGTTAAGCATACAGTCGTTCAAAAATTCACAAACCTTGGTCCTGTTTCATCAATATTTGAATTTCTTCATTTGTCAGACTGAAGCAATTTATGGAAATTATTTTTTTGTGTTTACCATGTCTTCTGTACTATATTACATAATTACTGTATTAACCCTTTAGTGGGCAGGGCCTCCCCTCAGCTGAATAAAATCATCTGGCATTAGCCAGAATAGAATACATAAGGCATACTTTGCTCTCTAAAGGGTTAAGGGAATTTACTCAAACTGTAATATTTTTGTTGCTGGTCTTTCACTGATACTGTATGTATAAATTTTAAATAAATTCAAGCTTCCTGAGTTATCTTACTTAATTCTGGTTATATATTTATTTCATGATATAATAATCACTGAATACTAAAGTTTAGTGGCCACCTGAGGGGGGACACACTACAGTTTAGTGGCTACCACTAGCCCAGGCACTTTTCCCTCACACCTGCCACTACATGCCCTCCTGGCTACCTATGCACTACTGACTAGTTCAGCTATACAATATATAGCTTTGTGCTACCTCCATATCATTAACATACCCGCTTTGCAATTTGCTGTAGCTCCCTGAAGAACTCTGGTGAGGCGTGATTGTCTCCACCCTCGGCCTGGATGGGTTCAACCACAATGCCTGCCACTGGCTTTCCCATTTTATTGTATTTGTGGATAAGATCCTCAGCCTAAAATGGATGTTAATATGATACTGGTTTAATAGATGGCATTATTTTTATTAAAGATTTATTAACACAACTTACTCATTATTTTAAATGTTGTTGTTCTCTTGGCATCTTTCTCTCACATGAGTTATAAGATATTGTTTGTTTGAAGCATCTGACAGTTTGATGAAATATATATGAAATTAGTTCTTAGAGAAAATAGCATTTGAAAATGATTGGCAAATATTTTGACAATTACAAAAACACTTAATAGGAGAGAGAGGTGCATTGTAACATTTAAAGGCATCAGTGGAGGCACTCACTTGGTTCAGTACTGTGCAAGTATTTGGTTAGGCGAGGTGTTCAGCTAGTTGGGAAAACTTAAAGTGTAACATCTTTAAATACCTAAAAACTAGAGATACATGACACTTAATTTGTACAAATGTGTAATGTGCCGATGTTATTATGCTAACCCTGAAAAGTATGGAAAATGGCTGTAAAACAGTGACGATGCTGATCAAGTACGTATATACAGGTAAAAGGAGGTAGTGTTGCACTAGACAAATGGACTCACTTCCTCGAGACATTTCTTGTCCTCCTCTTGGTTCTCTCTCTGGTGCTCCTCCAGTGGGTACAGATACTGGGGGAACCTCGCAAAGGGCCAGTCCAATGATGGAATGTCAATCTTATGAATAGGTTTGGAGTGGGTGGTGGCTAGGCATCCCATTGTTCTCCCATGGAAAGCTCCTGTTATGGAATACATGCATACTAGAAATAATTCTGATGTTTCAGCATGGCTGTGTGATGTTGCAAATGATTTACATATTAGGGAAGTCTACTGTGAAAGTAAAAGTGGGTACAGTGTGGATACAGCACACTATAAACTAAGCCTTCAGTGCACAAAGAAGCAGCATGGCCGGTACTGCATTCGACCGCCTTCACTTCCCCAAGTTGTAAACTTAGGTACCCATTTACAGCTGGGTTGAACTGGGGGCACCCAGGAATCGAACCACCAAACCCTGGAACCGTAGGCAAGTGCTGTATCCACTCGACCACTGTGCTCCTTAGTCTACTGTACTCCTTTGTTATTAGAAAAATTTAAAATAAGTGATAACAACTTTTATATCTTCCACAGTGTTCAAAGTGATTGTTATGTTTCTTACCTTGGAATGACAAGAGTGAGTATGAGGGACATCCTGGTGCTTGATTTATCATGCAGCTGTCTAATTCTTCCTGGGTGAAGTCAGTGGTGCCTCGTTCTTTGTTGCGGTACCATATATAGATGGCTTTGTAGGCATTCTCGTTGCTACAGGAGCCACAAGCCATGGTGCACACATTGCTCAGACCTTTTGGAGCTATCTGCAACACATTTACACAAACTCAATTGATAACAGTAAAAAAGTTCTTGTTTACTAAAGTATCATCTTAAGCTGAAAATATAATGAAAGTGGAACAGTGGAAACTAATACTGTACTGTAGTTTAAATTTGAAAGAAAATGATTTTGCATCTGTTACTGAAATCTTATAATTTTTACTACAGTATTTATGGTGGTGAGGCACTGTAAAGAAGACACCAAAAATGCCACATATCTAATTAAAAACAAAACTGACTAAAGGAAATCAATTACAGCACATTGTTAGAATGGAAATACAGTACTGTACTGTATATCATGAAATTATGGGCAAGTTTAGTTTTGTCTTTGGTTTTCAGTTACTGTAAGTACAGTAACTATTATTAGGCCTCATGCTAATCCTACTGTCTAATGTGTATTAGGAGACAAGCATGACTCCTTTCAAGACAGTCAAGATGTCTGTACATAAATGAGGTGCAGATACTTGCTATCCAGTCTAATAGTGTGAACATTATTAAGCACAAATCCAAACTCTTTTCTGTGGTTTGTTCAGCGATACACGTTTTAAAATTATTTATCCTGAATGCACCTTGGTGCGTGTGTCTGATTGCAACAAACATCTCTTTTTCACCTAACATCACTTTTGCTTAAAAAAGCATATGTAGTAATCCAAAAAAATTTTTTTTCTTAATTTCAGACTGTCTGCAGTTCACCAGCATCTAAACAGTAAGTAAGACGGAGGGTCTTTTCTTTTTCTTTCTTATATCAAGAATCTGGTACAGTATTGAGATACAGTACGCCCGGATAATTCGCGGATTTTTATTTCGTGGTCCTCTATTATTCGCGGATGACACCCTGGATATACCCAATAATGTCTGCGGGTAGTTTTAAAGTTGCTGGCATTTTCAAGGTCAGGACAGGGAGCCATTCGTTCTAGAGACAGTAATTTCCTTTACCTGTATTGTATATACAATCAAAAAAATTTATTAAAAATGTGACAGTCTGCCCTCAAGTCTACTACCGTGCTTTGTTATTAATAAAGCATGGAATACACTTGAGGGTAGACTCACATTTTTAATAAATTTGTTAAAGATTATTTGCGAGAGGATTTTCCCATTATTATTTATTTGTATGTGTTTGGCGATTCACGACTATTTTGAGAACCTAATCCCTGCGAATTTGAAGGGCATGCTGTACAATACATCTAATCCCCTTTGCTGTAAAACAATTTCCTGTCAATGTATCTTCTAAGCAATTTTTTTCATCCTTAAGTTGGTAGACTAATGTGAGATTCAATAACTACTGTGCTTACAAATACTGTACTGTACTGTAGTTAGAAGGCCATTAAGAGATAGTGAGTGTTCCAATATGATTAAGGGTGCATGTGGGAGGTTAAAATCAAGTTTTTGTATTTTTTATGATAATCTTTGTTAAAAGTAATTTGGTTTTAACACCCTCTTGCGATACGTTAGGTAAAATCCACATTAACGATAGTAGGCTGAAGTCGCTGACACAGAATGTAAACCAATGGTTCTCAACCTTGTTTGCCCCAGGCACCCCTTTCACCATATGTCAGAATGTCATTCCCCCTCCTTTCCAAGATTGTCTGCCTCAAAAAGTGCATTCCAAATAATATGCATATAATACTGAAAATCCTTTATTTTTTCCATATTAGTATCAGTTTCCCCCCCCCCCCCCCCTAAAAACCTGAGGGGGGAAATTCCCCCCTGGTTGAGAACCCCTGATGTAAACATTGGGAAAGCGCCTATTTCCCTTTACTTGCTAACTACAGTCCCTTGCTTTGTTTCAAAGTGATCACATCTGCCCTCGCTCTTGTAACAAACATTATTGTTTTTAAAAATTGCTTAATCTTGTGATCGCTGTGATATTTTGCCGTTATTGGTGAGAGGAAAACTTTATCGTTTGGATTTTGCCATTTTGGTGACTGAAGTGATCAGTGTAACTCTGTAACTTTGAAAAAACAAACCTTCTGTTGGAGTCATTGGTGTCACTGCTCCATTAACAAGAGATCCCTTAGCCTTAGAGTGGATGTGTGATGATGACCAGGCTTTTTTTATTAAAGTGGCGAGGTTTGTTTAATTTTTTTGTATTTATTTAATTAGTGTAGGATCGTTTTTTTTTTTTGCATTATATGTCTGTGTTGGACAGGCCAAGAATGTATCCCAATGAAACCCATGTTAAAAGGCTCGTGATTTATACAAGGGTTTTCAGGAATGTAACCCTATCACAAATCTGGGGATATACTGTACGTATATGAGTAAATAAATTATTGGGTCTTATAAGAAGGTCGTTCAGATATCTAGACGGTCCGTCCCTCGTGACGATCTTCAGGAGTGAAGTGCTTCCCCATCTGGAGTACTGTCACCCCATCTGGTCCCCGAGATATGCTAGGGACTGTCAGTTGGTTGAAAATGTTCAAAGGAGGGCCACCAAACTGGTGCCTGCACTTCGGCACCTCAGCTACCCTGATAGATTGGAGCGCCTGAACTTGCCTAGCTTATACAGGTAGTCGTCGACTTACGACCTATGCGACTTACGTCTGTTCGACTTTACGACCGGCGGTACGACAGTTTTGGCCCCAGCCTCCTGGCGCTGCCGGGAGCTGGAGCCGCGCGCATCCCCGCGCTCAATTACAAACACGCTCGCTGGTACAGCACACTTCCCTCCGTGTCTGTTTGCCTTGTGCCTTTCTTTTGTCTTGGAAATTTTTCTTGAACCACCACCCCCCCAAGATGTCTACCAAGAGGAAACTGTCTTCATCTACTCCTCAACCTGCCACTAAGGGATTATCAGAAGGTTTATCTCTACTGAATAAACTTCTTGCCCATTTTGAAGGAATGGACCCAAACATCGAACGATTTGCAAGGATTGAGCGGATGGCACGCAATTCGTTTCGTCCGTATCAAGAAATTTACGAGGAGAAGAAGAAACGAACAATTCAGACAAAGCTCACCATGTTCATGAAAAAAACAACTCCTCCGGCTACCCCAAAGGCTGCCCCAGCTGACGACATCGACGATCCACAGCCAAGCACCAGCGGCCAATAAGATGTTTTTTGTGTGTTTGTATGTTTTGCAACTAAAATGTTTTATATGTTTTGCACCTGTATTTTTTTTTTTTGTATGTTGTGTAAATAATAAATCAATTGTACTGTAGTATGCAGTGATTTACTTAAACCTGTCGACCGTAACAATAATGAACAAAGAAAATGTTGATAAAATATGACTTAAAGATGATTATATTATCATTACACATTATAATATACGTAAGGTAATTATAACATGCCGACTTACGACCAGGCGGCCGTAACCAATCTAGGTCGTAAGTCGACGACTACCTGTACTACAGACGGGCAAGGGGGGACCTAGTTGAGGTTTATAAGCTTCTCAGGAGGCACTACTCAGTTGAGTGTCCTTACTTGGAGCTGGCGGACGCTCGCCCCACAAGGGGTCACAGCTCAAGATTGAAGAAGCCGCAAGTCCAGAAAACCGTGAGGGCAAACTTTTTCGGAGTGAGGGTTGTAAACTCTTGGAACAATCTACCAGAGAGTGTTGTGACGGCACCGAGTGTGAGCTCTTTCAAGAGAAGACTTGACCAACACTGGAGCGGGTTCAGGTACATTCAGGAGCCGGTGCATGCCCAATATTTGCCAACAGTGCGTGACAGAGACGTGACCGATCGCCCGGGAGGCTAGCGAGCCGACCTTTTGGTGAAGAATATAAAGGAAAAGAGACGTGACCGATCGCCCAAGCGGCTAACAAGCCGATCAGTGGCGAAGAGGATAAAAGTAAAAGTAAAAGTATGTACTGTGGGTTGGAGGCTTACTTCTTCCCCATGAAAGGTAAACCCAGTCACCTGCTTGGTTAGAATCGAGGTAAGAAAATTTTTAACATACAGTATCTTAGTAAAATTCTGTCCATCTATATACTGTATACTGGGTATTTATTGAAGCCTAACTGTACAAGACAAGAGAAAGAGAAGCTAGGGAACCTTTCCATCTTAAGAAAACATATCTGAATCTGTGAGTGCCAGCAGACTTGTTAGGATTGCTATGCCAATAAGTTGATACAATTGTCTCTGACAGGCAACATGCTTCTCAGACCCTGTCAGAAACTTAAATTTACGTTCATACAGTACTTTTGAAACTTTTTAATAGAAAAGCGCAATTATTTGAATGTGTCAAAGTTTAAATTAATATTTGCTTTAATCTACTGTACTGTAGTTAAATTTTCATATAAGTTTTGAGTACAGTAGTTTATAATCTTTGAGGAGACAGCACAGTTCATTATTGCAAATTATAGCTACCTGGTAGTTAACGAGGATTAAACAGAAATTATCAGTACATCTTCCGACATGGTGGAACCAAAGAGTACTACTGTCCTGTACTGATAAGAAAGTGGGAGAATGACAATTTGCTCACCTGGATGAGGGAATTATTCAGACGATTTATCCAATCTGTGCCTGGGAAGGAGCCTAGAGCTGGACGGTTGATGAAGGCTTTCTGTAATGGAAAATCAAGTCAATATAAAAGACAGAACTTCAGATTAAACCCCAAAATATATATACTGTACTGTATGTGCATAATGTTTGCAAGTTCATTTTAATTATAATTTTGGCTTAAACAGTATTTAAAATATACCGGTTTACATGTACAGTACTGTATCAGCTTGTTTCTTTACACAGTACAGTACAATACTGACAAACAACAATGATCAAGTCAGTTTTTCTATGAGCAGTATGCATAGGGGTGTCCTGCATGCTTGTCTATAAACATGTGTTAATATGATCAGTACGTATGAAGAAGTGTGAAAGTGACCAGCAAATGATCACCTTAACTTTACACTGAGTGGGCTGGTGAGAAGTTGCCTGATCAATACTGTACTGTACTGATAGAAGATTGGATTCCTCCATTATTGGTATCATTTATGAAATAAAGTTGTGATAATAACAATTTCATCATCAAAGTCACTTTTACTGTTCTATACTGTACTGTATAAGGGTGTTCCTTGACTTGTTGCAGCAAGTTAGTATCAAGATACAGTACAAGTACATTACATGTCCAACTAATCAGATATTCTCAGAAACAATACAAGTACCGGTACTCATGAATATTATACAGTACAGTACTGTACAGTACTTAGTTTAAATATTCCCCCCTTTATTTCGCACAGTTTTGAAAGTAAGAAATTTACCGGACTCATAATATAAGTAACAAGCGTAGCCATGAAGGAGCTCAGAATTACTGTACTGTACTGTATTGTATTGTTTTGTATACTGTATACTAATTGTCATGTTAAGATAAAAAGTATGTACTGTATGCCGTAATTTTTTTTTTTAAGGAATCAGGTTAACAAATTTCCAATACTACTGTACTGAATAAAATGTAGCACACAGTTATATACAAGGTATTAAATTAAATGTAACAAACATCCACAGGTCTGAAATTTACAATGGGATGCTAAATGTTATCATTCTGCAGTGCTGTTAATTGAATTTGCTGTACAGTACCAATCACCAACCAAGAGAGCGGTTGCAAGCTAATTAAATACAGCAGCACATCACAAACATAACCAGAACTTACAATGTTTTGGGGATTGTCAAGAAGCTTCAGAAGGTCTGGGTGGCTGTACCCAAGAGGCAGTGAGGAGATTTGGGTGTACACATCAAGCAGAATGTTGCCATCCACATCCACCAAATAGTTGCCCAGACTACGATCATAGTCCACAAACAGCTGAACGGCTCCCGAATCCTGTCAGTAGTGAAGCGTGACGTGTCAAGCCTGGGCTGGTGGCCAGGCCCCGGCTCCACAACCTTAATGCTGCACTGAATAACACACCAGTAAGCCCTGGGTAGCTCTGCTATTGTATAGTGCAAGGAAGCCATGTGAACTAGACTATAAGATGTGCTTCAGCAGCTAATAATCTTCTTGGTGATTATGAAGTACTGTACTGTATTGCCATTACAGTACAGTATTTATTAATTTTGTGATACAGTATATCTAGATTCTATTAAGATTAGCCTGAAGGGCATTATCATGATGATACATCATTTTATTGATAAATACTTATATTAATGACACCAGATAACTAAAAATATCTGTGAGCCTCTGTTTAGCTTCTTCCAGCAATCAGTTATTCGTTTTTGTTTTGGAGTTTGACCAAATTCTAGTTATATTCACAGCCATATTTTAAGTATGCCTGAGTGGAAGTTTGAGTGTTAGAAAAATTATCGTCAGATGACTTTATAATAATAATTCCAGTCTAGTGGTAAGGGTGGATTTAGCGACTGAGTTGCCAGGGAGGAGGTGTGGGGAGAGGGATTAACAAGTGGCCAACTAGGGGAGTCTGGGAGTTAAATTGATTAGACAGTACATTATAAACAATAAGAAGCAGAAGGTAAAATGAAGTGCTGAATTCTAAGTGCCTGCCAACAGTACTTTGAACAGCTGTAAGTCATAACAGGAAGGAAATCTAGCTTCAGGAAATGTGACAGTGTGAGCCACATACTGTACTATAAGTATTTGTTCTGTTGCCAGTGTAACACTCCTCTTATCCCACGTCTTATGCCTTGTAAATTCTTCTCTAACTTCTTAATTTCCCACATCCTTATTTGCTCCTGTATTCTTAACCTCACCACCCATACCCTGTCCTCCCACATGTACTATGCTTCATTCGCTGTCTTACCACCATCCCCGTCTTTACACTTTTCCACCTACATCATCGCGCCTTCATTAAATTACCAGTCTTGTCCCTGCCCTATTTCTAACTTCACCCTACCCTCCTTTTTTCTCTACCTAACCTCAATCCATCTTCTACACTCAACACCCCATAACTCACAACCTTACTTTGAACCCCCATCCACCACTCCCCCACACTTACCCCTTCTCTCCCTTACCCCTGCACACCTGTATCTGTGAGAGCTGGTGGAGCTTCTGGATGGAAACAGGCCCAGGGATGGTGTTGGTTAGGATTTTGGGACCCTCTGGCTCATTTGCAATCAAGGGCCGGCTAGAGGTCACCTTGGGTTCTGTCTGCTGACTCCGCACACTGCCTGTAAAGTAAAGTCATGGTTACTATTTGTTTTTAACAAATTTGTCAACCCAAAAGCTCAAATTAATGAAGTAACACCCCTTTATTCTGTAAAGGGTCGAGACTCTAGTTGTTCTTTAGTCAACAAGATGCTAAATGTTCAACAGACTTACAGCCTGGTACACAGTTTTAAAGGTACTTGTACAGTGTTCAGGAGGTTCTCTTAAGAGTTTGTTCAGGCTGTAGAAGTAACCCTGCATATATTGTACAGTAGTCAGGGTGTGGAAAGGGGGTCTTTAATTCTCTTATGAGTAAGTACACAAACTTAGATACCCACAGTACCTGTATTAAGTCTATATTTCGTCAAGTGTGTACTGTACTTCTAGCCAGAGAGAGAGAGACCGATCTTGTTTATTCTCACTTTGCTCGGTGTTTCAAGTGTTTGACTTAGTATATGTGTGTGGAAGTGGTACACTGTATTGAAGAAAAATAATTCTACTTTTAATGTGTGTACACACACGCACTCTGGTTGGTGCTCTTGCTAGTCGGGCGTCTGGTCATGTCTCACTGGCCATATAATCCACTTGAACATGCGACAATTTTGGTGCCTTCACAACATCCTCTGGCAGGATATTCGAAGGGTTCACAATCCTTACTCACACACAAACACCAGGGTGAACTGGAAGGAAATCGAGTTAAAAGCCTTTGTGAGGTCAACGTTGACGCAAGTGTGTACAGGTATGGTGTTTACCATCCCTGTGTTGTATCTGTGTGCATGACTTACACACATTGTGGGCCAATTGCAACAACAGTCGTTGGGTGAACGACGCCATTTACGATGACCTTCTTACCCTGATCTTGTTTCAGTTATACCACCATTTTGAAGCACAGGAGAGATCTCGAAGCTTCAATATTTTGAGTACAGCACTAGCTTATAATTCCCACCAGGAAACTTGTTTCGAGACTCCTCCAAAGCTTCGAAAAGTGCAGAATTCCATGTGTTAAAGGCGATATTGCTGAAAAAAGACCAGGGCAAGAAGGTCATCGTAAATGGCGTCGTACACCCAACGACTATTCTTGCAATTGGCCCTTTACAGCCCGACACAGAACTATAAACATAAGAACTTAACATTGGTATAACAGTTCTGTTATCACAGTCATTTTTTTATTTATGCATTACCATGATAGCCCCTCACTACCCCGGTATTGAAGGCCTCAGCTGCCAAGGTGACTCCTGAATTAAAAATTTTCATTCACAATTAAAATGGGTGCGTGTACCTCGTGGTTGCCACACACGGGTATACTGTACATCCCACAACAGGTGTTGATGTATAACTTGCCACACACAGGTGATAATACATCGTGCATAGTAGCAAAAGTAAACAGAGCGCCCAAATGAATTGTTCAGAACTAAACTATAGAAGAATAATGTAATATATTTACTACAGATAAGAAACAATACTAATTCCAGAATACAACAAGTACAGTGATTAACTAGCTGTTAGTAGGACCAAACTAATTGTTCTAAATTACTGCTTGGAGTAATTATTACGCTTTTAAATCATTTAGCGATATTGTTTTCTATTGATAACACGACAATGCAGTAAACTCAAGGATTACCAAGTACTCACTACAGTATTTTCCTAGTGTGTGTGTGTGTGTTTGTGTGTTTCAGCTCGACGTCTACCAGCATCTTGTCTTAATGTGGGACTATGTCAACAGTATTCGTCCTCTTTTACTGCATTCACGCGTTTATTGTTATGTTTCATCAAATGTGTGTGTGGGGGAGGAGGGTGGGTAATGCCAGAAAGTGTGTGGGGGAGGAGGGTGGGTAATGCCAGAAAGTGTGTTGGGGAGGAGGGTGGGTAATGCCAGAAAGTGTGTTGGGGAGGAGGGTGGGTAATGCCAGAAAGTGTGTGTGGGGGAAGAGGGGGGGGGGGGGTGATGGAGGCTAGGGTGGAGTGCATGTGTGGTGGAGTGGCCGTCACCTCAGCTTTATGATGGTGGACACACACACTGGCCACTATCTCCTCCTCACATGCCTCACCTCTCTCTTCCTCCACGACTATTATCTTGCCCTCTCACCCGCAGCTGAGACGGTGTATCCTTTTTTGAACTTTCATCCTTATCAGGTACAGAATATTTTCAGCTTCTGAATGTACCCGAACAAGCTTTAGTGTGGTGTATCAGCGTCAGTTAGTAGTATGTGGTTATCCAGGGGCATATGTGGCTCATTCAAGGAGTCTTTATTTCAATGTTGACGAATATCTTTATTGGTCAACAAGTGAGAGGAACAGTCGGTAAGACAGCTTACCGTTCGTCCGTCTGCATGTCACGGCAGAAAGTCAAATGTTTAACTCTATTATCCAAGGTAGGAAACATAGTTGATGATCACTCTCGCAGCCCTACACCCGCTCCAAGAACCTTACTATAACTTTTCTCGCCTCACTTCATTCACTGACATAACAACAGATCAACCTTTTAGAATACCGCTACGTTTAGTAGGCGAGCATAGAGCGCACAACACTTTTTGTTTTAACCCCCCAATGATCGGCGTCAACAAATTATTTTTATATTTTTATCAGCTTACTGCCTATGCTGGCGATCAATCTGTTCTTTATTACGACCTTCCTTGCCCAGTGTAAGTATAGTTTACAAGAGGAAACCGGAGTACCCGAAGAAAACGTCACATCCTACTTGGGGATTTGAACCTACGACCACAGTTATGAGAGACAAGTGCAGTGCAAAATAATAATAATAATAATAATTAACGGTTTATTGAAAAGGTTCTGCAGCCAGAAGGCTGAAAATATACATTGGACATAAATGACTTATTACATACATTGGTGGTTTAACAAAAGCTTTCATTAGAGAAAGGTGAGCATACAGTGAACATACAGATTAATGTTTATAGTGGGTCACGTAGATCATATACTCTGAGGTGTTGGTGACCCAGAATTTTACCCTCTCAGTGTGGATATTTTTGTGTGTTTTAAGGATTTTCCGTCACACACAGTAATGATAACAACAGTACAGACAACAGTAACAGGGTAAGCAGAAACATCTTCATATTTAGAATTGGTTGACGCGTATTATAAAAGGTATATCTCTGAAGAACAGGAGCAAGTAATTGACTGATTCTCATCTTGTGTGGTGTTCCCTGTAGAAGACGGGGAGAGGGGCTGATGGGAACAGAATGTTTCTCCCTACTGATGGGCTGTGACCTGTCACTTGAGGTGTCGTAATGGAATCACTAAAATATTTCTCAGCTTCACATATTGATCTAGTGGAAATGTTAACCAAACCCGTCTGTCATTATCTGCTGACGTTTGGGAAACTTTTCTGTTAAAACTTGTTTGTAAACATATGAACAAATAAAGTCTGGCGCCAAGCTATAACACTACCACCACCGGTTGAACAACTCGGCACCTCACGCCATGTCGGAATTAGACTTCTCACCACGCATTCAGGGCGGGGACTAGTTTATTGTGCACCCTCCGAAAAGAGAACAGCTGTAAGGGCCCCCCTGGTGAATGTTATAACAAGTACCAACACTAATTAATTCCGTTGTCCAGTTGTACTGCCGACGTAGACACTGACTCGGGTGTTGTGTACAAACAAGCGCAGTACTTCGCTAGCATTCTTGGCAGCAGCAGAAATACCTGTAGTGTAAAGTAACAGGTGTATTGGTGATGGTGAATATTAAAACTAACATTGAAAGTGGAAATAGTAGTATTAGTAGCTGTAGTAGGAGTGTTGGAAGAAAGTTGTAGTTGTAGTAGCAGAGTACTGGTGGTGGTAACAGTCGTAGTAGCATAAGTAGCCTCCCCGGTAGCACATGAGGCTGATGTGGCATTATTAACATAAAGGAGTGATGGTTAGGTCAACTGCAAAATTACTAAGAACAAGGATAGCATGTTACCCTAATTACATGAACGACCACTAATTACAGACTATATTATAATTGCACTATGCCCCTTCCCCCGTCCCCGTGCTTGAGGTCAGATCATTAAACTAAATTATCAGGCGTTTTAGTGTGTGATTCCTGGTTTGGGGGGTAAGGTCTGGATTTCCATTCTCAAAGATTCGCAACTTATTTTTTTCATCTTAAGGCAGTGACGAGAGAAGAGATAAGTTATAATTAAGTGCTGTTACAGTTTTGATGTCACGTGGCCCCACCTTTGTGTGGTAACTGAAGCTTTTTATTTTTTGTTTAACAAATTTATTGGCAGAGCTTGTAGTACAGTTTGCCTATTCTGAGTAATTCAGTCAGGTCTTGACACTGAGGGTGGTATCACTTCTCACTGTCACGCAGGACAGAGGTTCATACACAAAGAAATACATCATATTCATTAACAACTATAAATGTATAGAGGTCAGACTCATATGGATAATGTCACTGCTCACTGCCATGCAGGACAGAGGTTCGTACACAAAGATTTGCATCATATTCATTGACAGTACATATACATATATGTAAACACACACACACACACATATACATACATATGCGTATATACATACACATATACATGTACACGTACATATACATGCACACACGCACACATACATACATATACGTCGGTCAGATTCATGTGGGTAATGTCACTTTTCACTGCCATACAGGACAGAGGTTCGTACACAAAGAATGCATCATATTCATTGACACTATATATAGGTCAGATTCATGTGGGTGAATCTGACCTATATATAGTGTCAATGAATATGATGCATTCTTTGTGTACGAACCTCTGTCCTGTATGGCAGTGAAAAGTGACATTACCCACATGAATCTGACCGACGTATATGTATGTATGTGTGCGTGTGTGCATGTATATGTACGTGTACATGTATATGTGTATGTATATACGCATATGTATGTATATGTGTGTGTGTGTGTGTTTACATATATGTATATGTACTGTCAATGAATATGATGCAAATCTTTGTGTACGAACCTCTGTCCTGCATGGCAGTGAGCAGTGACATTATCCATATGAGTCTGACCTCTATACATTTATAGTTGTTAATGAATATGATGTATTTCTTTGTGTATGAACCTCTGTCCTGCGTGACAGTGAGAAGTGATACCACCCTCAGTGTCAAGACCTGACTGAATTACTCAGAATAGGCAAACTGTACTACAAGCTCTGCCAATAAATTTGTTAAACAAAAAATAAAAAGCTTCAGTTACCACACAAAGGTGGGGCCACGTGACATCAAAACTGTAACAGCACTTAATTATAACTTATCTCTTCTCTCGTCACTGCCTTAAGATGAAAAAAATAAGTTGCGAATCTTTGAGAATGGAAATCCAAACTGAAGCGAGGCGTTCTTCTAGTTTAAAAGGGGAATTTCGCGGAAGAATTTTTGAGAATCTTGGATCTGGTTGAGTGGTAATGTGAGTGTATGATTCATTCGTTGTTCCATCTTTGCTATGGCTGTGTGAAACAAAAGGAAGATGTGAAGGAGAAGGAGGGAATGATTGAAGGATGAAACGCGGCAAAAAAGTCCATGTAAAACCTGCTAACAGGCTCAATAGTGTATCCTCACACTGTTCCCTGCGGTGTGGGATCATGGCGTCTATTATTTTAAACAAGGTCTCGTTATACTGCAGCTACCCGTGCACTCCCTGGCTGCAGGTTTAACATGTGCAGTGTGTACTGTATGTGTCCATTACATTACGGCCGTTTGTGTAGTTATCCATCATCCATGGGGCCTCTGACGGGCAAATGCTGTTTTTCATCTTTTAAATTACCAACGAAAAATAATATATCGATAGAATTTGTATATATCTCATTAATATACCTTTATTATCCTGTGGTCCATTAAAAAATATTATCTCCTTTCTTTACTTAACTGAAAAGCAATTTTGTACAATCAGACGACAAGTTCAACATTCCCCCCCCCCCCCCCCCCTAAATGACAATAGTATTACCCCCCAACTCCTGCCTTAAGTCCCGTGTAATTCCCAGGGCCGGATTCAGGAGTGGGCAAAGTGGGCAGCTACCCAGGGGCCTCCACAATCTGGGGGCCCCCACATATCAGGGCTGGTCGACTTGAAGCCACATGAATGACTCCAGTCATGTTTCTCTTTTAATAATAATAATAATAATAATTAACGGTTTATTGAAAGAACTTTGCAGCCAGAAGGCTGAAAATATACAGTTACATATTTGGGGAATGGGTTACGAATTACAAATAATATACAAGTAACATAAGTGACACAAATAAGACATATAATAACTAGATGGGGAAAAGCTCAAACTACAGTTCATTTCAACATAGTGACAGTGCAAGGAGTAGTGTTTACTGGGAGTGAATACACTGGTTTATTACAAGTTCTTGATAATTTTTACAATGGTTGGGACTGGGCTGTTCTTATAGCGATCAGTTCGTGCACGCATGAGCTGGATGCGGTTGTGGTGTCGAACAACAATTCTCGGACTAGGGATCTCAGGTGGTAGTAGGAGCCGGTGTCGAGGATGGTGTAGAAGCTTCTTACCAAATTTGCAGATGAGGTCGTGGTGATGGTCAGTGAGAGTCGAAAGGGTCAGTGTGTTGAGCGCTTCTTGATATGTGGAGTAGGAAGGGGAGAGAATAATCTTGCATGCCCTCTTTTGCACTTTTTCTAGGTGTTTACGTTGTGTGGCATTTAGGGAGGAAGACCAGGTGGGGGAGGCATAGGTGAGCTTGGGAAGTATGAATGTTATGTAAACACTGAGGAGCTCGGGTGCAGGAACTCCGAGGGACTTGAGTCGGCGGAGGAGGTGGAGACGGAAACTGGAGGATTTGATAACTTCACTGACGTGTGGTTTCCAATTTAGTTTGTTGTCTATGGTGTGTGTGTGTGTTGGGAATTTGTACACTATCAATAAATATACAGTTAATTAAAAATTTCTCAATGTTCTAATTTCCTCAATATAACTGCATATGGCTTCAAAATTCTCCAAAGAAGTGTTCAAATTTCAAAAATTTCCCGGGGGGCTTACAGCGCCCCCCGGAACTCCCAGATGTTTAGGCTCGCTTCACTCGCCACCTCACACCCTCTTGGGTAGTTATAATGAGGGGGGGGGGGGCTCCACAAAGAGGCTGCCCATGGGCTTCCACAGGTCTAAATCCGGCACTGGTAATTCCTCCCCTTTATTGTAGTTATTGTATTAATGTTTCAGTGGTAAGTTTACAGCGTGGAGGCTCCGATATGCACCCGGTACAGTGGCCGACATCTTCAGTAAAAATATAATAGATTGGGTTTTTATAACTTTACCAAAGTGATAACATCTGTATTGGTCCTTCAAGTGAAGTATACTTCAGCAGATAGTGTTGCTTATATTTAAAAACAAACAAGATTGATAGTAAAGTATTTTTATCTCAGGTTTGGTTGAAGACCAAAGCAATTTGTTGGAGCTATTGTAATATAACTTCCAAACCCACACAGGGACAGACGCAAGCATTCCTAAGTTCTCAATTTCAGTATCAACATAGGGCTAAGTGATCCAGTGTTGTCACCAGGCGCCCCAGAAGCATCTGGCAGTTGTCAACAAGTTTTCCTCAGAATGGCGAGGGCCAACAAGACACTGCAGCACTATTACCACCTGCCATTTATTTTGGTCCGGCTAGATATGGACGTGTCCTTGATAAATCCAAGAAAAAGAAGTTACAGAAAAAAAAGGCACGGAAAAAACCTAATCTAACCTACGTGCAATGCCATCATATATATATATATATATATATATATATATACTTCATTTTTAGTCCATTTAACACGCGGACTTTGAACATACAATCAACGACCTCACCAGCAAGGAATCGAACCCTCGACCTACTGGGTGTGACTAGGGAGCGCTTACCGGCTAGGCCACAAGGACACTAAAAGCAGTTCTAGACTCTGTTATATTTCACACAAAGCCTGTTCATCGAGCTGATGGCGCCGTGAACCTCAATGGGAAACTGCCCGTGCCTCGTATGTGGTGTCAGTAGCATTTTACCGAATCCAGCTGGTATGAAACGCGAGGTACATATATATACTTCATTTTTAGTCCATTTAACATGCGGACTTTGAACATACAATCAACGACCTCACCAGCAAGGAATCGAACCCTCGACCTACTGGGTGTGACTAGGGAGCGCTTACCGGCTAGGCCACAAGGACACTAAAAGCAGTTGATTGTATGTTCAAAGTCCGCGTGTTAAATGGACTAAAAATGAAGTATATATATGTACCTCGCGTTTCATACCAGCTGGATTCGGTAAAATGCTACTGACACCACATACGAGGCACGGGCAGTTTCCCATTGAGGTTCACGGCGCCATCAGCTCGATGAACAGGCTTTGTGTGAAATATAACAGAGTCTAGAACTGCTTTTAGTGTCCTTGTGGCCTAGCCGGTAAGCGCTCCCTAGTCACACCCAGTAGGTCGAGGGTTCGATTCCTTGCTGGTGAGGTCGTTGATTGTATATATATATATATGCTGATAACCACAAGGAAAGAAGAAAACACGAAGTTCCCAAGCGCTTTCGTGTAATTCACATCTTCAGGGGTGAGTACAGACAAATGCTTAAACATTACTAAAAAAACTTTTTATAGAACTGATACCAAGCCCACCCATGACCATAAGAATATCTTAATATTACCATTTCACAAAAATTTCTCACACATTCCGGCACAGCTAAAAACCTGGAACGTCAATGTGGCATTTAAAAACTCATGCACTGTTAAACAAATGTTAATCAAGAACTCCCCCAACAACACAATTGGTTGCATTTATAAAGTCCCTTGCAAGGAATGTAATATGTTTTACTTAGGCCAGACAGGTAAAGATCTTGTAACTAGAATTAAACAACACAAATACAGTGTTAGGACAGGCCAGGAATCCAATGCTCTGTTTGTTCATTTGAGGGATAACAAGCATTGCATTGACTGGGATAATGCCTCCTCAATATTACCATGTAATTCAATTGATAGTAGGAACATCATAGAATCTAGTCTTATTAAACATACCGAAGCATTCAACATGAATTTGAGTAACGGCATGTACAAGCTGGACAATTTTGTAATTAAGAAGATTTGTGATCAAGTGAGAGGGCGGGTCACTGGCCCATCTGACCTGACCACCAACCGTTGTGTGCTATTTAAAGATTAGTAGGGTCATTACCTAATTACCTGACCATTGTGGACCTGGTCTCACCCTCCTCTGTTTATATTCAACTTGATTTGTATTACTCTCTCTAGTCTGTACTCACCCCTGAAGATGTGAATTACACGAAAGCGCTTGGGAACTTCGTGTTTTCTTCTTTCCTTGTGGTTATCAGCATATACAGTGATTTACTTGCATATATATATATATATATATATATATATATATATATATATATATATATATATATATATATATATATATGATTGTATATATATATATATATATATATATATATATATATATATATATATATATATATATATATATATTGTGTTGTTAATGTGTACAAGTCATATGACTTTTTTCCTGTGACTATTCCCATTCACCTCTTTGATACCAGCGGCAGGAAAAGTTATCGGGGTAGATAGTCTGTTTCTAATGCAAACCACAGTGTATGGTCATGTCCATAAAGGAACTCATGGGGTATGTTTAATTGCATTGCCATGACACTATGCTGTCATGGGGGGGGTGTCATTGGAACAGGGGTATATGACTAAGCGCGGTCTTAAAGGAAGATACGGAAAGTGTCTTTCCACGGGAGTGTGGAGCAGCAGCACCATGCTAAGACACGCCCATGGCCGAGAATGTCTGGCTGGATGCATGAGGTGGAACACTGCGGGAATTAAGTTCACACTGGGGCGCCTGGTTAGTGAGTTGTATTAAAGGTGCGTTGCCAGGCGGGGCCACGGCTGCCGTGCTGTGTTGCTGGCCTGGTCCTGCACCTCCCCGTCTGCCCCACCAACTATCTGCCGCTTGTAATGACTGTATGCCTCTACTCTGCTATTTCCTAGTGACTGTTTCCCCTTCCCGAGTAGTACTGTATCTCCAGTTCCCTTTCCGGCACCACGTCCCTCCCGTCGAGTCACCCGCCACTCGTCCCTCTTCACCCCTTGTTTACCCTTGATACTATTTCATTTTTAATATTGATTGATCATTGTCACTACATATCTTATCACTTGTACAGTACAGGAGAAAACCAAAATCCAGTGCTGCTACCAACGCCTGTTTGCCCTTCCATGTCTCCGCCAGCGACGACCTGCTGGTTGAGCAAGACGTCAGTTGGTACTAGTTCATCCTTATATATTGATATCATAAACTGGGGTATCATTGCCAAATTTTAGTCAGGCCCTGTTGATTGTTCTCTGATACTAGGCTATTAGGTCCTCTCAACAGACCTTCGTAGTGCCTAAGATTCAGTAAATGAAACTTTAACCCGTAATGTTTTGGGGACTAATCACATAAATCGTACGAATTTGTAAGTGAATTTGGAACAGGCGACTCTTAGCTTGACAAGGTGTACACAATTCGTAGGTTGGACGGTCACGGGTGTGTTGTATCAGCCAGGGATCTATCTCTGTCTCAACATATCTCGTCCTTTTCTTCTTCTGTCTCTTTCCCTTCCCTTATGTCTCTCTTCCTTCCATTTTCTTGTCTCTTTCACTTCCCTTTCTTCCGTTTCTTTCCTTTCCTCTTCTTTCTTTCATACAGTGGACGTACACTATACAGCGAGCGGCCCACCTCAGAGGCTGGAGACACTGCTTACAACGGACGTGTACTCGTAATTCCTAAACCTCATAAGGTGTCTATTGACTTGGGTACTGAGCTGCTGTAAGTCAATATAACACGAGAGAAGGAATACTCTCTAAATATCTTCCGTCGGAATTTTTACGTAAGATGGTGGTCAATGGGTAAAGAAAAGGCTTAAATTCACAATGATAATGATATTTTTCAATAAATTGGACCAAAAAGTGTCAAAAATAAGGGTTAAAGTTGCTAAAAAGTCACGTGACGGACCATACTGGGCAGTCCCATTTACACCCAACCCCTATTGCTCATATATCCATCCAACCCATGTTTGAAGCTGCTCTTTGCAGCACATCCTTTCTACCACCTACGACTGCAGCCCAGCGGTGTTTGAAACTAGTTACGTCATTGCAAATGTCGGCCCTGTTTCTAGAGAAATAAACTTATATCGACTATAATAGCAGGACTTAAAACTTTTATTACAAATTGTATATACCGTATCACTCTACGAACGTGGCAGAGTGTATTTCTTATGTTTGCCCAGAACCGTTAACTCGTCCATTGTCGAGTGGAAAAAGAAGTTTGAAAATATCTTGTAAACTCCAGAATACAAAGCTTTAGGTTTGGTTAAGTTAGGTTACGTTGGGTTGGATTAAGAGTGAGTTAGATTATGCGGGCTTAGAGTAGACAGGGTGAGGTTATATTAATCTGGGTTGGGAGTAGATTGTTATATTACAAAGGGTGTTGGTGATAGTGGAAAAAGGAGTGGAAAAAGAAGTCCAGGAGCTTTTGTTTGAAAGAGAAGAGAATTTCCTGAGTCTTGATTACTTAAAGGTGTTGTTAACGGTGTTTTGAAAATTACTGTTGGCGGATTTTTTTCCTCCGGGGGAGGGGTGGGGGGGGGGGGTGGGGTGGCTGCAGTTATTGATTTTTAAGGTTGGTGCTGCAGGGGAGGCGGACGTGGCTTCTAGAATTGTGGTGAGGGAAGGCAGGTTACAGGCCAGTGTGGCGAGGGAAGGCAGGTTACAGGTCAGTGTGGTGAGGGAAGGCAGGTTACAGGTCAGTATGGCGAGGGAAGGCAGGTTACAGGCCAGTGTAGCGAGGAAAGGCAGGTCACAGGTCAGTGTGGTGAGGGAAGGCAGGTTACAGGTCAGAATGGCGAGGGAAGGCAGGTTACAGGCCAGTGTAGCGAGGAAAGGCAGGTCACAGGTCAGTGTGGCGAGGGAAGGCAGGTTACATGTCAGTGTGGCGAGGGAAGGCAGGTTACAGGCCAGTGTGACGAGGGAAGGCAGGTTATAGGTCAGTGTGGCGAGGGAAGGCAGGTTACAGGTCAGTGTGGATCCTTTAGCTACTAGAACACGTCATCACTTCGGGCCATAGGTGACTTACAGCTCTTCCCCCCCCCCCCCCTTCCCCACCACCACTCTGCGCTGGACACTTACATAAATTAGATACTGCGTGAAGGTGATGCCTTTGTAAATCAGAACTGTGGTGAATTGAAATGAAAAACAAAAACAAAACGATGACCATGAAACTGGACTGAGGTACACAATACTAATTCATATTTACGAATCATTTCTGAAGTTATTAACCGGAAACAACATTTGGTGTAGACTATAGAAGACACAGGGAACCAATTGACTCGTGTTGAATATTCGGTATAAATGATGCTAGTGTCTATTATTAGTTACATATGCAATAAAACGAGTGACCAAGAAACAGCGGGTGAGTGAGTTAGGCAGATCTTGAGAAAAACTATCCCTCTCTTGGGAAAACATCACCAGACTGGTCAAGAAAGGCGGGCATCGGTTAGTGAATGAGACCACAAAGCTGATACCCTGGCGTAAGTACCGGTAATCAACAGCTATACGGACACTGACGGCCACAGTCCTCGTTAAACATCACCTCAGCCATCGTTAAACGTCACCTCATTCCTCGTTAAATATCACCTCAGTTCTCGTTAAACGTCACCTCGTGCCTCGTTAAACGTCACCTCGGGCCTCGTTAAAGTCACCTCAGGCCTCGTTAAACGTCACCTCATGCCTCGTTAAACGTCACCCCATCCTCATGACAAAACGCTATTTGATCTAGTTTTTCGGTCTTATTACCACAAAATTTATTATTGTTGGTGCACGCGAGAACCAAGAACAGTTTTATTTATCACCCTAACATTACTAAAACAATTTAATAATAACAATATTATTAACAAGACTGAATGTAATACTACTACTACTAATAATAATAGGGAAAACCATATAATAATAATAGTAAGTCATAATAATAGTAAGTAATAATAACAGTATCTTTCACGAGTCTTGTAATGAAAAACATCTCGTTGGTGGGAAAATATAATCTGCCAGCCATTACTCTGTCAGCCGTACAGTATTTTGGAGAACATTCGTAGACTCCTAAAAACGTGTTAATTTGTAGACGCCAAAAAACGTATTCGTAGACGCCTGAAATAGTCTATTGATGCCCAGTAAAGAACATTTACAGAGAACTGAAAAGTGTTCTGGTGTGGTTCTGTGTCACCAGGTGTATTTTCGTCACTTAGTTGGGGGTAAGGTAAGTGAAGAAGACGCACGTGGTCAGCCACTTGATGTTGTTGTGATATAACTTTATCAGTCCAGCGGGTCTCTCCTTTGTCTGTATCGACTTCGGTAAATAAAAGACTTCCAAGATAAGGGGAAAGAGAGGTCGTGTGGGGGAGGGGTGATGGAGGGGTCTGGAAGGGAAGAGAAGGAGGCAGGTGAGGGGTAGGGGAAGGGAGACTCTGGTGAGGGGTTACCAAAAAATTAGCAAAGTGATTTAGCTTGAGACCGAAGATATGGAGGAGGTGTGTGTTAAGTATTACATGAACAGGGAGGGTGAGAAAGACACGAGAATGGGAGAAAGGAAGAAAAGGGGAGCAAAGAGGGGGGATATGAGAAGGAGAAAGAACCCCCAGGAAAGGAGGGGGAGGAATTGGAGGGAAGAGGTGGCCAGCATTATATAAGTCGTAAGGGGGAGACCAATAAGGCCTCGACCGGTGATGAGAGGCAGGAGGAATCGATTAGGATACAGCTCGTGAGATTCCGTGATGCGGGCGGGGAACCCGAGGAATGATCCCTTAAACAGATGGCTGGGATGAGACTCCTTTAAACGTATACAGGAATGGCAAGACCCTCGACAGTAGACTGAAGGAGAAATGGGATAGTTGTGATAAAGGGAGAAAGAGTGAGTTGAGTTTTAAGCTCTACAGTATGTGGGAAGACTGAAGAGAATCTGGAGGTCCTGTGGGGGGGGGGGGGGTGGCAGCCGCCGCAGGAGGAGGGACAGATGGGGGCGTGGCCGGGGGTGTGGCCTCCGTGTCGCAGTGGAGTTCTTAGTGCTTACCCAATGGTGAAGAGGGAGGTAGGGGCCACCTACAAAAACACAGGTTCGATTGTTTAATCCCACGTGCTGCACGCATGACCTGCACCTATGACCTTCACATTGACCTGTAACCTGCATTCCTTCGCCACACTTACATGTAACTGGCCTTTCCTTCACCACACTGACCTGTAACCTGCCCTCCTTCCACAACACTGACCTGTAACCTGCCTTCCTTCACAACACTGACCTGTAACTTGCCTTTCCTTCACCACATTGACCTGTAACCTGCCTTCCTTCACCACATTGACCTGTAACCTGCCCTCCTTCCACCACATTGACCTGTAACCTGCCTTCCTTCACCACATTGACCTGTAACCTGCCCTCCTTCCACCACATTGACCTGTAACCTGCCTTCCTTCACCACATTGACCTGTAACCTGCCTTCCTTCACCACATTGACCTGTAACCTGCCTTCCTTCACCACATTGACCTGTAACCTGCCTTCCTTCACCACACTGACCTGTAACTTGCCTTTCCTTCACCACATTGACCTGTAACCTGCCTTCCTTCACCACATTGACCTGTAACCTGCCCTCCTTCCACCACACTGACCTGTAACCTGCCTTCCTTCACCACATTGACCTGTAACCTGCCCTCCTTCCACCACATTGACCTGTAACCTGCCTTCCTTCACCACACTGACCTGTAACCTGCCTTCCTTCACCACATTGACCTGTAACCTGCCTTCCTTCACCACATTGACCTGTAACCTGCCTTCCTTCACCACATTGACCTGTAACCTGCCTTCCTTCACCACATTGACCTGTAACCTGCCTTCCTTCACCACACTGACCTGTAACCTGCCTTCCTTCACCACACTGACCTGTAACCTGCCTTCCTTCACCACATTGACCTGTAACCTGCCTTCCTTCACCACATTGACCTGTAACCTGCCCTCCTTCCACCACACTGACCTGTAACCTGCCTTCCTTCACCACATTGACCTGTAACCTGCCTTCCTTCACCACACTGACCTGTAACCTGCCTTCCTTCACCACACTGACCTGTAACCTGCCTTCCTTCACCACACTGACCTGTAACCTGCCTTCCTTCACCACATTGACCTGTAACCTGCCCTCCTTCACCACACTGACCTGCATATAACTGGTTCCCTCAAGTTCCGTCACAACATCCCCAAATATGGCGTCTATACAGTAAAGAGCTGAGCCTCTACTTAAAACTTTTCCTTTATCACCATTTAGGAGAAGAATAACGCGATTTTTTTCGATCTGAACCCAAGTTAAGTGATGGTTTTAGACCCGGATCTGGCTTACAATTTATGTATTACCTGTAAGCAAAATATAACGATTTATTACAGGTGAAATGAATCAACCTAGATGTAGCCTAACCAAACTTAATGTTACTTTTCGAATTTAGGGAAGATATAGTTTATATATTATTATGCATTACACTGTTCCTCCCTGCTTATGAAGGTTATTCATCACGCCAAGAGCCTGTTATATGTTGCCCCCCCCCCCCCCCCTTTGCATCGATAAACAAATAGGCAGACGAGAGCTTGGACCAGAGACCGTGTGTTCTGTTCCTTGTAACCACGGTTATCAGCCTCTTGTTTATGAAAAGATATTTATAATGCCAAGATGTTAGGTTCTTCTCGTTTCAACACTCATACGGCCTTTGTGTTGACTAATTTAGAAACATCATTGTTTAGCCTTGGTGCCGAGTCATCGTTAACCCTGGAAACACTTGTTCTTTTAATAATATTTCCCCGTGTTATTGGTACTGAAGTGGTGTTATCGGGGTACTGAAGTGGTGTTATCGGGGTACTGAAGTTGTGTTATCAGGGTACTGAAGTGGTGTTAGCGGGGTACTGAAGTGGTGTTATCGGGGTACTGAAGTGGTGTTATCGGGGTACTGAGGTGGTGTTATGGGGGTACTGAGGTGGTGTTATCGGGGTACTGAAGTGGTGTTATCGGGGTACTGAGGTGGTGTTATGGGGGTACTGAGGTGGTGTTATCGGGGTACTGAAGTGGTGTCATCGGGGTACTGAGGTGGTGTTATGGGGGTACTGAGGTGGTGTTATCTGGGTACTTTTAGTGAGACACGTTCTAGAAGTTTACTTTAATATCTCTCTCGTTTTACACAATTCGACATGTGAATCCATCCAATAGTGTTTGTTTGATTCAGTGAAGTTAAAACATGTTAGTGGAAAGTGTGTGTGTGTGTGTGTGTGTGTGTGTGTGTTAAACTGTCCAGATGGTGGGTGACTGTGACGATTCAGCCTCGATTTACAGGCTGAGTTCTCCTCCCCTTTCCCCTACGTCATTCCTCCCTTATACTCTTGTTATGCTTTCCCTCTCCTCCCCTCACCCTACTCCCTCCTCCCCCCTCACGCTTACCTCCTTCCCCCGTTTTCTTCACCCCCTCCTCTCACTCCATTCCTCCTTTCTATTCTTATACATTTAGCTCTTCTTTCCCGTCACTCCACTTCCTTTTACTCTCCTCCTCACTACTCCGGCTTCCTCTCTTTGCTCCTACATGTAACGCCTCCATCTTTTGCTGTCCCCTTCCTTTTTCCTCCCCTAATTCCTCCAAGTCCAGTCCACCTCTTTTCTCCTTCCTCTCTCTCTTTTACATTTCTCCCTTATTCCTAATACATTCTCCTCCCCCTCTCCCTTATTTTCATCCCCCCTTTATCACTCATCGCCACACTTCATTTCCCTTACACTTATCTCATGACTCCCACCCCCCCCCCCCCCCACATTCAGTTACCACCTGTTTGATCCAGTCACCACTATCTCCGGGTGTTTGTGTGGAAATATACTGTTACTCGTACGTTGAATTTTACCTAAGAACAGACACAATATGGACTGAAACCTCTCATTGGTATTGTGTATCGTCTTCCTTGTGACTGAGTGAAGTTGTCTTGGCCGGTGATGTCTTGTTAATAATAATATAATATTCAGTAAAAATAATGTAAAATTGTTATATAGGTTTACAATTTGATAATCTTACATATGACTGGCGGTGATGAGGGAGGGGCGGATGATGGTTCTGCAGGAGGGCATTTTTTCATACGATCATGTGAAGTATTGTGTTTATATTGTAAACATATCGTAGCAGGTAAGGGGTGATTTGTGGGAGGCAGAGCCATATTAAGGGGGTGGGGGTAGGTGGTTGGTCAAAGAAAACGAGGCTACCCGGTGCAGACTTGTGAATGGGGGACTACTGGGAAGCTTATCACAGATATGCATTATAAATGGTTCACGTATTGTATCTGGTTCTACGTAACGATATAACGGAACTTGAGTCTAACATAGGGATTACAGCACCCACGTACCACTGAATGGTTTTTAACTTGTTTACATATACATAAATAATATACTGTAGTGCATTTGTTTATTATACATGACAGAGGACACCGGCTGTATACTAATATAAGAGTGACTTGTGCACTACTAAGAAGGCAACACCAAGGAGCACGGTGTATACTGTACAGTAGCCTACATATGATCGTACCGGGGGGGGGGGGGGCAATATTTACTATACTGCCAGACTGGGGGTCACTAATACTGAGGGTAAATACTTAACTCTAATCTTAACTTCTAAGGGTCGCTGCCACCAGACCCCCTCTGGACCGCACGTAGCTCGTTAGGTAGCGGGCAGAGTGGACTAGGCATTGGGCTAGGTTTTCCATTGACCAGATCGATAAGGGGAAAGAAGGGGGAAACCATAACATGTCTTAATTAATTTATTCCTTATAAAGCATACTGGTAAAAAACATACACATGAATTGGTCTTCCTCAGAAGAACAACGAAAATGTTGGTTACCCAGATGGGCACCAGACGTCTTACATTAATGGCGTGTCATCCACATACTTATTGTATAACAATCTGTGACCACCTTACCTCGGTCATTCCTTCTTACACTATCGCTTAACACATCAGACTGCTCCACCTGTATGGAATATAGCACCGTCAGTTATCATACATAGTAGCACCATCTCAACACACAAGTTACACTCCACCCCTGCAGGTATGGGACTTCTTGTGACTTTTAGGTATACACAACAGGCACCTCGTTCGCACACCGCCCTCAGTGGGTAGAGACGAGGGCTTCACCCAGAGACATACCAGCACTATTTCTACGCCTGGTATTATAGGTCGCTCCAAGTGACGACCGCAGAGTTTCTCACGGTCTCCTTATTTGTGACTACTCATTTGGAGTGGTGTGCTGGAAATCCACAGGTTCACAGTGGATTGGCATAGCTGGGAGTAGTCACCACCTGTTGGGACGCTCATAGGGATAATGGCTGCCGGGCAGCAAGGCACTCCGACCGCATGGAACCTGAGGTGACGGTAGAACGGAGGGTACTGAGAAATAATGCCTGACGGGCGGTTATCACACCCCCTAACACGTTACTATTACACTTATATATCAGGCAACGATTTAAACTGTAATAACTTCTATATAAATCTTAATTATAGGGCGGGATATAGCCCGATAGGACACTGACCTGAGGTAATGGTAGAACGGAGGGTACTGAGGGCAGTGCCCCGCCGCTCCTCACCGCGTAGGCCTACAGTTTCCAATCTTTAATTTTTACTTTTATTTCTTATGGTTCTCACCTGAACACTTTTCGGCATATTGTCACTCATGCCGTATAAACACATATTTTAATCCTAAATTACACACTAAGGTAAGGTCTTGGTTTGCTAGTTCGTGGGTAAATTCATTGGGTTATAATATCAACGCGGCACACCCGAGGCGGGTACATGACGCGCCTTAAAACAAAGGCTGAATGTTCATGGCGGGGGTGTATCAACTTCACTTAAAACTGTAATGAGGGATCCTCCTCTCACACATTGCACTATTTGAACACAGACATAAGATTCTCTGATCATACCGACGCATATAAGATATTTCCTTTCAAGTATAGTTTCTGGGTCACTTCCAACACCTCACATAGTTCTGATACATTTATCCTTTTTCCAGACCATTGTTCTCATGTATTTTCATATGATATCTGTGGAAGTTATGTTCGCTACACGCTCACAGACGTAAATAGTATGACCTTCAAACCCTGATCCACACTTAGTCCTACAGTACACTAGTCCGGCTCAACTGGACTTTAACATTCATCTTGTGCATACCCTGAGTTCTCCTTAATGCTATGAATACATACAATTAATATGATATAACTGTACCTGGGTACAATACAACACATGGTCTAGTAACATTGAGTAGGTGAGTTGTCCTTTATCAATGTTTCCCGTTCTCTGAGGTTCTACAAGCGGTGGATTTGAATGTTATATAGCGTAATATGAATTAAATGGGGGTTTTAGGAATGACAATGATGTGCGCAGTACATTACGAGAGGTGGCAATACAGCGTCGTAGTTGTGGGCGTGGAACCGTGGTTTACCGTTTGTTGGTTCCCCGTAGTTCAGTCTTAGTCAATGGTCGTGGTTACACAACAATGCTACATAACACGTATTGCAGGTTCGTTTATCTATTTAACTCTTTACTGTTTGTATATTATCGCAAACAGGATAATTTCAATGTTTTACGCCCATTCATTCAGCCATGCCTACGGCGCTGCGATGCCACATCTCATACTAGAGCCCTCCCACACTCCCGGGCTGTGGTACGTTCTTGAACCACGAGTCAGGTCAGGTCACCTTGTTTTGTGTTTTACATCTTACCGTGCAGTGAGGGGGCGATATAATAGAGGTGTATAAATGGAAGTCAGGGCTAAACAAAGGGGACTTGTTACATGGTACTCAAACTATCCAACCAGGAACGAACTCGTAACAATTGTTTTAAATTAGACAAATTTAGATTTAGGCGCGAAATAGGTAAACATTGGTTTGGAAACAGAGTAGTGGATGAATGAAACAAGTTACCAAAGATCACCATTAACTCGAATACGCTGGATAGCTTCAAACATAAGTTGGGTGGATATATGAGCAATAGGGGTTTTGTGTAAATGGGACTGCCCAGCATGGACCAATAGGCCCGCTGCAGTTTCCTCCATTCTTATGTTCTTAATGTGTGTGTGTAGCCCAAGAAATATAAATTTACTTTCCCATGAATTACTAACTTCTCTATGTTTTGTACAAGTTATACAGTCATCCTAACTTTACCATCGTATTGTTAATACTTGGCTACTCGCCAGTGGCAAGGGGGGAGGGGCATGGTACACCGCTGTATATCGGCGACAATTCCCCGTCAATGGTTGTGTTCCGTTCATCCTTGTGGGCGCCCAGTAATGCGCCGTTTCTCACTTGTTAGGCTTCTTTGCTGTCTTATGTAACAAAGCTCGATCAAACATTATGATGTATTTACCAAATAAAATGACGTTTAGTGTATGTGAAGAATAAAAAAAATATCCACAAAATTGAAACAAGAACGCTTGTGGTCCAGCGTACAGGTTATTTAGGAGTGAAGAAAATTGTGCTTGTGAAATTTTGAGCGCCCAACACTTATGGATGGAATAATGTGTTGCTGAAGATAGTTTCTTGTGGTTTTCTCCGGCGAGGTGTAGTGTAGCATACTGTATATCACCTGCTAGGCTTCCCTATCTTGTCTCACTTTACCACATTGACGTACATGTGAAGTACTGTATATAGAAAGTTGCTTATCTTGACAATATTCACCGTTTCGCCTTTTACTACAGAGTTTTGTGACCAAACGCTGCCATGAACAGTACACTGCTGCAGTAACACCTAAAACTTTGGGGATTGTGACCAATTTTGGTACTTCAGAATATACCAAATAAGATATAGTGTGATTTAAAACTCCGCGTGATTTGTGTGACGTTACCTCATTTACCTGAATTTAATCATTTCTAAGGGAAACAACGGGTGAGTGGATACAGCACTCCCCCCGTCCCAAGAATCGCTGGTTTGTGCCCGGGGCACCCCAATTCCACCCAGCTGTGAATAGGTTCCCAATAATACTTCTGAGGAAGTGAAGGCAGTTGATTGTAGTATCGGCCACACTGCCTCCTGGTGCACCTACAGGTCAGCAGCATGTAGTCCTATATTCACACACCGCCCCAAACGGGTCGCCAAGCTTACGAGACACACATTCAACTAACTGAACTACCCAAAGTGCTATACGATTGGTTGATTACATAAATCAAATTGAGAGCTATCAAGAAAACACTCAACTTAGCAGTGTATTTTAGTGTGCAGTTCTCACTCCTTTGTTGTTACAAATACAATTTATCACTAATACTGTCATCACCCTCAAGTTTATATCCACGTTGGTCATTTAACACATGTGATTTAATACAATTTGTGAACTAACTAAATAATAGTGTGTAAGTTATATAATAATCTAATGCCAGTTCTTGACGTACATTCCGAATCTTTGACACCAATATTTCTTATTCCAGGTAATTAGCTAATTAAAACAAGGTAAATAAAAACGCCTGAGTAAAATGGCCACACAGGACTGATACGATGCAACAGCGCTGTTGCAGCTTTGTAATGTTACACCACCAGCAGCCAAGGTCACCTTAATGTGATCAACACTCATAGTTATGGCTCAGCTGTTGAGCTGTCAGTCATTAAGTGCGCGACCTAAAAGAAAAAATACTTGCCGAGTACAATATTGGTATTGTTGATTACGTTAGTCGTTGCTGCCGTCCATCACCACTGGTGTGTCCGGATCCTCAAAGGCTCTAAGGTTATTTTTCTACTTTGGCGGTGTTTTGAGAACGCATTTCAGAGGCTCGTTTAGATACGAACATAAAAAGGACAAATTTGCTGTTAGTTTAACTGAACTTGCAGCCAGAGGGAAAATCCTACGTCGGGGTTCTCATATATTCTAAATGACAATGTTTCCCTGACTGTGATAAGGAGAAGCTTCTAGAAATGTTTTCGATTACATTCTTTTATGTCGTACCTAGAGTGAGTCAGTCCTAGTCACAGCTCCGGTTAAGTGGGTGAAATAAGCGTACATTACTTCCTGGATTCTCAAGGTTAGCAACGTAGTTTACACTTACTGGGTTATATAACGGGATTAAGATTGGCATGACACTAGTGTTTGGAACTTGTTTATGTAAAAAGGACGTTTATAGTACATTTGACGCCTACAGTCGGTTTGTGAGAACTTTGAGTTAGCACTTAGTGTAAAAATGAGTTGTGGGTGTGGAGGAGCTATCGGGTGTATCTGCCCAACTTCCCCGATATTCTGTACATGATTAAGCTTAGGGGTTCACATACACACAGGTTAAAAAAAAAGTATAATGCCAACTTTGAACTTCTCGTGACCCTGTACGTGCAGTAAAGAATTCGAACTTAAGAATTAGACCTTTCATGTCACCCCATGGCTTAAATAAGAACATAAGAAAATAAGGAGTCTGCAATAGGCCGGTTGGCCTGTGCATGGCAGCTCCTGTCGAGAGTTACTACCACTCTCTATCATCCATGAATCTATCTAGCCTCCTTTTGAAACTTTCCAGAGTTCCCGCACTTACTACAAAGTTGCTAAGCTTGTTCCACTCGTCCACCACCCTATTTGTGAACCAGTTCCTTCCTATCTCCCTCCTAAACCTAAACTTATCCAACTTGAATCCGTTGCTCCGAGTCCTATCCTGCTCGGATATTATAAGAACTTTATCTATATCCCCTTTATTGATTCCTTTCACCCACTTAAATACTTCTATCATATCTCCCCGCACTCTTCGTCTTTCTAGGGAATGCAAGTTAAATTTCTTTAACCTATCCTGACATGGAAGGTTTCTAAGTCCCGGAATCATTTTTGTCATTCTTCGCTGCACCGACTCTAGTGAATTTATATCCATTCTATAATAGGGGCACCAGAACTGAACCGCATAATCGAGGTGCGGCCTAACTAGCGCAAGATATAGTTGCAATAAGACCTCTGCACTCTTGTTACTTACACTTCTAGATATAAAACCCAATACTCTGTTTGCCTTATTTCGAACATTAACGCACTGTTTTCTAGGCCGTAGGTCCGGGCTTACAAGTACCCCTAGGTCTCTTTCACAAGTCGACTTCTCTAGATTGATGTTGTTAAGGCTGTATACATTATAAGTATTTGTTCTTCCAATATTAAGTACCCGACCAGGCGCCCGCATGTGAGCGTAACTGGGTCAGTTCTTTTATTGAGGAAGACTGCCCTACATACGCAGTAGACTCGCTAATCCCCGGACCTAACCTACTCCTGACGTAACCCAAGGTCTATTGACGTAACCTACCTGAAGCCTTATCACTCTTAACTTAGCCCTTACATAAGCCTACCCAAAATGCCAGTCACCCGGTATTGTGAAATATTTCGCATCGTGTATGGCGGCAGGACGGGTTAGAGAACACCATTATCAACCAGTTATTTTTTTATTTATTTTTTATTACTATATATAGGATTTTGTTTAAACTTTGGAAAAACATAACGATTGGATATATTTGTATATGAAATCCACACTTTAAAATTATATAATTATACAGGATTATTTAATGGGGAATAATAGCCCACCCGGGCACAGGTCATCGACCTGGGGGCGAAAAAAAAAACGAGCAAAATTAGAAGAAAAAAAGCATGTTAATTATCACCACGAAGATCGCGGAAAACCATCATTTTTGAAGCGAGACAGAATGTGAGAGGATGGGAACAAAGCTAAAAGGTTCCACAGTTTGGCTGTGTGAGGAAAGAAGGATGTACTATAACGGGTTATAGCGCCACACAGAAACGGTGGGCACCTCAGGCAACATATATATATATATATATATATATATATATATATATATATATATATATATATATATATATATATATATATATTTCATGTAAATCCACAATGAAAACGTGGATAAGATAAATCTTGATAAAATCACACGGGAAAACGGAGTACCTTAGCTTTCGTCTTTATTCAAGACATCTTCAGAGGCAACTGGATTACATGGACAGAGAGAGGCTTAAATATACAGGGTGACCTTAAAACATGAGGTCAGGTCATAATGATGACATCCACTAATCCACAGTGTTTATTGTATTCCATGTAGCAAATGTAATTGTAATTATGTAGGACAGACAGGAAAAACACTGCAGCTCAGAATCAAACAACATAAGTATAATATCAGAACTGCATCTGAAAGCAGTGCCTTGTTCGTTCATGTTAGGAATAATAATCACCCCATTGCTTGGGAAAAAAGCTTAGAAGTATTTAAATCATCTTGTGTCACAGAAAGACTTCTGGTTGAAGCTAGTTTGATTAAGGAATTAAAATCAATAAACCTTAGTGATGGTCACTTCAAAACTGATAATATGTTACATAAATTTATTTGTCAGTGGCCCAAGGTTAAAAATGCTTTGAAAACCTTTGATCTAGATGTATGATAGTTATTTTGTGGGTCCCTTTTTTCTGACCTGACCTGACTAGTCACGTCGCCCCCCTCTTAAGCTCCTCTACGTGTGTGTTGGTGTGGGGATTAGTGGATGTCATCATTATGACCTGACCTCATGTTTTTAAGGTCACCCTGTATATTTAAGCCTCCGTTGTTTCCATTTTCCCGTGTGATTTTATCAAGATATATATATATATATATATATATAATATATATATATATACATATATATATATGCGATATGCAATATATATAATATAATATAATAATATATATATATATATAATATACTGTATTTCTGTGTGTGTGTGTGTCTTACACAATATTAAAACAATTCTTAAAAATGTTTTGGAGCAGCACCCCCACGAATTAGAGTCACGAACCGCCACTGCTCGTTTATACAGTACTATATGCAGTACAGTATAAGCATGACAGTTTTCAAGACCTTGAAACCTTTGTCACACTCGCGCGCCAACACCCATCCTCCACAGTTTGTGTTCGTGCCAAGTAAGACGCTGAGTTTACACCTATGTACCTCCATCCCGTGTTGTGATGCTCATATGGTTACATAGTTGTCTGTGATGTAATATATCGTCAATATTCAATTTTGGCGGCAAAATCTAGAGTTTATAAAGGGGAGGATCATCCAGGAGCTATGAAAATTAATAGAATCACGAGCCTGACCGTAGAATTCCAATTTTAGTTAGGGGAGATATGATAGAGGTGTACAAGTGGGTGAGTGGGATTAACAAGGGTAAAATGGAAGATGTTCTGAAGCTCAGTAATAACGAAATAACTAGAACAAATGGCTTTAAATTAGATAAATTCCGATTCAGAAAGGATATAGGCAAGCACTGGTTTGGTAATAGAGTTGTGGATATGTGGAATAGGCTACCGAGTGCTATAGTAGGATCGGGGACGCTAGGGAGCTTCAAGAACGAAGTTGGATAGGCACACGGAAGTGCTGGGATGGGTGTGAAAGGGATCTGCCCTGTATGGGCCAGTCGGCCTCCTGCAGTATCCCACTTTCTTATGTTCTTATGTTTAATTGTAATATTTGATTGCCATACTGTATATGTGTTAAATATTTTTTAATGGTTTTTCATGCTCTGGTTTATTGCGTTGGTGGTATATAATTTAAATAACGGTTTATCACAAAACACAAGAACATTTTAACCAGAAGACCCGCACCTACCCCTGTATTCAACATATATTTTATGCAGTATGTGGTTAATGACTGGTGTTCTGCTGTGTAGTTTAACTACTTCGCTTTTAGACACTTGCTTCTTTTGTACTTGTGTTTGTGATGATCTACAGTAGGCTCAGTGCCGGATTTAGACCTATGGAGGCTCATGGGCAGCCTCTTTGTGGAGGCCCCCCTCATTATAACTACCCAAGAGGGTGGGGTGGCGAGTGAAGCGAGTCTAAACATCTGGGGGTTCCGGGGGGCGCTGTAAGCCTCCCTGGAAAATTTTGAAATTTGAACACTTCTTTGGAGAATTTTGAAGCCATAAGCAGTTATATTGAGGAAATTAGAACACAGCGCCCTGATGGCATTCGTAATGGAAGTGATAATGAAAAAAATATTTTTTTTAATCTCAATTTCGTTATTCCATGTAGTTCATTTTTAATCAATATATGTTTGTGGAACTCTAAATATATTATTAGCAACACAAACAATAGCATTCATTAAAAATATACTGTTCATAGGAAAACCAGGTATTCATGAATTTCAAGGAGTAGCTAGCCTAATTTCTATCACGCTTCTTGCTGAACATAGTTTTACTTGATGGAATAGATAAACGTGAATTTTAAAGAAAGAAAACAAACATAATCCAAATGAATAAACAAATAAATAAAATATTGTAATATGTGGAGGCCCCCAGATTGTGGAGGCCCCTGGGCAGCTGCCCACTTTGCCCACTCCTGAATCCGGCCCCGAGTAGGCTTATACCGTTATAATGTTTTGGTACACATCTTAACATCTTTATGATACCGTGTAGCTAGCTAAGTATTGTATATAGTAGTACTGTACTGTCTCAGTTAACTTAAATTATTTCCTCATTCTATTGAAATAGTTGTTTAGTAAGTCTCGGTGTCAACAATGTAGTGTAATTCCTTATATTTACTGATTTTTGGTGGTGTTTAGTCAGCCCAACTAGCTCCTTTCCTGATGTGACTCATTATATTTTTGTGCATAAATTTTTTTTATTTTACAAACACGACTCGACGAACCCACTGATCAATTATTGGTCGCCTGTGATGTCCCAATTATATTATACTATCTAGGTGGTATGCACATTATGAAGTACAGTAAATTGTCACTCAATCACTTGACTTGCGTGAAAGGTCAGATGCAGGTATGTGTGTACCCGAGACAGAGTCATTGCATAATACCTCCCAGGGCCCGCCTCACCTCTTCCCGCTGAAACTCATCTTATCGACCACTGGTACAAGATGTTGCTTTACATAGGTTTCTCGAAGGCTTTTTTTATGGAAGACTTTTATTGATCTTGTTATGTATTAACCCCTACATTTTAAAATAAAGGTGAACAGGTGAAAGTTATTGGCTTAGTGAGATGTCTTACCTGTTACGACGGCGCTTCTGAAGGTATGATTCTTCAGGTGCGACACCAGATTTCTAGAAAGAACCCTCATCTTGTAGTTTGCCCACAGGAGATATCGCGCTGGGTGGTAATACAGACCGCACACCATAAACACTACAGCGCTTCTATACTCTTCTGTCCTAAGCTTCAACCTTAGTAAGCCTTGACCGATGCCAACTAGTGTATTCTTTCTTCTTATTTCTCGGTTTTAAATTAATACACGATCGAATGTACCCTTTTACTTACACATTACTGTTATCAAATTCATATTGGTAATGTGAAAAAATACGTTTCCTTAGTTTCCAAGTGAGAAATAATAGCAGCAATCCCTTGTCTGGCAATGCTTGGGGCGCCTGCGTTGAGGGACCTAGCGGTGTCTCGTATTATTGTTCATGGTCACGTTTCACATTATTTCACTCGTCTGGGAGGCACAATACGAGCGTTTAGTGCTTTGAAGATATTCTCCAGAGTGACCATAAATATATGCATCATTGCAGTCTTGTAAGACACTGAGGAGGAGTCAAACCTGGATGAGGGGGAGAAAGCGGCATTGCTTTGCAGTTTGTGCGACACTGTACCAGAATTGAGTTTGACGATGCACCCTAGATTCACCTTAAATTACCTGTACTGTACCATGTATAGCTTTGATGATTTAGTACTATAGTATTAGGTTTGCTTTTAAGTATTGTTGACCACAACCCAACTAACGATTGGAATAAATAAAAATTTAACTTCTCATAGTCAGTGATTGTTTAGGTATTATTAGCAACGGAAATCACATTTTTAAACGTTTTCAGACCTTTCCGGGTCTTACACTTTTCGTTCATACATTAACGTCGTAGTATATTAGAAAGATTATTAACTTGAGGTTGTATCGTATGAAAATGAGACTGCAGTATATGCAGTATGAGAAACATTCAGTATTGCAGACAATTGAAGTATATTATACGTGACATTACACACAACCGGGACGGAAGCGTTTGATAGTGTCCTGACCTAGTGGTTCCCTCAAGTTCCGTCACAACATCCCCAAATATGGCGTCTATACAGTAAAGAGCTGAGCCTCTACTTAAAACTTTTCCTTTATCACCATTTAGGAGAAGAATAACGCGATTTTTTTCGATCTGAACCCAAGTTAAGTGATGGTTTTAGACCCGGATCTGGCTTACAATTTATGTATTACCTGTAAGCAAAATATAACGATTTATTACAGGTGAAATGAATCAACCTAGATGTAGCCTAACCAAACTTAATGTTACTTTTCGAATTTAGGGAAGATATAGTTTATATATTATTATGCATTACACTGTTCCTCCCTGCTTATGAAGGTTACTTATCACGCCAAGAGCCTGTTATATGTTGCCCCCCCCCCCCCCCCTTTGCATCGATAAACAAATAGGCAGACGAGAGCTTGGACCAGAGACCGTGTGTTCTGTTCCTTGTAACCACGGTTATCAGCCTCTTGTTTATGAAAAGATATTTATAATGCCAAGATGTTAGGTTCTTCTCGTTTCAACACTCATACGGCCTTTGTGTTGACTAATTTAGAAACATCATTGTTTAGCCTTGGTGCCGAGTCATCGTTAACCCTGGAAACACTTGTTCTTTTAATAATATTTCCCCGTGTTATTGGTACTGAAGTGGTGTTATCGGGGTACTGAAGTGGTGTTATCGGGGTACTGAAGTGGTGTTATCGGGTATCGGGGTACTGAAGTTGTGTTATCAGGGTACTGAAGTGGTGTTAGCGGGGTACTGAAGTGGTGTTATCGGGGTACTGAGGTGGTGTTATGGGGGTACTGAGGTGGTGTTATCGGGGTACTGAAGTGGTGTTATCGGGGTACTGAGGTGGTGTTATGGGGGTACTGAGGTGGTGTTATCTGGGTACTGAAGTGGTGTCATCGGGGTACTGAGGTGGTGTTATGGGGGTACTGAGGTGGTGTTATCTGGGTACTTTTAGTGAGACACGTTCTAGAAGTTTACTTTAATATCTCTCTCGTTTTACACAATTCGACATGTGAATCCATCCAATAGTGTTTGTTTGATTCAGTGAAGTTAAAACATGTTAGTGGAAAGTGTGTGTGTGTGTGTGTGTGTGTGTGTGTGTGTTAAACTGTCCAGATGGTGGGTGACTGTGACGATTCAGCCTCGATTTACAGGCTGAGTTCTCCTCCCCTTTCCCCTACGTCATTCCTCCCTTATACTCTTGTTATTGTTTCCCTCTCCTCCCCTCACCCTACTCCCTCCTCCCCCCTCACGCTTACCTCCTTCCCCCGTTTTCTTCACCTCCTCCTCTCACTCCATTCCTCCTTTCTATTCTTATACATTTAGCTCTTCTTTCCCGTCACTCCACTTCCTTTTACTCTCCTCCTCACTACTCCGGCTTCCTCTCTTTGCTCCTACATGTAACGCCTCCATCTTTTGCTGTCCCCTTCCTTTTTCCTCCCCTAATTCCTCCAAGTCCAGTCCACCTCTTTTCTCCTTCCTCTCTCTCTTTTACATTTCTCCCTTATTCCTAATACATTCTCCTCCCCCTCTCCCTTATTTTCATCCCCCCTTTATCACTCATCGCCACACTTCATTTCCCTTACACTTATCTCATGACTCCCACCCCCCCCCCCCCCCCACATTCAGTTACCACCTGTTTGATCCAGTCACCACTATCTCCGGATGTGTGTGTGGAAATATACTGTTACTCGTACGTTGAATTTTACCTAAGAACAGACACAATATGGACTGAAACCTCTCATTGGTATTGTGTATCGTCTTCCTTGTGACTGAGTGAAGTTGTCTTGGCCGGTGATGTCTTGTTAATAATAATATAATATTCAGTAAAAATAATGTAAAATTGTTATATAGGTTTACAATTTGATAATCTTACATATGACTGGCGGTGATGAGGGAGGGGCGGATGATGGTTCTGCAGGAGGGCATTTTTTCATACGATCATGTGAAGTATTGTGTTTATATTGTAAACATATCGTAGCAGGTAAGGGGTGATTTGTGGGAGGCAGAGCCATATTAAGGGGGTGGGGGTAGGTGGTTGGTCAAAGAAAACGAGGCTACCCGGTGCAGACTTGTGAATGGGGGACTACTGGGAAGCTTATCACAGATATGCATTATAAATGGTTCACGTATTGTATCTGGTTCTACGTAACGATATAACGGAACTTGAGTCTAACATAGGGATTACAGCACCCACGTACCACTGAATGGTTTTTAACTTGTTTACATATACATAAATAATATACTGTAGTGCATTTGTTTATTATACATGACAGAGGACACCGGCTGTATACTAATATAAGAGTGACTTGTGCACTACTAAGAAGGCAACACCAAGGAGCACGGTGTATACTGTACAGTAGCCTACATATGATCGTACCGGGGGGGGGGGGGGGCAATATTTAGGAGAGGTGGCAATACAGCGTCGTAGTTGTGGGCGTGGAACCGTGGTTTACCCTGTTTGTTGGTATTGCACACAATTGAAGTATATTATACGTGACATTACACACAACCGGGACGGAAGCGTTTGATAGTGTACTGACCTAGTGACGCGAGATCGAGGTCAGGCAAAAGACTCACCACTCCTCTGCTCTGTTTGTTCATTTGAGGGATAACAAGCATTGCATTGACTGGGATAATGCCTCCTCAATATTACCATGTAATTCAATTGATAGTAGGAACATCATAGAATCTAGTCTTATTTAACATACCGAAGCATTCAACATGAATTTGAGTAACGGCATGTACAAGCTGGACAACTTTGTAATTAAGAAGATTTGTGATCAGGTGAGAGGGCGGGTCACTGTCCCATCTGACCCAACCACCAACCGTTGTGTGCCATTTAAAGATTAGTAGGGTCATTACCTAATTACCTGACCATTGTGGACCTGGTCTCACCCTCCTCTGTATATATTCATCTTGTTTTGCATTACTCTATCTAGTCTGTACTCACCCCTGAAGATGTGAATTACACGAAAGCGCTTGGGAACGGATCACCTTAGCTTTCGTCTTTATTCAAGACCGTAGAACTTATAGAAGACAAAAAGATTAGCTTTGTTAATGTTCGAAAAACAGTAACATACATGATGCTCTCTCATTAACTATACGGTCTCTAATTTTTGACTGGATAAGTCCAAAAGTTGAAAATAATCAATCAATTCCTGCCGAGGAAGCAACAGCAGTATGTAACTGTGCAGGCAGGCACCATCATAGTCTTTCAAATCTGAATTTTTGGGGAGGGGCTTTGGGACAGGTCCAGTACAAGTCATGTCACAATGGGCAAGAACAAATTCTGAATTGCTCCTGTGTTTTGTGACCTTGTGTATATTACTGTATGTTACCTATATATTTTTAGATGAGTTATTATTTTATTTAAAAATAATAATTTCGATTATAATCAATGATTTTTTTCTGTTTGTTTATAATCGATTAAAATCACTTGATTAAAATCGTTTGATTTTAATCATGTCAGCCCCGGGATCAAGGGCACGGTTAATTGTGTAATGGACACCAGCCGCCTTGTACCAGGCAAGTGAGAGGAGGCTAGCTGGTGTACCGTCAACAGTAAAACACTCAAGGTCGCACACACGAGGAAACAAGAATGCTTGTACAGTAGATAAAACAAATATCTGTGCAGGTGGGGGTCGATATGCTCCCAAATTTTACGTGTGACTAGTGACAGCCCTCACAAACCAAATCCATCGTCCATGGTCTCATATTGTTTCCCACAAAGTATGCACAGATAGTTGTTTTAGCTACTATGCAAGTAAAACCAATACAAAAATAATAACAAAATATTTACAGACTCTCATATACTTTACGGTATGTACATACGTGCTGTATACAAACAAGCAAATAAACAAACACAAACTTATTAAATCGCGAACACAGACACACACACACACACACATTCGAAAATCATACTGTTCAGGTAACGTCATGCCAAGCGTCGGGAGCATGTGAAGTTGTAAGCGGTTCAAAGGTACTAACGTCAGCCCAAGAAATAAAAGCTGTCGGGAATATAGGCACATTAATATTAGTTGCGATTATTCAAAATGGCTTTGGAAATTGGTAGGAAGCTTTGGGGAAGGCAGAGAATGGGATGGATGGACGAGTTATATTAAAAGCTGGGTTCCAGAGATGCAGAAAACTACTGAATCAGATATTCAAAGTCGCTAGTTTTTAAAACGAGGATGGCTCTTTGATCGATTGCAAAAGACAAGCTATTAGAAAACACCTAAACACTTACTATGCTGATACTGTACCATTAAAGAGCACCACTGACTTACATTCTATAATCGTGGTTCGTATAATACTCAGTACTGGTTACTGTGGTTGTCAGGTCAAAACATTTTACTCTGTATTCGAATGCTTAAGATTTTCGCTACTTGACAATGTAGGGCTCGTGTATCAGTTAAAATTGTAAAATTGATAGATTTGCAGTATACGGCAACTGTGGCATTAGTACAAGGCCAATATACAGTACCTCCAGGACGGGAGAGTGAGGTGAGACCTTGGAGACATCATGCTCAGCTCACTGACTGGTTACCAAAATTTTTACCTGCTTACAAAACCGATCAGTGATACAATTTGTACAGTACATGCCATTACTCATATTTATGTTAACAGTTTTAGTATGTTTATTAAGACATTCTATAATATTTATATTATCAATACACTGAGCCTTGTCCGTCTTCCCCAAGTAAAAACATATTACACGTTTTACAGTGTTGTAAATGAAGCCACATAAATTGTTCCTATGCAGTTTTTCATTGCTGTAGAATGGTGATGCCGAACAACCACACGGTCAGTATCAACACAAGTACTGAGTAATTGCGCTTTCTCATGCAACAAAACTTTATTGCCGACCGTGACAGGACTCGAACCTGCAATCTTCGGATCCGAAGTCCGACGCCTTATCCATTAGGCCACACGGTCATATATAGTCTATTGTGATCGATTCAAGTCTATTTCAGGTGAGTAGCAATTGTTTGCGCAACGTGCTGAGCATTCCTCCCTGTTGCCGTCCCCTGTTACTAAGGAATAATTTAAGTTATTAATTATATCCTCCGCCTTATGTTGGCATCCGTATGTCCCTTCTTTCCTTAGTACCCAACAAATCTCAAATAAAATATACATTCCTCTCCACTGGCGACCATTTTCAGTAGCGTCTATTTTTACTATCATCTCCACTGTCATTTAACTTTACTGGCGTTCATATTTGGGCTTCACAACCGTTCATTTTCGGAGCTAGATAGTGTTATTTACATTAGTATTATTATAGTTATTGTTTCTTATAAGTTAATGACACAATAATACTACCTCTTTATACTATTCCTCTGTGGACCCTTCTTTCTTTCCTCATTTTATTTTGCTTTCTCTATTTATCTATCGATCTCTCGGTATTCCCCTCTTCTTTTCATTGTTCTTTCTACTGTAATTTGTTTTCTCTATCTCTTAGTGTTCCTTCCGCACCCCCTCTTACGTTCTTCGTTCTACTGTGTTTTGCGGTCTGTTTATCCATTGGTGTTCACCTGTCTCCTCTATTTTTCTCTCATTCATTTACATATTCCCCTTATCTATTCTTCCTCCATCCGACCTGGCTCAATAGCCCTCGAGATATTTTACCGGCTGACCCAACTCAATAGCCACTTCCAATATAATTATGGTTCTTCCTGACAATTAAGTAATATACAGTACTGTTGCTATGTTTCAGAAACTAGTTCGAAACTTATATATATTTTATCATTTACAGTTTAATCATGTATTTCTAAATTAATTATGGCTCATTTGGAGGCCCCTGGCAAATTGGTAGAGGAGAGAAAGGAAATACCAACAGTTGAGATTTTTCCTCCTCTTGATAAGCTTACTATTATAGTCGTGTGGGCGGTTAATGTATTCAGTGCAGTGGTCCCTCGGTTAACGAACACAATTCGCTCCAGAAGGTCGTTCATTAACCGAAAATTTAGTTAACCGAAACCATTGTTTCAATGGGATTTTGGGTAATTGGTTCCAGCTCACCAAAAATTACATACAAAGTAAAAATAAATGCAGTAAAGTACACTTACTTTGAGGTGTGTATGTAGAAGGCTTCTGGCTGCTGCTGATGATGATGGGAATTAGAAGTGGGGGTGGAGAAGGTGAGAAGAGAAGGAAGTGGGGGTGGAAGAGAAATCACCCCATGCTGTCATTTCACCCATAAAATTTTAAATTCACTAGGTGTAATTCAAGATTATTTTCTTTAAATGAACACTGCACTGCACTATATATTGTCAATATGTAAACTAAATTTCAGAATGACCAATAATTGTAAAAACGTAAGAATAGTTTATGTTCAAGAGTCACAAGCAAGATGTTACCTCCACTGACCAGAGATACAAACTGACGCCTTGCTAGGTGAGTCAAGTGGCTGATTGGCACACCAAAAACTAGTTTCCTGTGCTGCAATTCTGTTAAATATGTTAAAATGACTAAAAATTTTAATATAAAACTTGGAAAATTATTGAATAGTACTGTACAACCGTCTTGATATTTACTCAAATGGGAACGAATTTAAGCCCAAGAACCGAATACTGTATTGGCGGACTAATATTCTATCTGATGAGCAAGCGAAAACATGTTAACACGATTTCGTAAAAGTTTCGTTAACCAAATTTTTTGTTCGTTAACCAAATTTAATATTCTTATGGAAGGTAATTCATTAACCGAGGCGTTCGTTAACCGAGGGATCACTGTATTAGTACAGGAGGAAACTGAAATCGGAAACCTGTGATGGCATTGTACGCTGGTTAGGTCAAGTTACAGTAGGTTAGGTTTTTTCCGTGACTTTTTTCCTGGATTCTTTCATGTGTATCCGGCCCACTGTAACCCCCGATTGTTGACATTGTCGCTGGCAAAAAGGACTACTTGAAACAAGCATCTCTTTGCTTTGTCAGCTGTCCTTCGTCTAATTGATTGAATATCAGTTATTATTTCTTTGACTGTACCTTTATTTATGAATTAATAACAGTTATGTACTTTATACTACTGTATACTGTACAGTAGCTATATTGTTTTACTCTACAGTACAGTACTTACATTTTGCCATTCATAAAAATAAATTTGAAACATGAACTTTAGCAGGAAAGTAATTAAGATAATTCATGTTTGATTTTTCTTTACAAATTTTTTTTTTTTACATTTTCATATACAGTACAGCATCATATTTATCATAAAAATTTCTAAGTATACAATATATGACACTCCACTTTAACTTTGTTCCTGTAATGTTCTGATCATTTATCCTATGTCTGGTAAATACAGTACAGTACTGTACTTTTCAGTGTTTTAAAGGGAATTACACACAGTACTGGAATTGGAAATACTGTATAGTACCAGGTAATTTTTAAAAGGTCTATAATTTATGAGTTTTAAATTTTGTATTTTACAGTTTTTAATAGGAGTAATTTAAAACAAATGGATGTTTTTCTTATATACTGAATATATATGTCCAGATACTGTGCAACAGTGGTGAAGAGGATAAAATAAAGTATACTGTACAGTACATACTGTATAGTACGCTGTATGATACATGGAGGTACTGAACATTTGTCGACATATTGAACCTTTTTAAAAATTATGGAGTTACTCAAGGATAAAGACAGTCTATCATTAATTAATTACTGTAACTTACCTTTGCAAAGAAAAAAAAAAAAGCATAATGGAAATCAATTTGCAGTTTATACAGTAGAAAGGATTTTCTTCCCAACGGTAACAAGAGAAATGTTCACTGGAAAATGTACATACAGTAAGGACAGTAATTTAGAATTTAAAAGTAGCATTATGTAGTACAGTGAATGATAAATAACGAATTTGTATTTTTACATACAAAAGTTAGTAAGAATACAGGATAGGTTTATAGTATTTTGTATACATTTTTATTATTACTGTATTATTTGTTTTGTCTCGAGGTCTTTACATGACCATAAGTACAGTATTGTACTGAGACTGTATATGTCCCAGTACTATATTCACGGTGGTAGAGAATTTATTCTCCTAATGCTGAGATACGACACCATTTTATCACAGATTTTACAGTGGGTTAAGGATTTATAGGAGTCAGCAATGGTCACTCTTCTGCCATATATTTGCGTGTAGTCAAACCACAAAACCTTCCTAGCTTCATACACCTCTGGCACAGATTTTGAGGATGTGGGGGAATACCTTTACGAGCACCGGTACCCTTCCATGGTTGGAACTGTTGACAAGGGAATATGGAAGTTAATTACACCAAAGATTTATGTGGCAAACAATATTTTACACCATCAGGAGAAAAGAAGTGGGTTTTCTTCAACAACAATGATAAGTGAGATAAAAAGTTAATCTGGTTTACCCTCCACATAATAAAAACTTTATAATAGCTGCCTAAATTAAATATAGTGTACCAGGTCAATCAAGTAGTGTAAGGGGAATGTTTGTATCACTATGAAGTTGACATGAAGTAGGATTGCTGCCTTCTCAGAATTATTTTAAATATTGATCAAGCTCAGAGTATATATTTACCACTGGGTGCTGCCAATGTGTACACATTTTTGCACTAATGTGGTTGTTGTTATAGTGTGGTGGAGGATCAAAAAGGTTAGTATGCAGTTTAAACCCAGGGGAGATATTTTTGTTTTCTCATTTTTCTTGCCAGTTACCAATTTACTAGCCATTTGAGTGGTTGGTTTGTTCTTCTCATTTAGCACAATCTAAATATTTTGTGTGGTGTTACTGATAAATCAGTAAGTTGTGTTTTTATCAGTCTCTAAATCAAAGCTTCCATCACTCTATGTCCTTGTAAGGAAATATCTAACTTCTTATTGAAAAAAAAATAGTTTTATAATTCGCATCAGAGTTAAATTTCTTATACTGTACTAGAGTATATTCTGGAGTAAACAGAGGGCTTCCACTGGCTGACTTTACTTATCCTTTTCACCACTGATCAAGCCTGGCAATCAGTTATGTTTCTATTAAGCACTGTTGACAAGCACTGGGCACTTACTGGTTCCAGGATGTGTTTGTATTTGCACCAGTGATGGTCCAATCTGGTCTTGAATGAGCTCACACTCGGTGCCATCACAATGCTCTTTGGCAGATTGTTCCAAGAGTTCACAACCCTAGCCCTGAACAGGGACAGGATTACTCTAGCAAAAAATATGCATAAATATGATCCCAAGCATAAATTGAGCCCTATTTGGATATCTTTTGTGATAGTTGTCAGATGGATATGCAGCCACACAAATACATGGCCATAGATGAAGTTTCTCAAGTAACTTAAGGCAGGGAGGACTGTTATGTATGGTAGTTTTTGAAAAGACCTTTTATCAACAGTTTTATGTGCAGGATGTATTTTGGTTATTTTCAGTTTATCTGGAAAGACACTGCTAGTAAAGGAGGAGTTGCAAACGTGTAAGAGATCAGATAGTAATAGTGTGGCCACTTTCATTATGATGCTCTTTGCTATGTAATCAGTGCCTGTTGCTGCATCTTTGGACCTTTTCATGATATCCATTACCGGTAGTTCATTTACGGGGGACAAGAACAAGTAGGCTCTAAATTCCTCAAGGTGATTAGGAATGTTTCAGCGAATAGTGATCAAAGTGATATACAGTAATGAGAGTTGGCAATACAGCGGTAACGCGCTTGTAGGGGTATCGAGATATTAAAGTTGTCTAGCACTCAGGATGGAAGGAAACTCTAATGTGGTTTTCTTGTATAATATATAAGTTATATGATAGACAGTCTGGTGCTGGAGGTGCTGTGTGGTGAGGGGCTGCGTGGTAGAGACGTGCGGTGAGTAGCTTGTCTAAGGAGGTATGTGTGCAGGAGCTCCGTTAGAGAAGATGTTGCCTGTTGCTGGCCTCCTGGTTGAATGAAATGTTAACAGCGTGGAGCTTGCTGGAGGAGATGTTGCTTGTTCAAGAAGATTGGTCAGAATGAATCTCAAGGGAGAGACAGAGCTTATATACACCCAGCAGCGGCTATGAGTCATGGTGGAAAAACCCGAGAAGTAGCCGGTGACTAGTTCCGTTGCTAGGATACGGCGGGCAATGGAATGCGGATACGCTTGGTTGCTAGGGAAGGCGGTAACAGGTGGTGCGTGCCAGCTTGTAGGGGAGAAGTCCACTACACGCTTAACTCTCACCAATATCTCAAGGGCTCGAGCCTTGGCCCAGACACACATGAGAAGGGTGTTATCCAGTGTGACCCTCACTACCAAACACCACAGGTTTCCCAGTTCCCTCCTGTACTAACACTGAATAAACCGCCCAACGGCTAGTAAGCTGATAAGTGGCAAATATGATTAAAAAATAACAAATAAATAAAAAAAAAAAAATGGTTGGTAGCAAGGCTTCTGTTACAATTATATCATCCATCATAAAACCTGGGTGTGGGGCTATAAGTTGAGTGCTTTTGTTATGGATATAATTACTGATACAGTACTCCAAGTTTTCCTGTTGTTGTCTGATGATTACTGTAATTTATTTCATAATAGTAACAGCTGGCATTTCTAACTGATTGTGTTACTCTCTTTTGACATTGGTAAGCAGCACTAAATGTTTTGGGCCTTTTCACAAACTTTCTCTTGAGTTTGTATTTTTCTGTTACAGTACCACATCCTTGGTTTCAGCTGTAACAGAAGGCTTGGAGATTAATTTACTGTAATCTATCCTATTTTTAAGGGGAGAAAATTTTCAAAGCAGGCACTGAAGATGCTGGAGATGTTGCACCAATTCACATTTGGGTTACTGGAGACATAGAGAAGATCCCACTTAGCATTAAGTTAGTTGTCTTTGAACAGGAGGATATTGTTAATGCAGTTAACCCTGTATTTTATGATGACAATGTAAGTCTTCAATTTTAGTGGCTGTTTTTCTTCATAGCAAAACTGGGAAGTAATCTGAGATTTTACGATAAATTATCTAACTCGTAACATTGTTAGGATTGTTGTTAGACCAGATACTGTATGATCTATCTCAGTAGCTCTGGTGGGATTGGTTATTGCAGTGAAGAAGAGCTTAGAATGGCAGGTAGCAAGAAGATGTTGGGGGTGTTGGTGATACAGCGGTAATTTGTGTATGATATCTCCCACTACTGTGTCATGGGTTTGACTCTTGGCCTGAGACATGTGGAAAGGGTGTGACCCTACCAAACATCACAAGTTTCCTCTGGGTACTCCAGTTACTTCTTCTACTACACTAAGCAGTTAAGTTCACAACAATGAATGGATCAACCACCCAAACTGCTAGTAAGTGAGGAAATTAATTATATTTTAAAATTAATTAAAAATTTATCACTGATGTGTCTGTTGCTGACTTTATAGTACTGTACTGTACCATAATGGATTGAGAATGAAATTCTCTGCAATAGCAAATTTTATTTTCAGAACTTAAAATAAGATTAGTTCGGTTAATGTATTATATCAAGAAAGTTCCTTTAATTGGTGCTGGCCCTGCCTCCTGTAAATCTTTCCTACTAGAATATCTCTCAAGTCTTTATTATACAGTACATTTCAGTGAAAACACCATGAACACCACCTTAACATTTGAATGGCGTAATTTCTTACAAAACTGTTATACTGTACTGTACAGTACTTAGTACAGTATATTAACTTATAGTGTAACATTACCACTGTATTGACACATTACAGTATTTAGAATGTACAGTACCTGTATACAGTACAGTAATTAGGGATATTATATACAGTACTGTACTGTAAATGCTGAATATCATTACTCATTTTGGTCACACATAACTCAAGTCCTACACATCAAACTTGAGGACTTTAAAAATTATACAAAGATCAATAAATGTTTCTCGGTGAAGTAGTGAATACAGTGACCCCTCGTTTAACGAACACCTCGGTTAACGTAATTTCGATTAACAAACTGCCTTCCATGAGGATCTTCAATTCGGTTAACGAAAAAAAATTCGGTTAACGAAGTTCTTACGAACCGACCTCAACATGTTTTCGCTTGCACTGACCGGGCAACCAACTTTAGTATCAGTCCGCCAATACATTAATCGGTTCTAGGGCTTAAATTCCTTACTATTTTAGTAAATATCAAGAAGTTTATACTATTCAATAATTTTAAAAGTTTAATATTCAATTTTTTAGTCATTTTTACAATTATTGAACATAACTGAAAGTAAAGTGACTACCAGTAGTTTAATGCGCGGCATCCAGCCTCGTAACACAGCAAACAGGAGTTAGTCTCTCTCTGTTTTCACTGGAGGTAACATCTTGCTTGAGACTCTCTTCAACTAAACTCTTTTTTTCTGTGTTTCCAAGCAAATTATTGGTCATTTTGAAATATATTTTACATATTGACAATATATAATGCAGTGCAGTGTTAATTTATAGAAAATAATCTTGAATCTAAAATTTTATGGGTGAAATGGCACCATGGGGTGACTTCTATTCCACCCCAATGCCTTCTCTTCTTCCTTCTCCTCCACCCCCATTCTAAATCCCATCATCATCCAGGAGCCTTCTACATACACACCTCAAAGTAAGTGAACTTTTCTACCATTTTTGTTGAATTTAGGAAATTTTCGGTGAGCTGGAACCAATTACCCAAAAACCTATTGAAACAATGGTTTCGGTTAACGAACGACCTTCTGGAACGGATTGAGTTCGTTAACGGAGGGGTCACTGTACAGTATTGTTATTATGGTACATAACTGAGAAGGAATAAGGAAGCACGGCACATTGTACCTTACCTGTATTAAAGACTATATTTTAACTTCAGTACCGTATATTATATTTTATATCGTACTACATTAATTACAAAAGGAAATCCATACAACTTACCTGTTTATAAGGATAGATCTTGCCATTGCAACCTTTGCATTTTTGGAAGGTATTGGCCCAAGAATTAGCAGAAAACCAGTTCTTATCACATTTCTTACAGTGGAACATTCCACATGCCCTCATCTTGCCCTGGTATGGGGTAAGGCCGACACCTGCCATCTGTAAAAAATATTTATTTTAAGACATTATAAAGTTATGGATACTGTATTTTCAATAAAACCAAGGATACTTTAGACATCTAAAGAGACAGTTCTATTTCACTAGGATAACTGTGTGTTATATCTAGTGTATCTGCCATAGAGTCCAAATGGATGCTCCATCCTTAATTGTTTAAATAAAAAAAAGTAAAATTCCACGTTTCTAGGAAAGTAAGAAGTAAGTACTGTACAATATATCTTTAATAGACTAAGAATAAGTGAGTCCGAAGGCCTCACTAAATCATTCAATCGGTAGTAGCGACGGGCGGTGTGTACAAAGGGTCCGACTAATTACCCAAATGTAGCCGCAATGAAGTCAAATAATGGTCCTAGATGAATAAATCGGACTGCCAATCACTTCTCGACTAGTATTTGGTGTCACAAAGTCACAAAAAATTGGTAAACTTAATTTAATCTGAGTTAATAGATCGAGTGCATGTACCTAACCTAATCTAACCTAACAACACAACTCAGATTAAATTAAGTTTACCAATTTTTTTACTTTGACACCAAATAATAGTCGAGAAGTGATTCACAGCCCGAATTACGCTTGTAGGACCATCATTTGACTTCATTGCGGCTACATTTGGGTAATTCCTCGCTCCCTCGGTACATGCACGCGATCTATTAACTCAGATTAAATTAAGTTTACCAATTTTTTGTGACTTTGTGACACCAAATACTAGTCGAGAAGTGATTAGCAGTCCTATTTATTCATGTAGGACCATTATTTGACTCTTCATTGCGGCTACATTTGGGTAATTAGTCGGACCGTGTACAAACGTTCATTGGTGTTCCTTTACAGAGCTTGTTAGTGTATTTCTCAGAGCATGTTATTTACCCTCATTTTCAGTGGACATTCTTGAATAGTATTAATAATAAAAGTAGCTTATTATAAAACTCTGTAGTACAAGGACATATAACTTACAGTAATAATAAATAGAGAAGATTATCCGGGGAGAGTGGTAGCTGTTATACATATGTTGAACAATGTATAATACTTTTGGACGTCTTTTGAACACGTATCACTTTAAAACTTCTTCAGCTCACGTCAGCACCAGGAGCACTGAGAGAGACTTCGAGAGAGCTGTTGCGATACTGGGAGCATGGGTAGACAGGACACGAAGGGAACGTGTTAGCCAGCGCTGCCGGCTGCTAGTGACTTGCCAATTCGTTTACAGAACTTGGCCGTTATATTTAGATGTGAGCTGAGTGCCGGACTTCCGTTCACAGAACCCAAAAACGTACGCAAGCAGACAATTTCTTAGTAAACTGACTTACAGTTGAGAATTTCACAGTAACAGTATGTATTTAAGAAAAAAAAGGAAAAAATCCATCTACATACCTCCGCCAACTTTTTTGTTTACTAGTCGCGATGGTATCAGTCCCCCCTCCCCTCACTCAATATTCACTAACTGATTGAAAGTAGGTAGTAACTATAGTATGCGGCCTACCGAGCTGGAGCTTACTATATGCGGCCTACCGAGCTGGAGTTGTGTCTTCCGGGATGCAGCCTGACCCATTATACACCACCCAATAAATAACTTCTTGACGCCAGTCACACCTTATTTTAGACCATAATATTAAAAATAAAAGATGAGAGTGTTCTACTAGTTACACAAGGACCTAGTAGACCTCTCCAACTAACACAATAACAAATATCTTCTTGCTAGCGAGCTTAGCCCCCCCCCCCCCCGTCCCCTTTGAACTCGGGCGACCTCTTGGTGCAGCCATGACCACAGCCAATCAAATCGTCTCAGCTAGGTTGATAGCCCACCTGCTCTTATTTTCTACTATACTTTACTTCCCGTTTCATAACTTTCCTTCTATCTTTCCTCTTCTCTCCCTTCCCATGACAAACCATTGCCATTTTATCTCCATCATTATTATCATCATCATCATCATCATCATCATCATGTTAACTATACGTTGAACATTATTTATACCTGTGCAGTACTTGTATTTTATTTATGCCTTTTCGAACATTTAAATTTTACCTGTATTTGTATCTATGCTTGCATTTTTATCTGTACTCCTTATTGTGAATCGGTAACATAAATAATAATTAAAGGACTTTATCATTTTAAGAGTAGACTTAGTACACTGAGTCACGTATGCAGTGATATCTTCTCATGCCTGTCTGTTCTCACACTGATAGCGGTGGGGAAATGACGTTGTCTCTTGTGAATTTTGTGAGTGAATAAGTTGAGCGATGAAGGCACCAAGTCACGTAAGCCGCCACTGACTCACGTTCACGGGTACACGTTGCAGTGTCAGGGTGATTTGATACTGTTTGCACACGTTAAAACTACGCCTCCTCGATCCATCGACTTTGGTTTATAAACTTCAATAATCTCTCCCGTTCAAACAGGTCGCGGGGGTTATTGCAGTCGCTGTACGTATGTGTGTCCGTGAAGAAAATATTGCAATACTAAACTGCCGTTTTTGATGGAAATAGGTGGATGTCTCTTACCTCCCACACAGGTCGTAGGATTGACTGATTTTGCTGTTGAGTGTGTGTGTAAAATATGGAATTGTAAGTTTGGTAATAGGTGTCATACCGACTATCATCAGTACTACAATAATGTACGGTTGTTCAAGCCAAGGTAAGATGTACTGTACAGCTAAGAGGGTAGAGAAAGCCTATCTCACGTTAACCCTCAGCATTATTCAAGGCCTTTTAATCTGCCTTAGTTTTACCAAGAAAAGTTATGATAAAATTCACTGGGAACTTTTCATTAATGGGCTTAATCACTGTGCAATGTCCACCACTCAGCCCAAATTGGGAAGAACATTAACAAAATCAAAAGAAAAAAAAACATGTCTCCCATCCAAATCGTCTGTACAGGGATAATAAAGTTATCAGAATATTGCAAATTATCACCTTACCATGCTGTTAGTTTACAGTCTATCCACATACCTTAACTCATTCGTCTATTGTTTATAGTTCCTGAACTTGTGGTGACGCGTCATTTCCTTATTATGCCGAGGGAAGGAGGCCAATTCCCTGTGTAGTATCCCTCCATTCTTCTTGATAACTTTGTCAAGGGCTATTTTGAAACCTATTACTGTTTATCAAGAAAGATCTTGCAAGAACTTGATAACGGTGCAATAATAATAAAAAAAACTTCTTGGGGAATGTAGTGTGAGTTCATTGAAGATTTATTATCTAAACAAGCAAATGACGTTGCAGGACCTCTTTCAGGAGACTTCCAAGAACGGTGTTTGATTAAGGGACCGCAACCCTGAGCCAGTCACCGAGGTCTACTTAGGTGAGCTACGGTTAGTTATAATCTTTCAACTGCTTCCACACCTGTTTCCTTAATTAGTGAAATGGATTCCCTCAGCTTCAATCTACTGACCCCAACGTCAGTAGACAAGTTACACATTTTGGTAATTACCGGTAAATGGTCAATACTATAATTATCTTCATTTAATTCTACCTTAATTTACACATAAAGCGCATTGAATATAATATAAAACTATATCGGGTAGATAAAACAACAGTGGTAAACTTGACAGATGACACCGACCTGATAACGAGATCTGAGATTGCCGAGTTCCACGACAATTTAAATAATGAGTTACTTAATGCACAAAGGCAGAACATACCATACAAAAAACTCAGATCAGACAACAATGACCCTAAATGGATAAATAATTATTTAAAGATATTATTGGCTAAAGGAAGGCTATAGGTAGAAGGATAAATCGTGGCGAAACTTACCTCCAGGAGTATTATAAGGTATTGGCCGGTAGGGTCAAGACCGAGATAAGAAAAGCCAAGAGGAGCTGAAGATAGCAGGGGAGGCGAAAACAAACCTCAAAGGATTCTACCAAATGTGTCAAACTAAAACACGAGATAAGATTGGACCAAGACGTTCAGTTACCGGCGAGCTAACTGATTACGACGGAGAAATGAGCAATAATCTGAATAAATATTTTTCAACAGTTTCACCACCGAAAATTTAAACATGATACCCGAGGCACAGACTCTATTCAGAGATAGTGAAGAAAACAAATTAAGCGAGATAGTGACTAGTAACGATGTTAATAAGCAAATAGACAAACTAAAGCCTAATAAGTCACCTGGTCTCGATGAGATATTTGCCAGAGTATTAAAGGAATGTAAGGATGAGCTTAGTATGCCCTTAGCAAAGTTGTTTAACATGTCCTTAAAAACAGGTGTAGTACCAGAATCCTGGAGGATAACGAATGTAATACCGATTTTCAAGAAGGGGGATAGATCACTATCCTCTAACTACCGCCCAATCAGTCTAACATCAATAGTAGGTAAATTACTAGAATCAATTATTTCAAACTCTATTCGAAACCACCTGGAGAAGCACAAGTTGATCAATGATTCCCAACATGGCTTTACAAGCGGGCGTTCATGTCTAACTAATCTATTAACATTCTTTTCATCAGTTTTCGAATCGGTGGACGAGGGGCACAATTATGATGTGGTATATCTCGACTTTAGCAAAGCCTTCGAGAGAGTCTCCCACGAAAGACTAATTAGAAAGGTAGAAGCGCATGGCATCAAAGGTAATATCCTTAAATGGATTAGGGCGTGGTTACAGGACAGGAAACAGCGAGTGAGCATTAACGGCACTAAATCGCGAACTCGTAACAATGGTTTTAAATTAGACAAATTTAGATTTCGGCGTGAAATAGGTAAACACTGGTTTGGAAGCAGAGTAGTGGTTGAATGGAACAAGTTACCAAATATCATCATTAACTCGAATACGCTGGATAGCTTCAAACATAGGTTGGATGCTTATATGAGCAATAGGGGTTGGGTATAAACGGGACTGCCCAGTATGGGTCAATAGGCCCGCTGCAGTTTCCTCCATTCTAATGTTCTTAGGTTCTTATTTTCAGAACTGCTGCTTGGTCCCATCTGGGTTGGTTCTCTACGTTCCACTTTACTGACAATATACATATTAAACACTGTTGGTATGCAAAAGTAGAAGCTAGACTGATGTGCATAAAATTGGTGAAGCTGTGATGAAAACTGAACCACACCTTAATACTGATTGCTGAAAAGGGTACAGTGTTTCATATATAGGATGCAATATTTCCTAAGTTCCCAAATTTAAGTCACTAGTTACGTACAATAAACTGGATTATCTAAACACACACACGGATTGTTCTGTAACTATAAACCTAAAGAACACCATGTGAACTCATTGTCACCCTACGTCATATCCTATACCCAGCTCCACACTGCTTGCCCCGGGCGCCGCGCGAGTTGTCATGTTTGGGTACAGCACAGGCTGGTGGGAAACGTGGTGAAAAAAATCGGCTACAATCCCATAGGTGTCCTCGCCTTGGATTTAAATGTGTTTCACATTTCATTATAGATACAGTATTGCTATGAAAGCATTCATGATTGTGTTTATATGTATATGCACTACCAATAAATTGTAATAAGAACGCCAGAAAGTACAATTAATCTCTCACCCTTTTCTACTTAGCAGTATCAAACTGTCTCTGTCTATATCTCTCAATCTCTACTTTTCCATATCACTTTTACTTTACAAGTTATCACTAATGTTATTCAATGGGTCATTATTAACGTGGTGGTGACCAGTCATTGTTACCAGACACCTTATCACTGCTAGTGGGTGGAAGCTCAAATAGATAACTTGCACGTATTACACACGCCTCTGAAATATTTGAACCATTTTAGTTATTTGGTTAAAATAATATGCTTCCAAAAGCTGGTTTTCGGCATCTTCGTGGTGTACATTAATATAATCTTTTTCTTTTCTAGTTTTCTCTTATTTTTTCGCCCCCCCCCCCCCCCCCCTCGGCCCCGTTGTGGGTCGAAGACCTGTGCCCGGGTGGGCTATATATAACAAAAAATAAAATACTTCTAAGCATACTCGTATCAGACTGAACCTACAGTATACTCGTATATATACTAACCTAACCATACCCCAACTTTTCAACTGATATATTAAAAAAAACTTTTGTAAGTTGTACTTTAACATTTCTTTCTCCGATAACTAAATATTGACATCCAGTGTGAGGCAAAATACTGTCGAAATTACACTGACACTGTCGTAACTAGATAACCTATAAACGTGTTTATAGGGAACCCAGACCGCAGGTCCCCACAACATAGCCTAACCTACTACTAATCTAGTCTAACTTAACCCATACGGTGGGCCACACCACCAGCATAGTCTGTCCTAAACTTAACCTACCACTAACCTAACGTAATATTAGCTGTACGTAATATTTACGTACAGTACACAACTTTGGGTCCAGGGTGTAGTTAATCTAATATATTCTTTTAGAAGTTTAGAGCGTTCGTCTTTCATCACTTCCCGGAACCAACAAGTTTTGTCGGTGTAGGTGTGAGTGCTTGTGTTTTTGTAGGTGGGTGTATTAATTTGTATGTTTTGTGTGTGTGTGTGTGTATTTGTATATTTTGTGTGTATGTGCGTGTATTTATTAATTAGCAGTTGTGAATGTGTTTGTGTCTGTGTATCAGTGTTGTAGACCACGAGACCATTTTTCTAGGCCTCTGTTGCTTCGGTCTTGAATTTATTTTCTGGTCTATTGGGAGGGGAATAATCAATTGGTTAGGTTTGAGTTCAGCCGTAACGTTACTCTATTGTCTCTACCTTTCCCTACGTTACTTTCTGAATAATGAACCACTGCTTGTATAATAGGATGAAGAGTGGTAAACATCATTCTCTTGCCTGGAGTATTTCCATGCAGCTAGTTGCTGGTTTGGTGCTTATGTTGACGATACTGAAGACCGCCGCCCCACACAGGGGTGTTTGGTGCTACCTGAGGGAGGGAGGGGGGGCTAATCTTCAGTTCATGATGGACCTTTGTGCAATAGTCACCTGAAGATTACTCCTCCCCCCAGCATATTCCCACCCTATCTTTTATCAACCCAATGTGACCATTGCGAATAGTCTCGTTATCCGTGTCGACTTATAGAGGTCTCGGTTTCTGTCTTGCCAGTAGTTCCCGGTATTAGTGGTCTTTATTACGTTGTTTGTCGGCGATTGTGTATGCGTTTGTGAGTGTATTTGTGTGCATACACCAGTATTAGTTTGCGTATATATGAATGTGTTTGTGTATGTGCACGTATATATGTAAGTATGAGCTGGAATGTATACCTTTGTTTAAATGCCTGTGTTCATTTTTATATGTATACGTGTTTGTAATGTTCATGTTATAAACATTACTGCGCTTCATCAGCTTTAAACATGTAATACTAGAGTTGTAATTACACTAGATGTCAATTGCCTTTTGATTATTTCTCAAACCATTATGGTAAAGGCTTTCTTCTTTTTTTTCCCCTGGTTGCAACTCTACCTTATAATATACAGTACATTAGAGTTTTCCCGCGCGTCAGCTGTTGGTCGATGTTTAGGAGATATCCTGTACTATAATAGTCAAGTGATGGGCGTTATTCGGCCACAAAATACGTTCGAAATATATTTTATATCGGGTAAATATTTTTAAGTCTTACTAGCAACCATTTAGGCTAATATATGTGATTGTGTGCTAGAACTTGGAGAGGTAAGGTCAAGTTGAGGGAAGACAACTGGACAATTTACTAAATTATAAGGTCCCATCAAGGGGAGGTTAATTCAGATGAGAATAGGTATAGGTGTTTTGTCTCGCACCTGTTGTATACAAGCATAGTTGCACGTATACTGTACGGTACGAGCCATGTACAAAACCTCGTGAGGTGTATATCAGTAGCTGTTAAGGGTGTGGTGATACACGTATTAAAGCACACACAAACGCTAAGAGCCACAAAACACCGTTGACTGTCTAGATTAGAACATTAATACGAATATGAGAATGGTTTATATGTTGTGTATAGTTTTAAATACACAGGGCACAGCGCCATGGTAGAATGTAAAAGTGTCCTTATCACCTACTGTGATGGCACGATGTCATCCCACTTGGACGATCAGGTGTTTTATGCGATTTTTACCATCTTAGTTAAATGATCAGAGTTTGGGTTGGGTTAGGTTAGGGTATGTTACTTTACGTTAAGTTAAATCGCATATAACAGACGATCGTCCAAGTGGGATGTAATGATGGTATTACTGTTGCTCCCAGTCGTCGAAATGGGCGTACCTGAAGTGTGCTGTAGACAAATCTTTTATCCTGATTATGAAGTACAAATTTGATTGCATTACCTTGAGTAGCGTGTTGTGGCAGTTTGGTGGGTGTTAGAAACACTGTCGCCTGTGCGTCAACGCTGATTTCATCATGAGTGACGTACATGCACAGTTGCCAGCAGGGGTAATTTAGTACAATATAGGCAACCTTATGAGGAAACACAGGTAACGACTTGATCTAAGGCAACACAAGATAGCGCTTTGATACAGACAGAATATTTAACTTGTGGGCGAAGCATAATAAAGAATGAGAGATTCACCGCTTTTACCAAGGGTTAGATACGCACCAAAATATTATGGTCAAGGTGTACGAGGGCGAGTGCAATTATTTATTCAGGATATCTAATATTTTGACTGAAGAGCCCTGTGTATGAGATCGTGGCAAGTAATTCATACATTCCTCTTATTAATAAGGGAACCTAATAAAATAATAATTAATTTGTTTATTAACGAGTTCAATGCTTAAGTGTAATTTGTAAGACGAAAACCATGGCAGCGGCTAACTTATTTTCAATAGAAATCACTACTAATATAAATTATGTTAATACTTCCATGTAAAATCTAATCATGAACAAGATTATCAAACAATAGATGCACTCTTACATTTAACAGAAAAGAAATTCAGTACAGAGTACTAAAGACTAAATACTGATAAATCATTCATACATGATAATTATGATGAAACTTGGAGGTCAAAACGATAACTTGAATCTAGTCAACGTGACCCAAGATCGACCAAACAAATTAACTATTTTTTCAGTTGTTGGAAGCATATCTGTGTCCGGCACACAACCACCTGGCAACTTTAATGTAATGACCTAGTCTTAAAATGGGTGATTTTAGAAAATTTAGATGAGTATCATATATATATATATATATATATATATATATATATATATATATATATATCGAAAAATATGCTAATTCATGTGTTTTGCTAAAATACATTTTATATAGTACTGTACAGTATTTACCTATTGTATATACTGTACAGTGCAAAAGCCGTTTAAATTTAATTTTTTTTATTTTTATTTTGATAATGGTAGAATAAGCGTCATAAACCAACATCTGATGAAAATACGTCACTTTCCTTATCAGTCAACAGGACACCTGAACCACGTTATCTGAACTTTCTTTTTTCAAGTAAGGTGAGAGTACAGTGTATATATAGAGATTTTGTCATGGGGTAAGGGGGCCACAGCAGACAGACCTCAACCCTTCATAGAGCTGCCACTGGTTACTACATATTTTATGTAGCATTCTCAAAGGGTAGTACAGTACAGTATATTTCAGAGTACTGTACTGTACCTGTGCCTATTATTTTGGGGGTAGTGTAGCTTTAGCCATTACGGTAATTATAAAAGTACATAATTACAGTATTACATAGTATTCAAGGAGATAAAAACTACCCTATTAACAATGTAATACCTATATATATATTTTTTTTATCACAGTGAAATACATAATTCATATAGAAAACTGATCACATATAGTGCACATTATAGAAATACTTCAGTTACCTAAACAGACAAGAGACCAGTGTTCTGTTCTATCACACTAGTTCAGGGAGATACAAAAAAAAAATCAACTGATGAGGAAAAGTTAAACTTACTTGTACAGGTACTATTGAAATCTTTTTTGTTTTTATACTGTATTTTGTAGAGGTAAATGTGAAGTTTGATAGTACAGTACTTCCTTAATAGGTGGCAGAACTGATCTGAGAAGTAATGAATTGTGAAATACAGTGTTGTGAAATTCTGAGATGGTGAAGGAAATTGTACGAAGTTTTTAAGAGAGTAAATAATACACTGTATGTATAAAGATGGATGGATGGGGAGGTATAGTATACTGAATGATGTATGGATAAGTGTACTAGAAAAGATGTTAAAAAACCATTTTTAAACTTGGAGATGGGGCAAATTTTCCTGTTTATGTCCCTACTGTACTAACCCTTTTCCATATGTGTACTTCTCACCCACCAAGACTGTTAGCAGGAGTAAACAAAATAAATCCAGTGTAGAGCAATGAATATTATAATACTGTACTGTACATGCATGCAGCCTTGGACTGCATACCAGTACTGTATAGTAATTAGATGTTCAGAGTGCTGGAATAGTTTTTGCATGTTTTATAAATGTTAATGTTTTTTTGTTAAAATTTGACTTTTTTTTGACTAGGAGAAAAGAAGTCTTACAAATACTGTACATATTTTAGTTTCCCTTCTTTCATTAATCCCTCTTAGGCGCTACCTTGTACTTCCAGTCATTACTATATGTTTGACTAGGTGTTTATAAAGCATGTTTGGACATTATGTTGCACTGTAGTTGCTTGTAAGTATACAATGAGCAGTCACATTATAACAATTAATGCCTTACAGGGAGAGAACATTACCCTTTAGCAGCCCTAAAAGCTTTACAACATCCTTGATCAGCTTAGTCATGCTTTTCCATTTTCCTCTTACAAAAGGTGGAACTACTCCTGTTTATTATTTTTACATAAAACATGAGAAGCTAAACTCATTGTTAATTAAAAAAAATGCTGGAAAATTAAAGAAAAATACTGGACTCCTCATTTCCAAAATAAAATATTTTCTTCTATAAATGTAATTTGCATACAGTATATATATTCTTTATGGCTCACCTCCTAACAATGGCAAAGTTATAAAAGTTCGAGTATTTTACCTACTTTGTACAACGAAAGATTCTATAACTAAATGAGTCAGGGTTTGAGGGGGTTTGGTTACCTTGTGCTAGGAAAAAGTTAAGGTAGGAACAGAAGTGAGGCTCATAGCCTGATGGTCTGTTAAGGGAATTGGTGGATACAACATAATACAGTATGTACAGTACCAGTATACCGTAGTCCCTCGCCAACCGCGGGAGTTAAGTTCCTGAAAAACTCCGTGGTTGGCAAGACTAAAGGCTTATTGGAAATAGGAGGTTAGGTTCCACAGCCATGATTAACGCTCCTCAAAGCCTAATAATATGCCTGTTCCTCCATTAAACATTACCTGTATTGTACATTTAATGAAATTTGAGTCAAATACATAAAAATTTTTTTAATATGAATTAAATACTGTAGTAATAAAAAATTTACAGTACAGGGGTATTTACCTTCACGACATTGATGATGATGTTGGATGAGGATGATGTGGAGGGAGAGGTGGTTGTTACAAAGAGGGAGGCAGAGGCCCATAATGCACCCCACTGATGCTATACTCTCCCCACGCAACAATCTATCAAGCACTTCAACTTTTTTTCTAATATCATTACTTTCCTTGGCCCTTTTCACCTTCTTCTCACCTTTATCACTAACACTCAATGAACACTTTGGGGCCACAGTTAAGGGCAAAATAAATGTTAATACAATAGAAAATGTGTGAGAATACGGAGCAGTACAGTACATCAGTACGCTACGAGATCATAACACTGAGAGAACATGGAGAGCAATAGCAGGAGATGGGACTTTATGTGGAGGAATATATTAGACCGCAGGAGGGATAAAGATGCTGATACATAAAATTAAATGCTGTGGATAGTAAAATGATATAGTGAGAGAAAATCATGGATCATAGAATCCGTGGATGGGAAATCCAAGGTTGGCGAGGGTCTACTGTACTAGACTAAACCTTCAGTACACAAGAAGAGTGTGTTGATGGAATTGTACTTGGCTGCCTTTGCTTCCCATCTGCAAAATTAGGTAGCCATTCATATCTGGGTAGACTGGGGGGGGGGGTGTCACAGAATCAAACCACAACCCTTAGGAGTAGGAGTAGCCAACTCACCAACTGCACCCCTCAAATTTGGATCAGGTTAGATTACCAGGTAAATTAGGTGCAGGATTCAGGGATTATTGAGTCCTATAAAACTAGGAAATTTTTTTACATGGTGGCAGTATTTATATGTACTGTATAAATGAATGATTAGAACTTCTGTAGTAAAATAGATATAGAGGAAACTAGGAAAACAGGACTATTAAAATGTTTAAAAGAGTTTTACAATAATCATATGATTATGACAAGTATGAGATGCTGTATGAATATATTGTACAAATATAGTTGATAAATGTTGAAAGAACACATGTACGTAGAGCAAAGGGATAAACTTAGGCTCAGACTAATGAGGAATAATGTTATTGACCAGAGATTCAGTTCTAGAATAACCATAATGCTCATATATTAAAATCATATATATATATATATATATATATATATATATATATATATATATATATATATATATATAAAGAAAAACAAAGTTTTCTTTAATATAAATAAATGAACTATAGTAAGTACACTTTTAACCCTCTGATTTTTAAGGGTTCCCTTCAGCTGAATAAAATCGTCTGGCATTACCCAGAATAAACTCGGTAAAGTTGACCATAGCATTCAGAGGATTAAATAAAGACACTTTATTAAATTGTATGCTATGATGCCACAGTTAAAAATGCTACACTGGTATATGGTTGTCCTTAGCCCACTTCTTGATGACACGGATGATTCCTTCCACTTGGGGGTTGGCAGTGTTTCGAAGTAACTGTAGGATGTCACCAAGTGAATCTCTGTTGAAAACAACAATAACATATAACTATAGAAGATCCTAAAACAAAGTCATAAAAAAGTTTAACTCAGATTTAGTAAAAGTGAGTAAAAATTAATGTAGTTCTACATACCTTTATACTTTTGAATATATATAAGCACGGAAGCACACAAGAGTTCCAAAGCTGTACTTAGTATTTTTTATATCATAAGCTTTACCACAATATATCAACCCAGTACACTGTACTGCTGCATTAACAAATGTAGTAGTCAAGTACATTACTGAACCTATAAATACTGTATACATTACATACAGTACCGGTATATCAAGAACAATGGAAGGATCTTATACAGGCCACTGGCCTTCCCTTGGCATGGCCACCTCTAGTGGGTGGCCATTTTCTGCAAGCTTTCTTACAAATTAAATGACCTTTCCATTACTGCAGCAAAATATATTATTGTACAGTACTTACTTTGGCTCTTTGCCAGCAATTATCATCTGGAACATGCCCACACAAGCACCTCTCTTGCCCTCCCAATATTCTGGATTGGGATCCAGTCTCTCTAGAACATCAAATGCTCTTGCTGCATAGTAAAACTGACCCATCTTGTAGCAATCATTGGCAATTAGTTGCAATAAACTGAAGGCCTCTGCTGATGTTTCCATCTTTAGGTACAATTCCCAAGCTAGCCTGGGCTTACTGTTCATAATGTCTGAGGAATAATATTACAAAAATATTAGTTTTCATGCCTGAGCCAGAAGTCCAGATGTAATCAAACAAAATTAAATGAATTATCAATAGTATACAGTACAGCATATAGTTTGTTACTAATCATTTAACTCAAAATTATATAATTACCATAACCAGATTCAAGAAGATTTGAGATTACCGAGTAATTATAACTGGTGTGGCATGCTTCTTTATTCATGCTTTTTGTCAAACAATTTTGCTATATTGCCCAGGTACAAGTACAGACAGTCCCCGGGTTACGTACGAGTTTCGTTTCTATGGATGTTCTAAAGTCGAACCACAAACTCTATGTGCATGCTGTACTTACTGAACAACGTTTAAAATCTCACTTTATCATAGCCTAAATCCTTCTATACATATAATATCACTTCATTTAATAGAAAATAATAAATAGAATGACAAAATACAGTAAATGAAAGTAAAAAATAAGTCATCAGGTAAATAAAATATACTGTAAATTTGAAGTTTAACTCTATGGGACCTTGTTCATATCGGTTGATGTTCGGAAGTCGGACGTACGTAACCCGGGAACCATAACCCAGACCCTTGACCAGCATATAAAGAAGTACCTTTGTATGAAATTTTAACAAAAACTGTCTTGACCTCATATGCCGAAACGATGTCTAATACTGTATGTATAGGTCAGTCGTCATTTTAAAAACTTCCTTCAACATTTGAGCCAATTTTCTGGAAACAGATTGCATAAAACATCAGGAAAGTGAGTTGTTTGAAGTCATGATAACTGACATATTCAAAATTTTTGGAGTGTTCATATCATTATGAATGTATAATGTGTTTTTTTGTTCTTGGTATTCTGTGAAATGGGGATAGTTTACACTTGAAAAAATATACCTCCAGAGCAAGTCAGCATTGCAATATATATATATATATATATATATATATATATATATATATATATATATATATATATATACATACATATATACATAACCGTACTGTATTCCTTTTTAATTTCTCTTTACATATGACAAGTTTCATGACTATCAACAAACACTCATATTGTCTTGTTGATCCACTAATCCTGCCCTTGTGGTGGATCTTGTCACCCTTAAAGAAACCTATAAGAATCAAAATAATAAGTGTTCAGTACTTACAGCATCTGGCCAGCCAAGAGAGAAATACATAGTCATTCTTTATCTTCTCATTTTGTATAAGAAGAAAAACTTCTTCTGCCTCTTTGTAATCACCTACAGCAGCTTTGGCCTGTCCAGATACAAAAAAAAAAAAAAACTTGTCTTATTTACCTACACTCACAAAAAAAACAGCTTGTCTAACATAAATTATACAGTACAGGTTGTACCTCTCTAGTCCGGCATTCTGTGGTCCGGAAACTCCCGTGGTCCGGAACGATTTTAGTTTGTCCAATAGGTAGATAGGCAGTTTTTTTTTTTTACTTATCTGAATTATTATTATTATTACAGGAGTATTCAATTTTTGCCCCTCAAGCCCCAATGTGGGTCAGTGACCTATGCTCGGGTGGGCTAATCCCCTTAAAAAAAAAAAAAGCCGCGGGAAATTAAGGTTTGTTTACATCCGGCAGTACGGCTGCTCTCTCTCTCTGCTTGTCTATACAGAGTACAACATTTAACCCTTCAATGTATATGAGCAGTAAATAAGTGTTGCTTTCATATTCTTATGTAGAGTAATGACGATATATTTTCACATGTGCGCACTTACATACGAGCAGTCTCACTTTTTTTTTTACCATTAATGGTTAGCTACTTATATTGTTCCATTTATTAACATTAAATAACATTACAGGTACTTCAAGCAACCATATTCATTTTTTACATTAATTTTACTACAGCTAAACTCAGGGTCTTATTTTCTTCAGCTTTATATGTAGAACCAATCAGTCACTGGTTTCGTAAGCTTTAACATAAACAATGCCGGCAGCCGTCTCGTCTCCTCTAATATTCCACGTATTATTAATATATTGTATTGTTAATTTTGCACACACGTACATTAATTCAATAAAAACAAATTCAGAAACATTAATTAAAATATATATGAACAGTAAATAAATGTTGCTTTCATATTCTTATGTAAAGTAATGACGATGTGTTTTCACGTGTGCGCATGCGCACTTACATATGCGATCACTCTTTTTCTTTCCCATTATCGTTAGCTACTTCTATTGTTCCATTTATTAACATTAAATAACATTACTTAAAACAACCATATTAATTTTACTACAGCTACAACCAAGGTCTTATTTTCTTCAGTTTTACATGTAGAACCAGTCAGTCACTGGTTTTGTAATCAACGAAAACAATGCTGTGTCATTTCCTCGTGTGTTTTAATATTCTACGTATTATTAATGAATTGTATTGCTCATTTTGCACACATAAACATTAATTCAATAAAAAAGACATTCAGTAATAAACAATAATGAATCTTTTGTACATAAGAGAATTGACGCTGTTTACACTATTATGCACGTCGTCTGCACGTTGGCGGGCCGTTCAAACCCGTCGAAATTCAAGTTTCCGCCGTCAAAATTTTTATTTATTTATTTTTTTGTGTGTTCCAATAAAATACGTTAAGAATTAAAAACTCGCGAAATTTGAGAAGCTACTATACGACATTTAACCCTTCAATATGTCTTCAAAGAAACCATGATGAAGAGAAAGTGGTGCTAGTGCTTCCAGGCATAAGCACAAGTCACTATCTATCCAGGAAAAGGGTGAATTTCCATGGTCCGGCACCGGTCAGGTCCCGAGGTTGCCGGACTAGAGAGGTACAACCTGTATATGCAAGCATGTACAGTATGTGTGTAAACTATATATTTTTTTATTCTTATCCAGACAAGTGAATAAATAAGAAGTACAATACTACTCTATAATGAAAGCTTACAAAATTCTTGTAGATGTAAATACAGTACAGTATACATTTAAATATCATATTGCATTAGTAATTATCAAATGAATAATTTAAGAAACAAACGAACATGAAGAACATGTTTTGTGTCATACAAATGTTTTAATCATACAGAGCAATAAAAACATATAAAACTGCACATTACCTGAGCATAATTGAAGTTGAATGTATCATCATTGTAGAAGTAAGATTTAATTGAATTCAGATATAGAAGGACATCATCAAACTGTTTGAGAAGGAAGAAACAGGATGCCATGCACTGCCTCCCAGGAATAGTATCACACTCAGAGGCACTCCCACCCACCAATTGGAAGTACTGTTGGGCAATCTTCAAGTTTTCACGCTGTAAAACAGCGTAATATAAGCACAGACCCGAACTTTATTCTTATGTACAGTACTGTACTTAGTATAATATAAATTAAATCCCTAGATTATTGCTGACTGTTCAGCCTTTATCATTCACAATTTTAACCATATATAATTATGTTGTTTGTTATTACCAATTGTGGATGTAATACAGTACATGATACTGTACTCTGCTCAGGTGAATTATATACATTATACAGTATAAAGAGAATTAAAGTAATTCTATTTAACCTCATTTACAGGTGGGATATTACAGCACTCTATGAAGAAAAAATCTATTGCAGCAATAATTCTAATTGAAATTTGCAGGAGCAATTTCTTGTTAAAGAATGTTAATCATTCCAGGACAGAATGTGACTGGCCAATAGATAACACTCTTAGGCACTCACCGATCCTGTTTCCTGACCTATGGCTGAATTAACTACTCCCTTTAGAATGTATTCTTGTGGAACAGTTGGTTCTAGGTCCTTCAGGAGAGCATAAGCCTCCTGTACTTCATCCTGCAAAGAAAGACCACAAAATTATTGACAGGATGTCAAATTTTCATGCAAAGTAAACTGCATGTTGCTCTTATGTAGAATCTAACATCACAAACACTTTTAAACAAAAGACAAAATTGACCTAAATCAACATTTTGAAGTTGTATTTAATGGTTTAACTTTGTCAGGTGTTTACGGCATTTCAACAAGCTCATTTTAGACATATTTAACCTCTGTGTCATGATACCTTTGCTTTCTTTGCTGATATTCTTCTCCAAGAGTTTGGAAACTAACCTAAACTTTGCCCTGGGGACAGGAAGTACATGAAAAGATTCATTGATTTCACATTTTTAAAGATAAAAGATCAGAAGTATCATCTGGAGAACCCAATACAGTATTTCTCTTTTATCTTGCACAGCTGGGCTATTTCTTATTAACATATTGTTAACATATGTTAATAAGAAATAGCCCAAGTTTGAATGTAAATGAAAGTGTTTATTGTATTCCATGTAGCAAATGTAATTGTAATTATGTAGGACAGACAGGAAAAACACTGCAGCTCAGAATCAAACAACATAAGTATTATATCAGAACAGCACCTTAGCAGTGCCTTGTTCGTTCATGTTAGGAATAATAATCATCCCATTGCTAGGGAAAAAAGCTTAGAAGTATTTAAATCATCTTGTGTCACAGAAAGACTTCTGGTTGAAGCTAGTTTGATTAAGGAATTAAAATCAATAAACCTTAGTGATGGTCAGTTCAAAACTGATAATGTGTTACATAAATTTATTTGTCAGTGGCCCAAGGTTAAAAATGCTTTGAAAACTTTTGATCTAGATGTATGATAGTTATTTAGTGGGTCCCTTATTTTTGACCTGACCTGACTAGTCACGTCACCCCCCTTCTCTTAAGCTCCTCTACGTGTGTGTTGGTGTGGGGATTAGTGGATGACATCATTATGACCTGACCTCATGTTTTTAAGGTCACCCTGTATATTTAAGCCTCTCTCTGTCCATGTAATCCAGATGCCTCTGAAGATGTCTTGAATAAAGACGAAAGCTAAGGTGCTCCATTGTTTCCCTTTTCCCGTGTGATTTTATCAAGATATATATATACCTGTATATAACCACAAGGAAAGAAGAAAACACGAAGTGAGTACAGACTAGTCTGTACTCACCCTTGAAGATGTGAATTACACGAAAGCGCTTGGGAACTTCGTGTTTTCTTCTTTCCTTGTGGTTATCAGCATATACCTAGATCACGCGCACCTACAGTGATTTACTTGCGTATATATATATATACCTGTATATATATATATATATATATATATATATATATATATATATATATATATATATATATATATATGCAAGTAAATCACTGTAGGTGCGCGTGATCTAGGTATATGCTGATAACTTTCAAAACAACGTTGAAGATTGTGATAAACAGCAATATTATACATGTATTATATCAATACAGTATTTGGCAAAAGGTAATAATTATACTGTGTACAGTTCAGTAGTTACCTGTTTAAGATAGTATATGACTAGGTTTAGTCTAGCTTCAGGAATAACATCAACCAAAGGGGGGAGGACTTGCAGTGCTCCCTCCCCACCTCGAAAGACCACCAAGTTGTGCCGCACTAGATCTTGGGCAAATGTTAGTGGAGAAGATGTCACATCCTGTAAAGTGATAGGTAATTTTATTTCCCCCCATCTTCCATCTGTACTAATAATAAAAGCTCCTTAAAACTGACAAAGCCTATTATGTTCACAAAAAAAGATACTGTATACCTGTATACAGTACAGTAATGTACAATATTTTTACTTAGTAACCAATACAGTACTATACCTGAATCTCATTATCATTCTACAACAGGATGGGCCATGTAAAATATCATTTTTCCCTCACTACTGTACTGTATATATTTAATTTACTGTATCATTTCACCACTTATCAACTTACTAACCATTTGGGTTAAATAATTTATAAACTCTATTGTCCAGTGTTAGTACAGGAGGAAACCTGTGATATCTGGTAAGGTCACATTAGGTAACACCCTTTCCATGTCTGTCCTGGGCAAGGACACAATTGTGAAAGATATGTGCATTACCACTGTACCACCACCACCACTTGCTAAATATTTCCAAACTTACTTCATTCTCACAAACCTGCCGCTTTACATACTCCTTTTCACACATCAGCAACAAGTTCACCCACCAAAACCACACCAGTACCATATACTGTACATTATGAAAAAACAACTTTGCATTCAGTGGAGCTTACCTGTAATGCTCTTAGTTCTTGTTCTGCAGCTTTCCCATTATAGAGTTTAAAATGGTTACAGGCTTTGAGATTTATAGCAATAGGAGAGTCTGGGTAGTGTTGGAGGTACACTGCCAGCACCTCTTGAGATACATCATAGTAGTCCAGCTTGTAGTAACACAAGGCCACATACACATTCAGTGCCAGGTACTCTCTGAAGTAATAAGAAATCAGGCCAGTTACTTGATATATAATTTTTTGCCTGTGATCATCATGAGTAGAATTATGTACACTGAAGGAAGATTGTATTTTTATCTTATTATTCAAAACATGAATTTAGTATTTGATAATGAATGTATGACTTAAGATATCAGTGGTAAATATTATATATTACTATAGTAACACATGACTGAAAGTTGTGAATACCTTTTTGGGCAAATGATACAGTGTTACTATATACCCACTAGCTTATCACAGAAACCCAACTGAATCACAATAGTCCAGACTGAGTATATGAAATAGTCTCACTCAGACTATACATTTCATCCTTGGGGTCAGTACACTCTTTTGATAAACAAAGATTTTAATAGTTTTACTCTTGAAAGTTTGTTTTGGCAAAAAATTTAAAATGTTGATATTCCAAATATATGACTTATAGAACCTAACTTAAGTCTCTTTGACTAACCTATTATCCAGTAATATACGCTTATAAATATCAATGGCTTCTTGATAGTGTGAACGTAGATAGTGTATGGAGGCCAAACTAAGCTGGTCTTCAATTACATCTTCCAGTTGCTGGTGGTGCATCATCAGTCGCTTCTCATCATTAAATTTGTGTGCCAGGTGAAAAAATAGCCTTGTTCGAAGAGCTGTTTTTGGAGCCTTTTCTGCTGACTGAGGAGAGATAACAATTTAGATGTACTGTACAAGAATTTTTTTACAAGCAAGTTAATCTTACATACAATATCCCAGTTTAACTTCCAATATTCAAATTTCATGACCAATCATGGAACTTGCCTCCTCAGCCTCAGGGTACATGCCTAAGTAGAAGTAACAACATGCTAGACTGATCCAGTTTTCTGGGGCTGGGCTCTTGTGATGCACTGTGAGGGTCTGAAACTCTAGTAGTGCACGTTTATAATCACCCAGATGGAATGCACAATATCCAATCCATTGATCATTTAGTTCATTTGTGTTGCCACTACTACGCTGAAACTGGAAAGATGAAAAAAATTAGTAAACTAAACCAAAAGCCTCAATAATTAATAAACTGCATGACTGTAGTACAGTACTGTACTGTATTTATATCTAGTAATTTCTTGGCTCCAATATGTTAATCCCATTTGTTTGTACAGTACAATACTGTAAAGTTTCATGTAATTAATGTAATTTTTTATCCAAATTCAGAATCAGTTTACATTTGTCATGTACACTAACCTCAGATCTAATGGTATATGCAGAAATTAATACTGTATTATTATTATTATTATTATTATTATTAATATTATTAATATTTTATGGAATTATATTTCTGTATTATGAGCTATCATTTTTTTTTTTTTTACTTTTATCCTCTTCACCACTCATCGGCTCGTTAGCCGCTTGGGCGATCGGTTATGTCTCTGTTACGCACTGTTGGCAAGTACTGGGTATGTTATGAAACAATTTAAAAAGGTAAAATAAAAAGAGGATAAAGTAGAAACAGATAAAACAGGCAATATCAGTAGCAGAATTGTATTGTACAGTGAGAAATATGTAAAGGACAGAGGAGGGGAGGTACGGTATCTCGAGGATTTATTATCGGAGTAATACTTTTCATGTGACAATGTGTATATACTGTACCTCCAATAGAGTAATAGCTCCTGTAAAGTCTCGCTTCTTTAGAAAATCGTCCAACTTAGGTAACACCTTCTTGTTACCACTGGAGTTAACTTCTGCTGCCGCATTTGAAGCCAAAGCAGGTTTTGCACGTGACAGTATCTGGAAAAGTAAGTTATTTTTATTGCATTATCATCTTATAATTGTACAGTACAGTACATGTATAGATTTTATCATGAAATATAAGAAATACTTTACATTAAAATTGTCTTTATATTTAGTAAACAGATAAAGGACTTACAGGGTAATGAATAAAGAGATACTAGTCAAATTAACATCTAACCTGATATAAAGGGTGCACAATTGAATAGATCAATTACAATTTTACAAGCATCACTATTATCACTTCTTTAACAGAGTGGAAACTACACTCTAAATAAGTAGGATTTCCAAATGTCCTTGTAACTGGCGAGGCAGGGTTGGTACTCGATGAATAACTACATCTCTTAAAATGATAATACAAAAATAATTATATATTGGGTTTCAATGAACCGTGATACTTTATTAATACAAATAATATACGGTATCATAAGGAAGATAGAAAATAAACAACTTACCATTATTGTGTATTTGGTGTCTTCTAAGTTAATTAATTACTTTATCAATTACGATACAGGGTCTGTAAACATTATATGATTTCATTCCATCATGATAACCACAACTTTTGTAGGGAGAACACTTCAATACTCTGCTTGAAGGTTGTCCAGTCCGTTTGTTGCTCACAGGAATGTTGTGTTAGTGTTTGGGTCGTTGTCATGGTGACGGAGAATTCAAATCTGAACAAAGTTTGAGTTATATCTGTATAGCCAACATTATAACTGTGTTTTTTTATACAATATTTCACTTTTCAGGAAGGTCTAAAATAATTTAATGTTTTCCATTCTCTGGTAATATAACTGTTATATGTGTGAATAATTCAACTATTAATTTAGTTGAGTTCTGAACGTTGTAGCAAACCCGAACCCGAACCCATTACTAAAGGAATATACCCAGTCGATTTTTTATGCCTCACAACTTTTACACTATTTAACTCTAATTATGTTTCCTTTAAAATATTTACTTGATTTAGGAAGACAGTTGACACTTTTCCCCCAGGTAAGATAAAAGGTTCGGTTTGAGGGGTTCGGTTTGAGGGGTTCGGTTTGAGGGGTTCGTTGTGGGGTTCAAACATAAAGGTTCCACATTCTTTGTTTACATTCCTCAAGGTTCCCGCGACGGCCAGGACTTGTGATAAAGGTCCGGGAATAACCACGTGTTTAGGTAGGTCCTGGCCTTAATGAGTGGGTTTAAAGCTGTTAATTTTCTTCACATGAATTGGTTTTACTTGTACAGTAGCTAAAACAACTGTGTATATTTTGTGGGAAACAATAGGAGACCATGGACGATAAATTTTGGTATATGAGGGCTGTCACGTAAAATTCCGAAGCATATCGACCTCCACCTGCACAGATAGTTGTTTTAGCTACTGTACGTTATATATGCAGTACCTCCCAATGCCTACAACCAGTCCGGGGTAATATTTTAAACACCGACTCGGAAGGAGCAAGCAGGAAAGTAATATTTTGCATGGGTGCTAGGATGCGGGAGATGGAGCCATAACATTCTGGGTGCGATTTCGATTATTGGAAGTTTATCGTATTATTTCATTCTAATAAATTAGGAAACCTTAGAGAACAGAGGAACCCACGACACCTTCTGGTCCCTGACTCAGACTCTGGCCCTGACTCGGAGTAAGGTAAGAAATACTCTAACGGCTATTTATATCCTCGTGAAGGCAAGGGTCACTGGGGGTTCGGGGGCAGAGCCCCCGGTAGGGGCTTAGGTAAGGTTTAGTTTGGTTATATGGTATAAGTTAAAAAGCAAAGAGTACCGGGATTTCAGAACACGCAATCGATAGAACTATTATGAGGAGGAGGGGGGGGGTGCTAAATCACAAACGAGTGATTTCCGACAAAAACAAAGATCAGATTTGAACTAATCGCATCAAAACCCATCAGAAAACCACTTTTTTCTTTTCTTTTTTAAATTCCATGGTTGCTGTAGTATGCACACTCACTAGGAAAGGTAGGTCAGGTAAAGTTTAGTTGGTTTCGTCTTTACTACAATAAGTCATCTCCGTCACTGGAAGAAGCGTTTACAATAATGTGCAGATATGAAACTCTTCTAAGGCAAAGTCACTGAACTAACAATATTGTAGATGGTTAACCAGACCCTCTCCTAGACTATTATGTACATTTATCCAAAGTACAAATTTAAAAAATTATAATTCTACTAAGATTTATAACCTGGACATATACCACACTACAGTATTACACTCACAACCTGTACTATTTCTTAAATACTACTGTAACATCATACTCGTAGTCAGGTGGATCTTGACCTTACCAGATCTTTCATAGAATTATTTTCAGAAAAACAAATACAAATACAGGTATTTGCTTATGATTAACTGTAAGACTTTACTAAACCTTACAATCAGTTTTCAATTCCTATTTACTAGCACTGTACAGTACTGTAGTATACTTTAATGCACTGGTAATTAAGATAACCAGATGAGTTGTTTTATAAAAGCAGCATAAACCTCTACTGCAAATAAATGGTCATGTTGGAAATCAATGGTGAAATGCCATTTCATAATACATGGTATTCTTGGTTTTATCACACAGTATTACTGTATTGGCAGAGTAGATATGAATAGAAGTTTTCACATGTCTGTTTTCCATTTTCAGATTGTGCATAATGAGATTTAAAACATCACTGCAAAATAAACCGAAGCATACAGATCTAGTCTCCTGTGTAGGATGGGTGTCTCCTGATGAGGTTTATTCTTGTGGGTTAGTACTGTACTGTGTTGTTTTTATAAGTTATTTTTGGTATTTTCCGGCTCTGCCATAAATCCAGGCTACTCTCATAATACAGGCTGCTGACTGACAAACTAGGATACACATGACATTACCCATTTATGCAAGCAAGGGTGATGTATTAAATCTCCCAAGTGTAACAGTTACCTCTTTCTTCCCACCATACACACACACACATAGACTATGAGTCTGCCTCATGAACATTGTAAGCAGCAAGTGACACTTGAGTGTAGGAGAAAGCTAAGATAGATTTATTTACAAACATAAGTACTTATGTATTGCCAAAAGCCTTAAAGTCCCAAGTACTATACAGTATTTCAGATTCCTGATGCTGTATGCATGTATAATTAGAGCCTTTGGGTATTGTACTGTACTGTACCTCAATTTCTCTTTCTAACTAACTTTGGTGCAGAATCCAGAGTTACTTGATCCATCCATAGGTTTTAAATTATCCTGATATATTCTTTTATAGTTGAGTCTAAATTTACCCTTTGGGGTATTGTGAAGAACCTACTGGAGTATATTATCAAGTCTTAGTGTTGTAACCGATGTCAACAAATGAACAGATGTGTTCACAGCAAACTCCTCAAACCTTTTCTCTTTTTAGGATACTGTATATTCTTAACATGTGAATATTCTTCTTGGTATGGAGGTGGTGGATAATCTAATATTCTAATTTATCTGATCCCAGTTACAAGTTGGGACCTAGAACTTAGGTTTTACCTCTTCTAAATTTGTTGATTGTACAGTTTCGTGATCTAGACTTCAGTGTTAATTGGAATTTCAAGAAATATTCTTCCTATTCTGGTGTTGTTGTTTTGTCTATGACATCAAAGCATGCAGAGCAAATTTCTAAGTTTAGGAGATACTGTACAGTATTGTACTCTGAAAATTATAAAATAAAATAAATATTTTAATGTGCACTAATTTGTTTCATTATTCATACAGAGATGATCATCAGCTTCTCCAGTGGAATTTAGTATCAACTGAGACAACCAAATTATCAGAGTTGCCATCTGAATTGTACCCTCTGGACTTACACTGGCTTCCCAAGACAGCTGCACAAAAGACCAAAGTTGGGTCAGAAGTGTTTTTGATGACAGCAGCTGATGGTAAGGTTATGAGTAGGTTGCCTACAGTATATCTTTCAGTTACACAATGATAATTTGGTTTGTTATATTTATTAATAGGCATAAAATTAAGGAATTCATAAACTGTACTGTATTACTATGTAACTGGCAGTGCTTGCCTGACCTTTGCCATACATACTATAGAGACCTATAAGCAAAAGCAACTTGAGAAATGTCCCTCCTCTCCTATCCACCTTTATGAAACATGCTTTGCCTGTGTCCTGTTTTAACCCTTATGTCCCGGGTGACGTACTAAGACGTGCGCCATAGACCGTTGGTGTTTAAATGCTCAGCGCTGGTTATCAGGTTCCGGTGTGACTATCAGCCACAGGGAAGCTTCCTGAACATAATTACTGTACCTACTTTTGTTTTGCTTCACTTCCATTGTTTGTCAACTTTATCATGTTGTATCAAAGTAATATTCCTTAAAGTACCGGGTAGTGTAGTATTATTGTAGAATAATGCTATGATTATGTTATAAATGTATTTATTTGTGGAATTATTATTGTTTTATTCGTTATTTGCTCTACCAAACATAAAGACAGCCAGACAGCCTGGTGACCGACTGCGTGTGTGTTGCCAAGCAATTTTTATGAAAAATAATGCAAATAAAATATTCAAAATGAATTATTTATAGCAAATAAGTATTTTGATCAGTAAATATATGTATTGGCCATCTCGGACACAAAGGCAACCTTAAAATAGCTGGTAAGTGCGTAGGTGACCACGAGCTCAGCTGTCAAAACAACATTGTCTCCATATATCCCCCCCCCCCCCACTCCCTCCCTCAGCACTGCCAGGGAAGTTTCTAGAGGGTCAATATATAGTTTTTCTTATTTATTTTTTTATTGTTTTATCATTTAAAAAGGTTAAAATTATTTTTGGAAAAGTTTAATTTTTTCTTGATTTATCCCCACGTGGGACGTACTGCCAGCAGCATTCTAACCCGAGGCTTAAGGGTAAATGAAGAATTTAGTATCCAATAGAATCACTCTGTCATTTACAGTGTTTCTGTGTTCTGGGTTAGGTTCACCTATAAAATAGAACTTAAGGATCAGTCTTTCTTATACGTATAGTTAACCGTTTTCAAGAGCAATGTGTAATTTCATAATTTATTGTTTAACACTTCCAAATTTCCCTTTTCAGGGAAGTTTTACATAGTTGGACGCAATGGTCGTATTGAAAAGTCAGTAGAAGCTCACCGTGGTGCAGTGCTGACAGGTCGCTGGAGCCACGATGGAGCTGGTCTTGTTACAGGTAGTGTATTTTGGGAAGAAACTGTAGATTTTGAAAATACAGTCAGTTCTGCTATAACGCGATAGTTGTGTTCTTGTAAAACATCGTGTTATAGAAATTCGCGTAATAGAAATAACAGGGCTTATGGAGAAAATAGGATTAGGTGCAGATTACTACTCGAAATAAAAAAAAAATTTTGTAGTTAGCCTAACACAAAGGAGAGCACCGTCTAAATAAATGTTACATTCATATCTAATAATGAAATCGTACAGTAAATGTAACACTTTACCTTGAAAAAATATGAATATAACTTGATGGGGGAGAAGGGTGATCTTGAGGTTGATAACATCGAGCCTCTCTTCAAGGATTATAGCCTTTCTTTTACGATCATCACCGGGAATGCGATCACCAGAACGCTTCTTGGAGATATTCTTCTTTACCATATTCACAGTTAATACCACAAGATTGGAGAAATACTAAGCAAAAATCGCGTTACAGCAAACAAGCTTTCGCGTTTTACAAATATCGTTCCTCTATTCATAAATTGCATTAGAGCCAATTCGCGTTGTCAAAACACGCGTTACAGCAGAACTCACTGTATCCCATTGTGTTTTTGGCAGGTGGGGGGATGTACAGTTTATCTTACTGTGCAGTAGCATCACCCATACAAAAGAACCTACAGATCCTTTCAGCATAGTTCATGTTGCTTTTTTATGTTCTTCATACACATCCAGTATGTTTTCTCTCTTCCTTCCGTCTTGAAAATGATTTTAGGTTGGAAAAGCTAAAGGCTACACTGTCATGAGCACACACACACACGCTGAAACAGTTTTTGGAAGGAATTAATCCCAGAATAAACAGGCCAGAGAATTTCCCATGGATTTACAGTTTAAGCTTTGTTACACTTTTTCACAGAATCTTACCTGTGTTAAAGTAAACTACCATCTTCAAAACTTCTCATAATGCACCATAGGCTCCCAAAATACTTATGTGGCATACATCTGAACTGAGTTTGTAGTTTTCCTCATATGCAGCTGGTGAAGATGGTTTGGTGAAAATCTGGTCTCGAAGTGGAATGTTACGATCAACGCTTGCACAAGCATCAGTTCCAGTGTATGGTGCGGCCTGGGCCCCTGATTCAGATGCTGTTCTCTATACAACTGGTACAACCCTTATTATCAAACCACTAGCACCAAACTCTAAACCTATCCAGGTGAGAAAGATGAGATGAAATATTTCACTACTTTAAATTGTCCTCATTTGTAACTGAAGTTAAAAGTAAGGACAATACTTTTTAATTTATAACTTATACATATTTCAGCTGACTCAAGTACACAGTCTCTATGGGTGAAAACTCAGAACACTGACACGTGCCTGCCTGCCTGGTGCTAAGTTAAACATGTCGGTAAAATGAGGGATTGATTCAGAAGTCCCATTTAATATAATGTATGGTAGGGCAACTCACATACTGAACTGAAAAACTTGCAGGTTTACAGTAATGCTCTTCTCATGAAAATGACTCAGCTGGTAGCAATAAAGGTCTCATTGTGAAGTTCAGTCATTCTGTATAGGTAGGTAAGGCCAGTTTTCTGATTTATCTCACCCATTATTTTTAGAGTAAATCTGGGTTCTAAATGTGTGTGTTAAAGTGGTGCAGAATGTGTGCCATCCAGTCTGATATGTATTAGGGACAATATGGGTTTTCAGGAATAATTTGTTATGTCTTTTGCTAGAGTGCCGGACAATCATCACTTTTATTATCATTATCTGACCTTTGAAGTTCCTCTATTGGCACAATATTCTGCAAGGTTTTTCTCCATACTAAGAATTAATAATTGGTGTTCTTCAAAAGGAAAAATACCCACTCAAAGATTATTATACTGAACAGTACTGTATTAGTCTTTAGTCAAAATAATTTGGCCTTTGACAAATTAGCAAGTCTGACTTCAATATTTCTTTCTTTCTTACAGTGGAAAGCTCATGAGGGAATAATCTTGAAGGTGGCCTGGAACCCCAATACTGGTCTGATCCTGTCAGGAGGGGAAGACACTCGGTACCGTGTTTGGGATAACTTTGGTCGCCAGCTGTACTCCTCTGCCCAACACCATCATCCTATTACTGCTCTTGCTTGGTCACCTGATGGCCAGCTTTTTGCAGTTGGCTCATTTAACACACTTCGGTTGTGTGATAAAGCTGGATGGTGTCACTCACTGGAAAAACCCACAACAGGAAGTATCTTCAATCTTGCATGGTCTAGTGATGGCACACAAGTTGCTGGTGCTTGTGGTAATGGTTTTGTTATCTTTGCACATGTCATTGAAAACCACCTAGAATGGAAGAATTATGAAGCAACTGTGACAAGCCGTAAAACAATTGCACTACGTGATGTCACGAATGAAGCTTGGGAGAAACTAGAACTCAGAGATCGCATAATTAAAGTTTCTTTATCACATGGCTATATGGTTATAGTAACATCAACTCAAGGTTATATATATTCCACACGCAACTGGAATACTCCCTTCATCTTTGAACTAAAAGAATCGAATGTCAGCCTCATTGTTCAGGCTGAACGACATTTCCTTTTAGTGGATGGTGGAAGTGTGTATGTTTACTCATATGATGGGCGTGTGCTGTGTGCACCACGCTGGCCAGGAATGAGGACAGATGTACTGAATAGTCGTACTGTATCATTATCAAATGATACATTGGCCATTCGAGATAAGACAGACGAGAAAATGGTGCATCTGTTTGATGCTGGAACAGGTAAAGCTCTGAATGATGGCAAACCATGGTCTCATAAGTTAGAAATCATGGAAGTGGCCTTAGATAAGGTTGGCACAGCCCATGAGAGGCGCATGGCAGCTGTTGATCGTAATCGAGACCTCTTTTTAGTCACTCTGCAGCGGGTAGGTACCATGGGAAGAGCAGTCAAACTTGGTGGGATGGTACAATCTCTTTGTTGGAATGATGGAGCCAATATGCTTGCTGCTCTTCAGGACTCCAAGTTCACAGTGTGGTTTTACCCAGCAGTTGTGTTTGTTGATCGTGATCTACAGTCACAAACAATGCTTGAGAAAGATGCTGCTGAATATGGAAAAAATGCTGTGATTGACAGTTTTCTAGATACAGTTGTGACAATGCGGCGTGCAGATGGTAGTTTGGTAACTACTAATATTTCCCCATATCCAGCATTACTTCAAAACTATGTTTCTACTAAACACTGGGATGATGCTGTTAGGTTAGCAAGATTTGTTAAAGATGATATTGTGTGGGCATGTCTGGCAGCCATGGCTACAGCCAATAAAGAACTTAATACAGCGGAAGTAGCATATGCAGCGATTAATGAAGCTGAAAAGGTGCAGTACATTCATTACATTAAGGAAATACCAATAAAAGAGGCTCGATCAGCAGAGATGGCATTACTGGGAGGCCATGTTGGAGATGCAGAAGTCCTCTTGGTTCAGTCTGGTCTTTTTTTCAGGGCCATTATGTTGAACCTAAACACTTACAATTTTGAACGAGCTCTCCAGCTAGCCATCAGGCACCGAACACATGTTGATACTGTAGTGGCTTACAGACAACGTTATACGGCTCGATTTAACAAGAAAGAAACCAGCAAACTTTTTTTGCAATATGAAAAGCAGGTATGTTATAGAACTTTTTTGTTTTGTCGTAAAGAAAAGTATTTAAGTCACTTGAGGATTAAACATTTGTGAGTGCTACTCAAGATGACTGCTCACTCTCAGTTTTTCTTCTTTTTTGATAGCCCTCATCCAAACAGGATCATGGAACTCAAATGCCTACCCCCATGACCCCACAACTGCTATATCATTTCCCAGCCCCTTAGTGATCCAAGCAATACCCAGAAAATTCTTGCCATGTGTAAAAATAATTTTTCCATAAGAAACAATGTATATTAGGAGGAATGCATTGCTGTTTGGTAATTTTGGGATGCTTGGGATGATTTTTCTTATATTCATCATATTCATCATCATCTTTATTGATTTACATCCATTTTCCAACTGATGACATGGTTGTCCTATTGCTATCAGGCAAATTTAAGTAAATTTTATGACTGGGTGCCTGTCCTCTCACCATTCCACTTTTACAGTTATGAATCAATAAAAAATACAGTAGAGAATATAACTGAAATGTGTGTGGATGTTCCCTCTCAAGGTTATTTGTCATCTATTGTCCCTTCACCACGCTCATGTCTAATTTCACTTGTTAATTGATACTCTTTCGCTGTTTCTTGACACAAGGTGTGTTTAGTGAAGCATTGGCCGGTCTTTCTGCAATCATCATGCACAATTTGGGGTTACTCCAAATTGTCTGCATTTGTAAAGAACTCATAAGGCTTAATGTGGCAATCATCTTCTACACTACACCATTTAGCAAGAGAGATGCTTAGGATAGCAATATGGAAAAACAAAACACATTGTAGTAATCAAATAAAGTTGTCATAAAATTTAAATGGCAAAATATCAGAACTGCAGTACTGTACAATGTACTAATTTGTGTTTCTCTTACAGGTTGAGATTGACTGGAAGATGATAAATGAGAAGATTGAGTTGGAATACCAGAAAGAGAGAGAGAAACCAACTTCATCAACACCTAACTTTAAAGAAATTTGAATTTTGAGCTTCTGAGGTCATTGAAAAATCTAATGCAGTGTAGATGTATTCATGGAGTGAAGTTACCATATTCATCTCTACAGAGTTTTGAAGAAACTTGGATGAATGTTGAGGAAATTTAGAAGCAGTGGATTAACTTATTTGAGAGTTAGTCATAAAAGGTAAAATTAATTGGCCAAGTTATACAAGTAGCCCTCACACTGTGCAGGTGTTGTGTTAAAAAGAGTTGCATAAAGAGTCATTTATTTCCTTTATTTAATAGGGATGTTTTCCAGGCCAAAAAAAGTGCCTATACAGTTCTGTAATTTCTAATATTATTTCATATCAATGAATAATTTCCCTGTAGAGATATGTCTGACCTTATATTTAAGAAAAACATTAAAAATACATTAAACAAGACTTTACTGGAATACTGTATTCACCATCTTATACTGTACTGTACGTGTCATTATTTTTGATGAAAGAGATGTTGAGACACTGTTGCCTGCTTTATTTGGCCTCAATACTGCATTTCACACTGTGTTTTTAATGTTAAAGCAGTCTTCTTTTGCTTCATTAATGCATAAATAGAGGTGTTAGGATGTGCATTATAGTCTGTTCACTATAACTTTGCAACTGAAACCCAGGGTCAGTTTGTAGCAAGGCAGGTGATTGGCTGGTGGACAGACACGTGGAGTCACTATAGTTCCTTAGTATTTAATGTATCATATTGATATTCTGATATTTTAAGAGGTAATAACTTTACTGTGTTGATATCTGATGATTTGTACATTTAGAGAAACAAAAATTAGCATGTAAAATGCACTTACTTGAGTAATGGTGACTTATTTTTTATCCAGAACATGCTCAAAACTCTATCTCTGTAAGCTACATTTTGTAGTTATAAAAATCTATTGAAACATTAGGCAAACATTGTCAATTCCTGGATAATGAAGTTAATCATAAATTTTAGCAAAATTTCAGAATACAGTACAGTACAGAGAACCAGGGTTGGTTAATTATAATGGGAGAATGTGGAACACAAATGTAGTTCATCTTTTTCTACATAATTCCTTTACCAAGAGATGGTTCTACTGTATACAGTACTCTATATCTGATCTGTTTATTCAGATTTAATACACTACTGTTATCATCATAATTTCATATAAAAATTACATATTTTTTATGTAGTTATTGTATGCTAGTCATTTCACTGGGCTCCTCTGAGTCTGAACTTTGTTAAAAAATACAGTAACAATACAGTACTGTACTCCAAATATTTATGCAGCACCTGTATCCTCTACTGTAGTTGTAAATGTTGAAGGGGTTTTCTAAGTCTTCTGTCCAGTTTAGTTAACTATGTAAAAGATCTGTATAAAATAAATCTTTGGGTAATAAAAGAAAATTTGTACAGTATTCTTTTTTATATAATGATGAGTTGTAATGGTATGTACAGACAACTAAAAACAAACATTTCTGTACACAGTTATTGGGAGTATTGACTGGTCAGCATACCTTGGAAAGCCTGTGTTCACCTGACAAAATGGAATACTGTATTTTAAACTGCAAGATGTTCCTAGAATTCACCTTGAAGACTGCATTACCGGTATTGGAGAATTTTATTTTAGTTTGACTGGGTATTTACTGTGTTGCTGTATGGTTTAGTACTGTATTACAAATGGGATATTTAACAATACTGAAACTTAGCTTCCTACAGTGTGCCCTTATTTTATGTGTTGAAATACTGTAATGTAATTAAACCAAGCTTATTTTTTACCTGTTGAACTATTTTTACCCAAATAAGGATACTATGACTCTTCTTACTGACTTACTTCAAAAGTGAGGTGCTTCCCCATTTGAAGTATTGTACTGTCACCCCATCTGGCCCCTGAGATATGCTAGAAACTGTCAGTCAATTGAAAATGTCCAAAGGAGTGCCACCAGACTGGAGCCTGCACTATGACACCTCAGGTGCCCAGAAAGACTGGAATGCCTGCAGTTCCCTAGCTTCTACTATAGGCAGAGGAGTTACTTAATAGAAGTCTGTAAACACCTCATACGACATTACAGTACACTGTACTCAGTTGAGTGTTCATACTTGGAGCTGTGGGGTGCCTGCCCCACTTGGGGTCATAGCTTAACGGTGAAGAAGCCATAAGTTCAGAAAACTGTCAGGGTAAACTTTTTTGTGGTGAAAACTGTGAATTCTTTTAACAATCTGTTAGAGAGTGTTATGACAGCACTGAGTGTGAGCTCATTCAAGACCAGACTGGATATGTATCACTTCTATAAATTATTTGACCTCATCTCTATCTCTCAGTGGGAGTTTGACTTTTTCCATAATTTTTTAAAATTATGTTTGAAATGAACCGTTTCATTATAGTACAGGTAGAATCAGTCCGTAACACCCTGTTGGTTGTGGATAGAAAGAATTAATGAACAGTTTTTAATAACCACGGCAGTTGAAGCATTTTGAATAAAAAACTAAAACCATCTTAATGGAACAGTGTGTGTGTGTGTGTTTATAATATATACTGTGCATAGGCCGAAACTAACAGTACACTGAGTGGGTTTATCAAAACTGTACTGTATTTTCGACCAAGACCCAGCACCCAACAGACAGTACTGGCAACTATAAAATTGCTTGGTACCTCTGAGAGACAATGTAAGACAGTAACTTCTCATTGTTACACAGCGAGGGTCTTGGATTACAGATAGTATATATGTTTCTTGCATCATTATCAGTATCTGTTTTAGTCAATAGGTCAGATGAATTAAATCAAACGAAGTACTAAATTCTTGGCTCATTGTATATGAATTTGCTTTTTTCCATCCCGAACACTTTATCAAGGACAACGCTTTCACTTTCCAGTTTGAGTTCATCTTTTACTTCTGAAGTCACTAAAAGTATTCCTTTAAAATCATAGAGGTCTTATTACATAAACTAAGAAACCTACGAGTCTAATGTTGTTTTGCTTAACACCGTGAGACAAGAAAAAAGATATTTGTGTGTCATAAATTGAGAAACTGTTAATCTTTGCCACTAGTTGTTCAAGGCTCTTCTCTCTCGTTTGGAAATAATAAAAATGATAAATGTGGCTGCTAGTTTTCTCACGAATTATAGCACTGTAATTGCACAACGAGCACCATACTTGACAGTGACCAGTTTGATCAGTGTTAATGCGTCATCACAAGGCAGCAGCAACACTGACTCGGGCTTGACAAGTGACTTCAACCACTCACATTTATTGTTGGTCTATAGATGTACTACTTTGGTCTGTTATGTATACATGTGAATAATGATGAATAGAGAATACTACTATATAATTCTTGTGTATATTATCACTGAATTATGTTAGGGTAGATTGGTTTGCATTGGCTTGGTTGCTTTAATTTACAGTACATAAAGTACAGGTGTATTATACTGTACTCAGTTTTCCAAATGTGCTTTTTATATGTATGGAAATTTACAGGTATATTATAATATACACACCTCTTTTAGTATGTGCAAACAATAAGAATGAAATATTACCAATAGAGCAATAAATGTTAATAGCATCAAAGTTTATATGAAAGCTAACAGAGTATTCTAACACGAGATAATTGATATTTGCTTAATTGGTTGTGTCACCAATGAACATAATGTTTAAACCTAATCTGTGACCCAAATATTCACTTATATCATTGAAACAAATTATTATAAGAGAAAGAAACATGCATGATTATTTGCTTGTTGACAACTTGACAAGGATATTAATGTATTTAACTGTGGTAGGCAGAAAATGATTGTACTCCAACATTGTTAAACGTGCCTACGTTTGGCAGCTAATACTTTGTGTGCACTGATTGAGATCACAACATTGCAGTCTTCAAGTTCTTCCTGTATTATATTATTCTGTTACGAAATATCAAAATTTAGACGTGCAAAGCACTAATTAAAATGACTATACCTGTAGTTATTAGTCTTGTTATTGATAATATAATTATTCTTAACACTGTACGAACTTTTTCCATTGCGAACGGCAACGTCCATGCGGAATTCTGACCCGTGCTCTTGTTAAATGGTTAGTGTCATTGCTCCTCTCAGACGGTGAAGTGTACGACCCTCCAACAGTGACGAATTAATGAAAATGTGAAAGTGTTTTAATCAATTTGTTTAGATATTAAGATTGTGTTCATTTGATTGTAAAGTATTATTTGACGAGAGTGACGCCCACAGAGGCTTGTAGTGTTATGATGTGAGTGTCTTCATGTAATTTTAGTAATTGCCGACGCGGTCTTCAAAATGGCATCAGACTCCGTGGAGGAGTTCATGAATAGCGCCCTTGTAACATGGGTGAGTACACTTCAGCTCTGCTCTTCGTGCTGGTACAGGTCTGGAAGAACAGGGTGTTATGTGAGAACAATAGTAGTGAGCCGAGTGTGGGTGAATGGACGTTGGCGCGGTCTCTCCCCCCAAGTTACGCTCCTCACAAACCCATGACCAAATACAAGAAATACCTAAATTTTAAAAGACTATTTTTTGTCATGTATAGTAACTAAGATTTAGTGAATAGTGCTTATAGACTGTAGCACCTATATTAACAAAATTCTGTACGTTAAAACAACCTGTGCCAAGATATTTTGTCTTTACTAATACTGTACACATCCATGAAGTAATGACATTGTCCAGTCTATACGTGGAGATTAAAATTGACTCGCATTCTCGTTGGGGGTTTTGTGAGTGAAAATTTTGGAGGAAGCTTCTTAAAGAGCCAACACACATCTATGAGCCATTGACGTAACACGCTTGTTGAGGTTTACTATACTGTAAACACAAAAGTGACCATTGGAATGTTTAAGCTATTTACCTCTGTCTCCCCGGTAGTAATGCGGTACTGAATGATAAATCGATTGGTAAATCGTATTCCGTGGTAGGGGTTAGCCAGTGCAGTTGTCAGTGTCCGGTCTTGGGCGACTCCTTGACGCCGGGTGAGTGGTGGTGGTGTCGGCAGCATCTACACCATAAACTGATTCACGACAAGCTGGCCATCGGGTCGGAAATTCTTTAACGCAAGTGGCAATCATTGTGTGTGTGTTGTAATACAGGGTTCATAATGAGGGGATCTGTAACTTCAAATCATCTTCCATAACAGGAGTCAAGATTGATCTGTATGTGTGTGTGTGTGTGTGTGTACGGAATGGAAAAGCAACTTACATTCTCGTAGAGTTCATCGTGATTACAAAGGAACGTGAAGGCTTTTATATGAATGAACTTAGTTTTGTCGACACTCGAACATAAGCACCAGTATCAGCGCTGAGTTGTGTGTATGAAGAATCGAATACAGGTGAAGTCGGCCCTTGGTGACTTCGACTCTGTGATCTCGGCCCTTTTTGGTGATCTCGGCCTACTTACCGATTGGGCTGAGGTCGCCACTGAGTATACCAAAATAGAATTATAACTTCGAGTGTTTGACCTTGTATATCGACATTAGCCTATTTGAATTGGAGTATCAGTATTAGGAACCAAAATGAATATTAACTTTAATGAAAGTTTTATTTCATTCAAATGTTGTCAGTCAAATTTATAACTTTTAGAAGATTAATAATAAAAATATGCAAAATTATACCTATATAATACGTAAAAGATCCCTGTTCCCGCCCACTCCTTTCCTGATCACCCCCGTCCCCATTATGGACCCTACATACATCCTGGAGACTGCAGACAAGACTCGCTGTGCACTTCGGTCGCCTTTTTTATATTCTTCCCATAGAGCGAATATCCTTGCCTGTAGTTTTATATATATGTCTGACGTTGGTAACGCTTGAGCTTTCCCTCAAATACCAACCGAGTTTGCGTTTTAACTAGGCTTGCTTCGTCATGCAAAAGCTTAACCAAGAGGTACAGGGACATTTGTGCCTTGCCTTCGTCTTGAGGCGATTATGCCATCCTTCCACATCGTTATTGGTTTTCACGCTCTGCTGACAAACACTCCATGCACTAGGTGGCCAACACAACTATTGATCCATGTATTTTCAATATAATTTGCAAAATTAAGTATAATCCAGTTAAAGATTCTTTCAATACGGAATATTCCAGGAATATGTTGCTCTGGAAGAAAACATAGAGCCATAAACTTTCTCAGCAACTTATGGCTACCCTCATCTGAACTGTAAGCAGTTTGTAATCCGTAAAATGGTTTTAAGCTTGTGTAGTCTCTATTAAACATTGTGGAACGTTTATATATATATATATCGAGTTCATTACAAGTGAAAGTTGTTCCCATGGGCAGATAAATCACTTTGCAAACTGTTTTTTTTTTCGGTGCACAGGGTAATGTCTGGCCGGCACTGTACTTAACGTCTTCAATCTAGCGATTTACATCTGGTAAACTAAAGAGTTGCCCTGGCATAAACCAACGTTCTTTTGGACAAGATGTTTATCAGACTGGATAAAGAATTACTGAACTCAAGTCATCTCCCATCCATCTTCCGTAATCAGAAAAATAGTTTAATAAACACAAGAGCATCCATTGTTGCAGGACGGTATCATTGACCATCAGCTAGGAATTGCATAATAGTGAGAGATGATTTACGTGGTGTGTGTCAGTCAACCAGCAGCCTGTATGGCCCGCTACATTAATTGAATCATGTCGGTTAATTACTGTACCTGTTTTATATTGTGGTCCTCCGAGAGTTGCTACTGCCGTATAAGCTTAGAACTTATTAGTTGTCTACTATTATTACTTATGTTGCGTTCATCTCCATAATTTTTTTTTTATTATTGTGTTAAAGTGGCCTTTGTTTTAATCACTAGGGAAAGTCAGTGATTTTCTCTTAAAAAAATACTTTTCAATTATATTTCTTTGATCGTTGCTCATACTAAAAATGTCGGTAGATTTTTGTGGTTAGACTTGTCCAGGTTAGGGTTTGGGTGGAGGACTGGCAGAAGTTGATGTTGGTAGACAATGTAGCGTGGTTCTATTTCCCGTATAACAATGTTGTTTTAAATACCTCCCACACGATCACACCTGACACTTTGGAATTCACCTGTTGTCGATTATGGAGACATGTTTTGTTCATTGTTTGAGCAAAGCCATTATTAATAACATTTTCTCGTGTATGTATGAAAGTTGCATCTAATTTGGGTCTGTGTACAGGGACTGATACCACACTACCTCGAGACCACTTCTACACGCTGCTCCAGTTTTGAATTCAGATTTAACGAAATTTGGTAGAAATGTTGAGAGTAAGTTCTCTCTTGGAAATGTGCATTGGTGGTTTTTTTACCTACTTGAACCCTTCTAAGTTGTTAGAAGTCTAAAGTGTTCCGGTTTACATTATGGATTGATGGTCATTTTGGGACAGACAACGATTTAAAAACAATATTTGGGTGATTTGGCAAAGGAAATGTGTGTGCGTGTGCGCGCGTGAGCAATTTATGGTGACCTCGGCGACAGTGAGGGAGGAATCGGCCAGTGTTTTCTGACCAGTGACCACCCTAAACCCAGGAGCCGCTAGTTGTGTGTGTGTGAGTGAAAAGCGACAGTACAGTACTCAAGGCTGTGACAACAACGCCCCTCCTTGCTCGAGTCATCTCAGCAATAGAAACTCAAGGTCCTGATCATGCAGTGCCAAGGTTTTATGTACAGATGCACTACCCACATAGTCCACCATAGACTTGGACGTATACAGTCACAATGAACCGGGACTTCTTGCTCGAGTCTCTGAGTGAGCACCACCACCCGGTTACCTTGGGATCCATCTTTATTATAGTCAGGAGCGAACGACCCCTTCAGTCTATTGAAGTGTGTGTAGCTATGCTGTATATAATAAGGTATTTTAAACGCAATCCCAGTTTGTCCTTATTGGATGTATTGCATAATTGAGAGACAATAAAATAAAACGAATGTTAAATACAGTAGAGTACAGGTATGTACAGTAATTGGTATAGAGCAAATCATGACCCTGGTGACGATTGCCGAGTTATACTTGAACAACTGACCATTGCTGGGGAAAGGTCTTGGGAACATTATTTATGTTTAGACAGTGAGGCTCGTTTGTTTCACCCTGTGTTGAGGTGACAGGGTTACGGTCAGTATTTAGCTATTTTTTTCACTTGGAGTTATGAAAACGCATCTCTGGGTTAGTTACTGTAGATGCGTTTGCACATCTTCAGTACCACAGGAAGAGGAAGCTGTTCGATAAGTCTTCCTCCGTCACCAGTTAGGATGAACTGTATAAGCTTATAAGACTTTAACTTTGTGTCAAAGTTTCAGCCAGTTAGATTTGTCTACAGTGCCTGGGGGAAATTAACATTAGAGCAATTATGAATCTATCTTTGTGTCGTACAGACTTTGGAGAATTCGTGTCCAGGGGAGTGTGGCGGGTGAGTATGGTGGGTGAGTGTGGTGGGGACAGGTGGGAGGTGAGAGGAACCCGGCAAGTTAGCAGGGGGGGACGCACCACGACCCAGACCGGTTTGTGTGTATGACAGCCGGTCGCTGCCCACTTCGTTATGACCATGCCGCAGGGTCCCTCAGGCCTGGGCATGACAGTGTTCATATCCGGGACACCAGGCTTGGGGTGCATGAAGGGGGGGGGGGGGGGGGGGAGACATTACAAAATTGGAACGCAAGGAAAGAAAACTTACTTTTTTCATGAAGACTTCACTCGGCGCCAGGAAGTTATTCTGAGCTTCAGTATAAAGTGGTTCTTTGACTCAGATACCGTAATACATTAAGAATTATCAATACAATTATATAGTAATCTCTGAATATTAAGTATGTAAATACGGGAGGAGTATTCTTGTGGTGGCTTCCAGTGTCGTAAGAGGAAGACTTTACCCAGTTATAAGTAGTAATACAGGTTTCTTACTGAGGGAGATCTGGGACGCCAAGTCTTCTTCCATAACACAAGCCAAGATTGATCTATCACCAACCAGCCTCCTCCTCCTCAGCCGTGGGAGACGAGGTGCAACAGCTGGGTGCTACTAGAGCCGTATCTGTCCAGTCAGCAAACTTGGCGCCGGTACCTTAAAGTCTGTCAATTTTTATTTCGGGGTTGATTCACCACTTTGAAATATAGTTCAAGCTGCCTTATTCACCAACCCAAAGAGCTGAGGAGCCTGACTATGGGCTCTGCTAGATTAGTAGTGTCCTGGATCAAACCTACGTTAGTAATATTAAGCCTTAAAAACAGGTCGCTCACGTAATGAAAAACTTGCAAGACGAGGGAGGAGGAAGTGGTGCAATATTATTCAGAACATAAGTTATATACTGCTTCCCTTCTGTGCCAAGGAATCGCCTCAGTGAGTTGATTAGAAAGACATTGTCCGATCTCCTCGCGTCGCTTACTAAAAAGAAAACATATTTAGGTCAGGGCGAAATATCCTAAATGTCTTTATCACTTAACCTTTTTACACTGACCCCACTTGTTGTGAACAGTAGGAATAGACTAAACTGTGCAGTGTGTTGGGATATTTTTTTTATAAACTGCTGGGGACATTATTTTGAGTTATATAAGAGAAAAGGTTGGCGTGCGTTCATAGTGGGAACTGCGATTATTGACAAACGGTACAAGGGGAAGCTATAAAACTATGAAATATTAGAATGAGCCGCGGGCAGGCGTGACCTGATCCAGCGCACGGGGGGTGTGGAGTGGGGGGGGGGGGGGGGTGTTTAAAGGCGTGTGAATGAGTGAGTGTGCTGAAACCCGACGCCACATAGTGTAGTAAAAAAAGACGCCCCTTACTTGTGAATGACTGTGAGTGTGCTGGAACTGACGTCACAAATGCAAGATTTTTTTTACATTTGTGAATGACAGCGTGAGGACCGGGTCAGCTGCCACAGTGCAGTGAAGAAAATCATTTTTTTTTGTAATCGTGACTATTCCAGACAAACGTACAGTGCGGGGGAAATGGTTGTGTGTCATTGTGTATCGATTTTTCAGTAATGAATTTTTTTTTGTATAGATTTGTAATGTTAATGTATCGCATGGACAATTTTGGGAACGTTCACCTGCCTCGCTATGTGACTACGATTCTGATTTTTTCAGTTGTGTGTGTGTGTCCATAGTTCTCACGCCTCATCACAGGCTGTCAAAAAATTAATTAAGACTTAAACGTGTCAGGGTACTTAGGTATTTAGTGGTGTATGTGTGGGTTGGTGTTGTAGAGTTGGTGTCAGTGTAGAGTAGATGTCGGTATAGGTGGCTGTTGTGTCAGTGTAGGTGGTTGTAGTGTCAGTGCAGATGGTTGTAGTGTCAGTGTAGGTGGTTGTAGTGTCAGTGTAGGTGGTTGTAGTGTCAGTGTAGGTGGTTGTAGTGTCAGTGTAGGTGGTTGTAGTGTCAGTGCAGATGGTTGTAGTGTCAGTGTAGGTGGTTGTAGTGTCAATGTAGGTGGCTGTTGTGTCAGTGTAGGTGGCTGTTGTGTCAGTGTAGGTGGTTGTAGTGTCAGTGTAGGTGGTTGTAGTGTCAGTAGACGTACTTTTAGGGACAGAGAGAGGGAGAGGGGGGGTGGGTGGGACAGGAAATCCTTAAAGATGCAAGACCAGGTGGCAACTCCTCTTCCCTCACCCACCCACACTACCCACCCCATCCCTTCCCCCTCCTCACTACCCCCTCCCTCTGCCCTGGGACTTCAATAGAGGGATTGAATGGTTAAAGAGTTAATGAACTGGCCGGTAAACTAGCCTCGTCAGTCCTCCCCTCTCCCCCTCCCTCCTCTCCTCCCCCTCCCTCCTCTCCTTCCCCTCCCTCCCCTTCTCCCCCTCCCTCCTCCCCTCCCTCCTCTCCTTCCCCTTCCTCTCCTTCTCCCCCTCCCTCCTCTCCTTCCCCTCCCTCCCCTCCTTCCCCTCCCTCCTCCCCCTCCCTCCTCCCCCCGGTAGGTTAGGTGAACTGTCATTAGAGGTGTGTGCTCTTGCCCTCGGAATTGTTGTTGATCAGGTTGTGTTTGGCTTGACGGTTGTGGGTAGATTGTTGTTGTAGATGGCTTGTGGGTTTTTCCAGCTGATGGCATGTTGTAGTTAATGGGTTGCTTTTGTCGCGTGTTGTGTATGGACTTTATTGTAGTAGTTGCTGTTGTAGTTTGTATGGGGGACTTGTAGTGTTGGACTCTTGTGTGTGTTGTTATTTTAGGAGTAAATATTATCTCGTGTTTGTGGCTTGTTGTTGGAACGGGAATTGTTGTGCAGTTTTATGGAGTTATACTGTATATTGGCTTATTTTGTTGAAAGTTGTAGTTTGTTAGGTGATTTTAGTGTGTGTGTGAGAGAGGGGGGGGGGGTAGGTCAAGGGCACGGTTTTGACAAATGCACCAGCCTTCGTGAGTCCCCCCCCCTCTCCCCCCGTGAGTGCAATCTAGCCAAGACGTTTATATGTCCTGCGAGGTCACCAAATTTAGTTACCAGAGCAGAGTGGAAGAGGCTTGAGGAAAGAAGATGAGATAGAAGACGGAAAATAAAGGAGAATGGAAGAAATATGATATTGTAGAAACCCTTATTAGACTTCGCGATTTTTTTTGAAGTTTAGCAGCCAGCAGGTTTTTCTTTTTTTATACCAAGTGGAAGGAAGACTTTATTCAAGGTTAGAGTCTAGTTGTTGGGTTACAACTGATAGATTGTTGTTGTTTTATTGTCTGAAATGTGGTGATGGTTGTTGGCTTTTGATTAGTTTGATTTATTTTTATTAAAGTAAGAGCCGACGTGTAGTTAGCAGGCGGTCAGAGGGGTTTACAGGGTCTGTTGTTGATATATAAAATCATAGTGATGTTGTGGAATTTTTGGCAGCTGATAGTGTGGGGTCCTTGCCAGCCCTGATGAGTAATATGAACGATGGTATGAGCGAGGCGTTCAACTGTTGATTGTCTTGGATGTTCACACTCATCCCTCAGCCCCTGGTGACTTACGGACGTACCCAACTGATTTATCTGAACTTACCCACTAAAAATAATGTCTCAAAAGTTGCTACTTTTAATTTATCACTTAGCTACTTGTTGATGTAAGGACGTGTTTGACTCACTTCATCTTACACATAATGATAGGCTCTTAATGGTGGTACAGTATTAGATCATTCCTTTGTACTTTGTGAGGACGAATAGGTGTATCACTCACGGTACAACACGAGGTATAGTTCAAGATTCCACCACAGATTATTCCAGTATCCCTGTCATTGGTTGTGTGTGTGTGTGTAGGTGTTAGTCTGCCTGGTTGAAGGATGAGTAAAATGCCGTCACAATTGGATTGTCTCCCAAATAAGTTCAATGTGGCCACCTATCTCTTGTCAGGTAAAAACATGGCGTATGATAATTTTTTTTAAGTATCCGGGTGTTTGGTTTGTCGTGGGTGTGAGCGTGGAGCAGTGTACTGTGCCAGAGGGGATGGACACCAGCCAGGTATCACACTTAACAAAAACCTGTTGTTGTATGAAGCAGGCTTGGGTGTGTTAGTCTAATAATAGGTGAGAGTGTACAACTTATGGTGTTCACCGTGTATAGAAATATCTTACATTCCATTTGATTAAATCATTAACAACAGTGCAGTTACACACTTCAAAATATTAATACGGTCGTAACACATGAACAGTGACCGATGTGGCATGGTAACTCGTGACCAGTTGACGTATTTGAGTTACAACTGTTGCTAAGGTTACCAAAAGTGGGCGGAGTAGAGCCTGAACGTCAATTACTGGACTGTACTGGCAGCCGTTTTCTGCATCACCAGACTCGTGTTGACCGTGACTCTGGAGACATTAAAGGCCTGTGGAGTGTTAGTTGATTATAATACGGCAGTTAGCTGGGTTGTAATGTATACGCTTTAGTGAGAGCTTTTATCTCAGTCCTGTGTTCTTAAAAAATTCTCCTGATTTAATTTATAACCATTATTTTCGTGTTCATTGAAGCTGAGGATTCATTTATTATTTATCTTGTCATTTGAAGATTTACTCCTCCACAACAATACAGTAGTTATTTTACTCAAATTATTTTTCCTGAAGCGGTACTAGCCAGTGTGGGTGAAGCGGGGTATCTGTGCCCACATACTTGTAATAAATTAACTTTTATAATCAAGTAGTAGTAGGAGTCTTCAGATGATAGTAGGTGTAATAGTAGTCTTCTGATGTTGGTAGATATAGTAGTAGTTTTCGGATGTTGTAGGTACAATAGTAGCAGCAGTAATAGTGGTAGTCTTCAGGTATTGGTGGGTGGTGAGGCGTCGTCTCTCAGTGGTCCGGGAGTCCAGCGTAAAAGACAAGCCTGCAGGGTCACGCACTACATGTACTGAGTATTTGTCTAGAACAAACATTATTATGGCCTCTTCCTGCCGGCGGCGCACGTTGTTCCCGCTGTGTGTGTACCTACGTCTCTGCCACTGTCGTAATGTGTTTAATATTACCATAATCATACTCCAACACGGTCAGTACTGGGTTAAGAAGAACTTGAAAGAGACTCTGTACTTGATGCCTTGATACTGTGATCCATGTCTCTACGGCTGCCTTTGGGGTATCATTAAAACAAGTCATTTGTGTGTTGGAGCTTAACCAGACAGACCTTCAGTTAAAGGGAAACATTAACTATTGATTCTGTGGAAATTTTGTCGTTATATCGCGGCTTCAGTGAGACAGATCTTTAGTTTTGGTGTGGTGAGTTAGGCTACTGTGGTGAGTTAGGCTACTGTGGTGAGTTAGGCTACTGTGGTGAGTTAGGCTACTGTGGTGAGTTAGGCTACTGTGGTGAGTTAGGCTACTGTGGTGAGTTAGGCTACTGTGGTGAGTTAGGCTACTGTGGTGAGTTAGGCTACTGTGGTGAGTTAGGCTACTGTGGTGAGTTAGGCTACTGTGGTGAGTTAGGCTACTGTGGTGAGTTAGGCTACTGTGGTGAGTTAGGCTACTGTGGTGAGTTAGGCTACTGTGGTGAGTTAGGCTACTGTGGTGAGTTAGGCTACTGTGGCAGAGTTAGGCTACTGTGGTCTTACAGATGTGGGTGTGGTGCAGCAGGTGTGGGTGTGATCTTGGACGTCCTCGCTGTGATAACTGTTGTAAACTTAGTGGTTGTGTTGGCCGTTTGTTTTGGTCTTTCGTGATAATGGAGAAAACTTGACCGGAAGATTAATAAGAAGTTTACAACGGGGGAAAGTTTGTGTCAGAAGATGAAAAAGTCACTTTGAGAAGTTTGTCATAAGTTGTGACTTTGAAGTGTGTGTGTGTGTGTGTGTGTGTGTGTGTGTGTGTGTGTGTGTGTGTGTGTAAGTCGCCAACTCCACACCCCCGCGGATGGGGACGACACGAGTTTTTGTTTGCGTTTAGCAGAGCAATGCTTGTCTTTTCTGACCTGACTGATAATGTTCTTGGATAAGAGATTTTTCTCAATGTGTAGCTTAACACAAAGAAGAACTAGCTCATGGTGATCAACGTTTATAATATGAGCGTCTTGAGTGCGTCTTGACGCATGCGTTACGTGGTCAAGGTGACCGGCGGACGGTACGTGTTTAATAAGGGTGTTGGAACACGTGTGATCTCCAGCGAGCCAGAGCAGCACGACACGGGCATGAAGGATGCTTAAGCACACTCCAGGTAAATGCAAGATCCTGTTGCCAGGTCCACTACTGCACCTTCAACACAAAGGGCGTCCTTACATCGCTTCCCGCCCTCACTTCCTCCTCCTCTGCCCTACCAGTTTTCCTTTTGTTCTTCAAGTGTTTTTCGGGCGTGCTTGAGGGCTGAGTGGGCGTGGAGGGCTGATTGTGGCGCTGTTTGTAGTGGGTAAGAAGAAATAGCTCTGACATTTTAATTGAGTTTTCCATGGATGTATTTCCTCCAGGGTTAAAGGGAGTAAATTTAGTTTGGTCTTAATACCGAAGAAGGCGGCCTTAAGGGTGTGGGTCCGGCGAAACAGCTGGCCGCCTCAACTCGTGGTTCAGTATTTTGTTTTCAGATATATTGTAGTTCCGGTAAGGATACGTCCGGCTTAATATCCTTCCCCTTGATCCTACAACTGTGTGTTCCATGGTCCTCCCTCCTATCATTCAGGAACAGGATTCTCTCGTAATCCTGCAGCAGTATCCTTGACGCCAGACTTTGCTCACTTCTCAGGACTTAAGAGACACTGTGCGAGGCTTCACAGCTTCACTCCCACTCTTTGTTCCCTCCTCAGTTTATCGTTTCACTAGTATTTGTTTTAATTTTGTTTTCTGTTCTGTTGTCTTTTGACATTTATTTTATTGAATTTTATACATTTGTTGTATACTTTTTCCACTTGTACAAACTTTGCTGAGTCGACAGCGGGGTGAATATTAAGACAGTGCAATATCAAAGTGGTGGAGAGGTTATCATCCCCAGTGAGGAAAGTTAGTAGGTGTTTGGTGGAGGTGACGAGTAGCCCTGCAGCCTAATGACTAGCCCGGTAGTCTATACGCTACAGTAACTAGCTGCTGTTAGTGTCTGGGGCACCGCTAGGTCTGCATTACCTCGGCACTGTAGGGAGAGTTTGGTAAAATTTCCCTCCGCCAACTTTTCCATCTCCTGGACTCCCAACTCTGGTATATTTTAATCTTTATCCACAAAACTATTTTTAAAGTTATTGTGTGACGCTTCGTATTAACTGTATACTTTAACTATATAATTATACTGTATACTGTATTTACTTAAACTCCCTCCTCCTTTCCTCCCCCCCTCCCGCACTCCCCCTTCTCCTCCCGCACTCCCCCCTTCTCCTCCCGCACTCTCCCCCCCTCCTCCCGCACTCTCCCCCCCTCCTCCCGCACTCTCCCCCCCCTCCCGCTCCCTCTGTCCGTATTCTGTGGAGGGAACATTAAAGTGTGTTAACTTGGGCCTTACTTACCGGGCAGGTTTTGGTCACTAACAGCTTGGTTAGGATAGGTGAAGGGACAGGAGACCATACCCGGGAACTAAACATACTTTACCAAACCAGAGTTAACCTAACCCAACTTAACTTAACCTAACTCATCTTCAACGTAACCTAACCTAATCCTAATTAATCTAACATAATTTCAACTTAACCTAACTCAATTTCAACCTAACCTCAACTCAACCAAACTTAAGTTTACCTAACGATTGTGAATATGAAGTAGTCAAAAATAAGAATACTAATGATTTTAATTACGGCATTTCCGTGGGGGTGTGTTAGGTGGTCCAGTAGTGAGGTTCTTAGGCCAGGTACAGCACCTGCGGCCCGCGAGGCTTCAGAGTGGTGGTGAGTGTCAACAGCGTGTGGGGCGGGTTTTATGGGCTGTGTGTACTCTTGCAGCTGTTGTAGCCTGACCAGCAAGTGTGTGTATACGAAATTTGTATGCATAGATGTTCCTGGGTTTGTGTGATGTGTTATGTGAGAACTTTGTGCTGTAGTTGTTGGGTGAAATATGGGTATTGTCGCTGCTGCTCGGAACAATCTGTCCACACAGTGATATACTGTACAGGGTATATATATATATATATATATATATAAATGTACTGCACACCAATATACCATTGTTTTACGTAATCTTTGATATATTTTTCCGACCTTATTTACCACAAAGGCTACGCTGCTATAGTATAACAAAATCTTGTGTGGTGGAGCATCAAATAGCCAGGCCAGGCTGCGGAGACAAAGAAAATACCACATTGCGGAAACAATTTTACCTTTATTGTGTGAGGGAGGCGCCTGGGGGAGCCCGGGCCTGTGTGGTGCTCAAGCCGCCTGTTTTATCCCCGCGTCACACGTCGAGTAAAGAGCGGGGGTTTCCTTCCTCTATTTACCTTTATTAGTATGTATATATACAGAGGCCTAGTGTACCGTATGTGTCTAAGGAGATCCAGACTGTGTGTAGGTCGACACATTAGGGGTTCATATGTTTTATCTTTACATTAAACTTTCTACAAAGACAGCTCCCTCCTCCCTCAAGGTCTGGTAGGTGCGTATACCATATGTGAGCGCCTGTTTGTGTGTGTGGACACGGGTATGTGATGTCCTCGTGGCCGTGGGCAGCTAAGCACCAGGGTATGCATACAGATCCCTACTTATAAATGTGTACGCCAACCAACACACCTGTAATGTTGCAGCTAGACGTGTGGAATTATGTGCCCCATTTCATTCATTGAGATGTAAGTCTTCTTCAGCCAGTATATAGTTAATGTGTGGCCCTGATGACACACTGTAGACCCCATCACTAGTTACCCAGACCCCTCCCCGCACCCATCACCAAGTACACTCAGTCCCCCTACACGTCCTACCTCCTCAGTGTTGCCCCTCCCTCAGGTAGGTTATTTATCTATGGGTGAGGTAATGATGGCCCGCTGCCCCTCTATGCAAATACTGGGTCTTGACTTTACTCCTTTAGGGCGTCTCTAGACGGTCTCTCACACCTGGTAATAACTCGCCTCGTACCTGGCGTCGATTCCTTGAGCTCCTTGGATCAACATGTTCAAATATATGAAAACTCTTCTGATGTTACGTTTTCGCCAGACTGGGAAACTGAGAACATATTTACCTGGCTAACTTGGGTGGTGAGATTACACTTACCTGTACGTCTACTATTGCTAGATAAAGGTCCTCACCAGGGAAGGGTATTGGAGAACCAGCCACGAGGGAAGGATTAGCCGGTTCCTGAAGTCGAATATATTATTGATAGTAAAGGAGAGCGTAGCATCACTAGGCGGGGGAGAATAATGTGCAACTGCTGTTAAATCTGGTAGTAATAGAAGGAACAGCGTCACTACCTCCGTTACACACTGTGGAAGAGTGAAAGGAATTTCTTTGTGTGGTGATGTGAGAGTGGGAAAACGTATATGTGGACGAAGGTCTGCGTAATGTAGGCTGGGCTACGCTAAAGGGGCTGAGAACGTGCAAAAATGTAGCGAGTGAACGATTTCGGTTATGTGAAAAATGAGATTTAATTCAGAGATAATGATAAGAAATGTATGGAGTGAGAGATACGGTGTGATACTTATATTGAGAGAAGTTCATAAATAGAGATTAATGGAGGGCAGAGTTGCGAGATATTTATTGAGTCAGGTGAGAGAGGCGGAACTATAGAGATACATAATGATAGGGTTGCCTGGGGGAGACAACAACAATAGAGGGTAGCCGCCGAGAACCTGGTGCTGCACGGATGTTTTACGAGAGTTTAATTGGTAGTAAAGTTACGTGTGAGTGATGCATGGTGAGACAACAATGCCAATATACAAACGAAGATGGTGCGTTATTATGGCCATTATTTTTCGTGGGAGGAGCTGTTTGGTGTAGGCACATGAGGTTCTCCATCCCCGGGAGTTGTCAAGTAGTAGTAATGGATGTGAACCAGAGACTCGGGAGTATGGCTATATTACAGACAGTTGTCAGACGGGTTCCATAATAAGTATTTTTCTGTCTTTACTGTACAGAGTTACGTCTCCCTGCAGTGCTAGAAGGGACTTGACTGCCTTTACTGACAACCTTCTTGCCTCTCGACTTTGTGGTTATAATTCCAGGTTGGGCTGCAGCTTCATACGCAGGTGTAAGACAAATAGTGTCAGTACTTGCATATAACATAACTTTGTATTCCTCTTCTTAACTCTTGTGACTTGCACTTATAAACTGCATCACACGATCGTTAGCCCGCGCCTGCCACCAGTGGTGCCCCCTTAATGGCCCCAACAGTACATATAAGGACTCCTCAACACAGTAACACTTGATTTGAAGACTCGTGGTAGAGACCCTTCGTTATTGTGGGTCTCACAATGGACAGACAGCCGATACTCTCCCCCCTGGTCAACGTACACCAATACAGAGGTGCCGCCGTTGAAATACGAGAATCTTAGTTCCCAGACTCAGGCTGTTCTTGACCAATATCTCCTGAAACTACCAAGTACTTCTGACGACACGGGAAAATGTGTTCTGGCGGGGAAGGGAGTGTGGCGCCTCCCAGACACCAATCTTGCTCGCCTTAGAAATAGCAGTACTTTCATCTGTCATGGTGGTAAACTTATTCTGTGTTAAGCCTTGAAACGTTCTGGTCACACAACTTAAACTTGTCAACTGGAAAATATAACTTAGGAGATTTTTTTTAACGTGTCTGTGCGCGATTATGGAATCTGCGTTGTCTTGGAAGCTTAAGGCCTGACGTAATAATCTTAGCTATATTTTGGTTTGGTTGGGTCGTGTGGTATGGAGCGATAAGTGATGAACCCTGTAGCCCCAAGACAGAAGAGCTCAAGTATTCCAGGATCGCGCACAACAATAATATTAATGATGACAAAAGAATTACTGTCAGCAAGGTCTTGGGTTGGGGGCCAGGAGACACGTGGTGAGCAGCGACCAGAGTAGACGAGTGGGTGGAGTATGAAATGAGGAGGTGGATGGCGGTGTGCGTGCTGTAAGTCACCACTGTGGGCGTGAAGGTCTAGCCTGGAAACGGCACCGTCACTTGTCAAGGTACACAACCTTCACCAGCCTCCCCCTCCCCTTGTCTCTCTCTCTCTCACACACACACACACACACACACACACTATTTGGGAAGTGTACGTAGTAGTTATACAGGAGATCTAGGCGACTCACACCTGACGTACCTATGAGAATCTGGGTCCAATAAGCCTTGGCTCGTGGTGTAAGTGAGATGGTATTAGGAAGCAATTTTGGCAGAATCCACGCCTAAGCGGGTATGACGGGAGCTGATTGGATATTGACAGTGCAGGTATATAGAACGACGTACATAAACAGTGCAAGTTCAGCCCCCACTTGGCTCAGTCATGTCAATATTGTTGTTATTGTTCACTGTATTATTCTGGCTAAATAAACTGTTTCAATATCAATGTCAATCATGTGTTTATTACAGCTGTGGGCGTAGATCTCAAACCTAACCTAACCATAACTACCTACCTCGCATAACACCTTACCGAGTCAACCTTACTTACCTAATGTATTTCTAACTTAACCTAACCTTATATCGAGGTGTTGATACCAGCTGAAGCATTGACAGGTTAAACCAATCGGCGCACACCAGGCCCACATACGCGTGGATTTTGCCAGGTTACTTGCCTTGCTGGAGTACGAGCGAGAGTTGCCCCTGGTTGTGGTGGAGAAAAGTGGCCTGGCTACTTTAATGACTTTTCCGCGCGCCTTTTTTTGTGGTCCGGCGCTTAAATCAGGGAGCTCGGTGCGTTATCATATAGTTTACGAGTTTCGATGTCATGGGAAATGGTTCCTCCGGGGAGCCTACACTTCCTCGCTGGTATTTGCGTGCCTGAGTGTCCACCTAAATTGGTCATGAATTATCTAACGTAATAGAACTGAAATTTAGTTAGATTAGAAATTACAGTACAGTGTAAATAATTCAGACTGACACACACACACACACACACCCCAGACTTGACCTAACACACCCGAACCTGTCTTAACACTTTCTTAATGGTTGTTTCGCTAAAAGCATCTACTGTATGTACGTTTTGGGTGAATATGAGGAAGATACTTTACCAGATTATTTTTATGGAGGAGTGAAGAGCTCGGGGAACACTTACCCAACACGTATTATTTCGATGCTGTTCTGAAGTGATTTTTTGCTTCGTAATTTTAGTGAGTCAAGGCTTGTGTTTGCATTTCTAGTTACGGGAAATTTTTTTCTTCTGATCGTTTGATAATCCTGACCCAGTGCTCGGATTCTCAAACATTCCTACGTATCATTTGACTCGTAATGGACTCGTAAGGTAACATGGCAGGCTGATTGAAGGTTAAGCATATAAATAACATCCTGAATGGTATCAAAATTACAGTTAAGAATCTACCTTAACTAGATATGTTATCTCTAAGCTCAGTTTAGGGACAACATTAACGTATATTAAACCATTGTGAACCCGGAGCCCGAGAGTGACAGTGTGGTGTGTGTGTGTGTGTCGGGGAGGAAGGTGTGACGGGTTGACAGGCTACACACATGAAATAATGAAGTGAAACAGCAAGGGGTAAAACTCCCGAGGTCATGACCTCGATTCCCCAAGGTTCGTATACTTTGTTAACCTTCTTAACACAGAGATCGTATCTAGCTACGGTAGAGCAGAGCCACTTCTGTAACAGCTGAAGTAAACCAGTTTGATTCGTTATAAATTGTCCGGATGATTTGTTGTAAAATTTTCGTTATGGAGTGGCAGTTTAACGTACTGTACAGAACAGTGAAAAATCTATGCTTGTGTCGCAGCTTAAATAAATCGGGTAGATGCTTCCTTACATTTTCATTAAGGGAGGAAATTGTCTAAATGTACGAGCTTTTGAGATTCCATCATTGTGTTAACCAGTTAGATACGTTGTCGAGTGTACAGTTAAGAGAGGCAGTGTAAGATACGATACTCTGAGACTGGGACCGGGAGTCCATCAATGGCGCCTCGGTCGGTCCTGGAGTAAATAAAAGAAAGGTTGAAGCAGCGCCTCGACCACCCCGCTGACCGCAGATTTCATATTACAAATTTTAGTATTGGAAGTCGATTGACTCTTTGTGGTGTATCATCAGTTGTACAAACCAACAGACGGACCATTCATAGATAAATTCTCTTGCTAATGACTCGTGAACCAGGAATACACTGCACTGTATGTTTGTGGTACAGTAAACCGCCCCCTCGCCTTCCTGTAATCAAAATGGTGTTATTCTCTCAAACAATAAATTGTCGATTATTTTGTGATTTTTTAAAATTTATGTATTCTTCATGTAAACTCACGTTGTGATTGGTTAAATGTATTGTAAGTGTCGGGTGGGAAGTAGACCCCAGTGCTGACGTCACCTGGCTGGCGGCGTTATTGGTTGCTGCTCCCGTGTGTGTGTGTGTGTGTAAATGGAGGATCTTGGTGGGCATTATGAAGTAATCAACGCCGCTCTGGTGGTGGTTGTATACATTAGCGTCACATTGAGCTGCCATCACGCGCTCTCTCAAATTTCTCCCGTACTCACCTGCTGTTAACCTCAACACTGTTTTAGGGGAGCCTTAATTGTTCTCCTGTGTTGACTATATTTTCATCTTGTTTGTTTATTGTATGTTCTTTCCATTTTTGTTTTTATTTCTTTATGTCCTCATCCCGGAGGTTAAGGACATGTAGCAATTTGAGTTTTGATGAGAAATGTTATGTTTTAGTTTGTCATTGTTGCTTTGGTGTCTCGGGTGTAACTTCTGAGTCCTTGTCGTGTTAGATGGGCGGGTGGGGGTGATACACTACATGCGATGGTTCGGTTCATCTCTGATGTGGGTGTTTTAGGGGTATCCCACATGTGGCCAAGGTGGACTTGTTACCATACACACCTGGTCAGTCATTACACTTTGGTGTCTTGGAACAGTAAGGAGTCAACACAGGAGGGCGGGAGTCAGGTGGGTCGGTAATAAACGTCAATTTTTCCACCTTTCCCACCCCCTCACCTTCCCTTGCTCTCTCTTCCCCCTCCCACTCTCCCTTCTTCTTCCCACGGGTGACCTCTTGCTATCATAATGTCTCACCTTGGCTGCGTGGGAGGCAGTTTGTTTTTACAGCTTTTGGAGGTGAAGCGGATGTAGTGCAGGTAGAGAAAGGAGACTTACCTAACACTATCTCAGAGGGGACCTGCGGGACAAACAAACGATACTAGTAATTGTTGGGTCTTAGTTCTTGTTTATCATGTGTTGCTAGTGACGAGTTTTTGTATGTTTGAGAATAAAAAAGGAATTTGTGTAATATGTATATACCGTACTTATAGAGGAAACCTGAGTCTGCTTGGTAATACTGAATTGTGTGTGTGTGTAGACCGTGCAGGCATACAACATAGCCACTGGAGCAACACGAGGTAAACACCCCTGAAGGTATATTATCTTAACTGTATCACACTCTCCCCCAACACCTGGACAAGATACAGGTATATTCCAGGACCCAAATTCTTACACCGCACCTTTTAATTACCACCTCCTAGTTCAGACAGGCGAGGCACCAGATGGAGGGTTTACCTTAACTACGACACAAGATGGCGTCGATATGGCAGGAAGACTATTGTAACTAGATACCTTCACGATATTCAGTTACAGACAAAAACACATACACGAATTTTAGAGAATCTTTGTTCAGTGTCTCTCATACCAGAGTGAGAGGAGGTCAGCATCTCCTGGCAGGGGGAGAGACTGCAAAAGAAAGAGACCTGAGAGGGAGACACCTGGGGGAGAAAGGGGGAAACTTGGGGGGGGGGAGAGAGAGAGAGGGGGGGGGGGGGTCGACACACGCCACCTTGAGGGTGAGGAGGTAACTTAACAATGAGAGTGTAAGGAGGTGAGCGTCAACCACCTGAATCATCTGACCTAATTCACACACACACACACACACACACAGCCTCACTGACTAATAATTTCCTTTACAAACTGGCCTTGGTTGTATCCATTATGTAGTATGATTATTCTGAATGTTATAGTATTGTCCAGTAACCCGGGATCTTGGCATGGGTCTGAGTGACTGTCTTATTGAGCTAGCGATCAAGCTGTCCTGGCCTCGAGTCTCCTCCACAGAATTGACGTGTGTGTGATTGGTGTGTTGTGCTTCTAGTGTGTCAGTTGGTACTCTTACAGCTTTATCCTCCAGCTACATCATAACAGCCGGTTGTTGTGTGAGTTACTATGTTGGGTTGTGTTTCAGGTGCGGACGTTCGAGAGCGACGGAGGCGGCGGCTTGACGTACGCGGCTCTGGCTGACGGCGTCTTCCTGTATGATGTGATGCTCCACATGTAAGTACACCTGTACCAGTCTTCTCCTTGTATCATCTCCTCGCGACTCTCCTCCGTGTGAGTGTGGGTTTACTGTGGCCCTCACCGTGAACGCTACAGTACATGCTCTTGTAGCTGAAGTAAACCCTTTGGATATTTTTTAGTTTTAACTTGAAAAATATTGATGTTTTTGGAAAATTATATAATTCATGTATTTAGGTTGATGAGCTGTGTATGTGGAGTAGGCATGGTGGCAGCGATACACTTGTGGAGGGTGTATCTGGCAGCTACGGTGTATCTAAGGTGTAGTTGGCGTGGTGGCAGCGATACACTTGTGGAGGGTGTATCTGGCAGCCACGGTGTATCTAAGGTGTAGTAGGCATGGTGGCAGCGATACACTTGTGGAGGGTGTATCTGGCAGCCACGGTGTATCTAAGGTGTAGTAGGCATGGTGGCAGCGATACACTTGTGGAGGGTGTATCTGGCAGCCACGGTGTATCTAAGGTGTAGTTGGCGTGGTGGCAGCGATACACTTGTGGAGGGTGTATCTGGCAGCCACGGTGTATCTAAGGTGTAGTTTATTCTTTGCAATCTTGTGTTTTCCGACATTACATTAACTCGGTGATCATAGCCGGGGAAAGTAGTGGATGTATTGTAAGTTTGTCAGCCAAGGTGTCACGCAAAACACCCTCATCTGTTAAATCCTCTCTTACACCACAAGGGTCGGAAACATCTCATATAGAGGATTTTTTCCCTTTGTGCTGAGTGTTGACACGTGTTCTGTGTAGCTTCATAGAGGGAGACCAACAGCTGTGTATCTCAGATCATATATCGCGTCCAGGGTTTCAACACTGTGGACAAGTTAGCGTTTGTTTGGTTACCTGTGACTTGCACGTGTTGACAGTGAAGGAGTATAGAGCCAGCAGGTGTGTCTCGCCGGTCCACTATCTTGTCCTGGTGTAAAAACCGCAGGTAAGATCTTTGTTTGTTCCTGCGAGTGTTGACAGTGTGGCAGTACATTAAGCAAGACCTCCTCCTTCGCCATGTCCTTCCTCCTCCTCCTCCTCTTTCTCCTCCAGACCCGTCCTCTCCTTCCTCCTCGTCTTTCCTCTCCATCCTCCTCCACGCCCTTCTTCTCCTACCTCCTGCTGGGGATGTCGTTGGTGGTAATAAGGTGTGAGGTCGTGTAGTACTCGGGGCCGCCCTCACTTTCACTCGGCGACGTGGGAGTGTGAGTCATGATGTACCTGACGGTGGTATTACAGCTGTTACTGGTGGCGGTGCTGGTGCTGTTACTGGGTGTTGTAATACATTATTGCTGTTACTGCTGCAGGTGTTGTTGTTATTACTGCAGGTGTTGTTGTTGCTGCAGGTGTTATTGTTATTGCTGCAGGTGTTGTCAGTACTGCAGGTGGTGGTGTTATTACTGCAGGTGGTGGTGGTGGTAATGGTGATGATACAGGTGGCTAATGGTGGAAGTAGTGGTACAGGTGTTCAGTGGTGGTGGTACCTGTAGCTGTCTCACACACACACCATGGAGTTGTTGTTTATCAGGCGCACCAGTACAGAAGGAATCACAAAACAACATATATGTATTGGTGACGCAGGTGATGGTGTCTGTGTGTTTGTTTATGTCGAGTGTGAGAGTTGGAGGAACATGGAGTAGCTGTTGTCTTGAGGGCGAGGTTGGAGTTCTTTGTTTAGGTTAGGTCTTACAAGTGAAAGTAGACTACGCTGATGAAGTTTACAGTGTGGAGTGTGAGGGTAGAATGTTGTTCAGGGAGGAGCTGGTATTGGAGGTAAACTACAGGTAAACTACAGGTAAACTACAGGTAAACTTCAGGTAAACTCTTAAATAACGAAGACGATAATGGACAGGTAAGTGAACGGCGTACAAATTATATCATGTACGTTATATCATCCCAGGTACCAACCTCTCGTGACCTGACTGATTATGTTTATTTTTTTCCACGTGAGGGATGTTTGTGTGGATGTGACAGGGGCAGCCACACCTCACACAGTCAATAAATAATTCTGGGTCACCTGTGTTTTCTTGAATGTTGATTGTACCAGAACAAACAACAATAATTACGTGATTGTTTTGATGGGTGTGTGTGTGTGTGTGTGTTTGTTTTCTTTCTTTTCTTTATATTTCTTATTTTTCTCCATTTTATTGTTCTTTCTTTCTTTCGTTTCCTTGTCTCTTATTCTTCTCTTTTCTTCTCAATCCTTCCACCTCACTCTAGTTGTTAGGACTCAGGGGCGCTGCTCAGGCCGTGGAACAGCCGCGTCAGTATAAGTTTGCCACTAACAGGAGAAGTGATGTATTGAGAGAGAGAGAGAGAGAGAGAGAGAGAGAGAGAGAGAGAGTCTGTTTACATCATACATGTATCTGCCTTTGTTTATGTCGGTCAGCTGATAGACGCCTGGCCTCGTCACGGTGTTAAAGTCTCCTCAATTATTACTGTGCTCACCTCACTCTGCACACCAGTAAACAACCTACTTTCCTTTCCTTTGTTTTCTTGCCTCCTTTATTGCAAAATGAACCTTATTACGAGAGCGTTCAAGGTCGCTTAGTGTGGGAGCGTTGGCTATATGCTTGACGGTGCGATGGCCTCTCTGTCAGATGCCTCCGTATAGGTGATAGTAGTAGTAGTAGTAGTAGTAGTAGTAGTAGTAGCCTTCTCCTCCTCCACCGAAGTTAACTATACAAGAATACCTGACGTAGCAAGAACCTCCCGGCGGTGGTGGTGTTGGGGTGAGTCATACCGTAGCGGGTGAGAGGTGGGTAAGGGCGGAAGACTGTAGGTTAAGTTATCCCGACGATGGTTTGAGCGTAGGGGCGGTACTATGGTGGTGGAGGAGTCAGTAGTGCGCTGGTGGTGACAGGTTCAGAGAGATGTGGTGTGGTGGTCACGGGGAGAGGAGGAGGAGGAGGGCCTTCCCTGGTGATGGTGACTTTAGAGGAGGAGGAAGATGGAGTTAACGGAGGAGGTTTAGAAGATGGTAGTGATGGAGAGAGAGGCTGGGGTGAAGAGGAAGAAGAAAATAGGTAGGTAAGGGGGCGTCACTAGGCAGTTCGTGGACCACACACACACTGGCGACCCTCCCTCCCTCCTTCACCACCTCCCGTAAGATCTCTCCTGTCGCCCGAGTCTAAGGTAACACATATTGAAATTGACGTGGACAAGAATGCAAATTTCCCCTCCCTCTCACCCTCGGCAGCGAGATGGAGAGATCGTTGACGGCGGCTGAGGGAGATGGAAGGTTGTTCTCGGCCGGTATTTCCTCTCTCTTGCATAAAATGATAGACGAGTGTGGCTTTTGGTATTTCCTCCTCCTAGATGGAGAGATAGAGATGATCTGTCCTCTGTTGCACTATTGTCTCCCATCTTGAAGGAGAGAGAGAGGGAGGGAGAGAGAGACATACAGACAGACTACAGTGTATGAGACAGATTATGGGAGAGAGACCATCACCAGTTGCCATTTCCTTTCCCAGCCGGCCTTGAGGAGAGAGAGAGAGAGAGAGAGAGAGAGAGAGGTCGTACCCATCAGGAATTGGCAGCGAGATGAAGATCTGTGGTCTCAAACATAATCTGACCCGTGGCTGGTCTTACAGGTCACGGCGAGGCCCAGTAGATGACCAGACCACCGGATTTTGATTGAACCTGTTAATTAGAGAAACCTCCCTAGGTGAAACACACACACACACACACACTAGAAAAAAATAGATCTATTGAGAGCCAAAGGAGAGCGGATGTCACGGTTTAGTTCTCCAGGTCGGGTCTTTTACTGTGAGGAGTTTGGGTGGTAGAAAAGGCCTCGTCATCATCGCTGTTTGACTCACAGTTTAAGGAAGACGTGAGTGAGGCAGCAGCGTGTCGACCAGAGGCATTGTTGTGGTGTGGTAGGTTGTCATGGTACCCCAGACTCACCTACTATTACATACGTTACACGCCACGATAGATATGTGTACTTATCTGTAACTATGCACAGGTGTGGGTGGTACTTGCAAAGACTCATGCCAGTGGCTGAATGACCCATGGGCGGTGCCTTTACTTTCTTATGGACAGTGCCTAGACAGTGTCAACAATTCGAGCTGTTCTATTCTTTGTTTACATAAATCAGCTGGTTGTAGTGAATTTGTTTACCGTAAGCCATGGTAAATCCTCCACACATGACTCATTCACAGTAACCGCTCGTGGTCACCTTGGGAGGCTGGCACGTGATTGGTCACCGCTGTATTTATGCATGTCGTATTTTTGCCTCGTACCTGTCGTTATGTGTGACGCACCTCTGTCTTGCCACACGTAAATTTTAGTTACCTGTCCTTTGGCTCCTTTCTATATTATGTATTGGCATCTTATCTGGTCTGTGTGCGTATTTTTTTTGGTATTGTCGTTATCATCGGTACTTCCTACCTGGATGGTTCTGTACTGCAAGGTGTTTGGTGTGTGGGCTTGGGATTTTTGTTTGTGGTAGTTATCGTTGTTATTACTGCCTGGCTCCTGCTCGGGGATGATGGTGAACGGCTCCTGCACCACCACAGCACGCCATCACCACCACAACACGGTGTCATCAGGTCATATTGGGCACCAACCTAAACTAAGCAAACCATTAGCGTTTGGGCCCTTTTGGATCCGGGGTCCATAAAGTGGGGCCCCAATAGAAATATGCCCCAGTCCTTGTGGTTAGGTTAGGTTAACTGGACCAGTCACCTTCGGAACCAGCAGCGTCTCCGTCTAGGTGACCACAAGAAGCGCCATTATAAAGGGTTGGTTCACGCACTACAGACGACCCACGTTACCAGTTACGGCGGCGTGTGTGATCAGCGGCAGCAAGCAGACGTGAGGAGCGCCGTGCCTCAGCTGGTCTCCCAACCCAAGAGGCACGAGTTTATCATTAAGTGTTGGTGGCGAGTTAGTTGTTTGTTGTGACACTTAACACTGCCCTATCAATGCCCAGGAGGAAGGTAAAGTCTTCTTGCCTGAGGGTTGGGCTGCTTTTGGTGTGGTGGGAGATGACCTGACCTAAAGGGTTGTAGTTGACGTGGGGGTGTAGGAGGGCGGGGTCAGGTAGGTTCATGCTCCAGCATGTATACACCATCTGGAGGTTGTTAGTTACCTGTAGACGAAGGGAACAGTAAACAGAGAGCAAAATCTACGTGTATGAGGGCATGGCGAACGCTGATTGGTCCCACTACACCACTGCCACACCTGAAGGATCAACCAACTGTACACCAGGAAGCACAGGTCCGTGAGCAGTCTGGCCAAAATCTCACCACTACGAGACTCACCCAGTACGACCAAACACAACTGAATTACTACAGTATTACGTTATTTTAGAGGAATTAAGTTAATGTAGATAATGGGTACTTACCCGCCGTGGAGGATGTAAGCTCGGTAACTTTGATTATAATTTCTAACAATTATGAAACAACTATTATCGAAGACATACTCGGTGATAAAGTGAAGGTGAGGCCTGTGGTGGTGAGCGCCCCTGGAGGTAGACGACGGAGGTTCTTTGAGCTTGTCACGGTGCCGAAGATGTGGGTACCAGGAGGCTCGTATTGGTGCTGTTTTATGGCGCGAGCCTTTGTCCTAAATGTGTGACTGCTCGGTGGAGGAAACGCCAGGTACTGTTTAATTACCCGAGCTGGCTGTATTTTTGTGGTGCTATCCTTTAGCCTAGAGTCTGCTGTAATGGAGGGCGGAGGTGACATGTGGTGAGGGAGGGAGTGTCCTTTTAGTAGCAAGGCGCGACCCTCATTGTAGGAGGGACTTACCTTATCTCCTCATCTAGGTCCTCGGAGATACCTGAGCTGAATTCCTCCTCTTATTATCTACTTAATTCACAGAGATCCGTGCGTTAGGTTCTCTGCGTTACCCGTGGGCAGGAAAGTGTATCTAGTTACGAAAGGTTTTACAACAGCTTCGATATCATTTTAGTCTTTTTTTTTACCGTTGGATGAATGAGTCAGTCATTTTTTTTATAAATATTATTGTGTGGTTGGTTGAGTGAGTCACACTTCCGGTTACAAATAGTCTCTCGTACGAGCCTTCCACTGGTCCTGGGCTCAGATCGTTAATCTTTACCTTTAACTGTGGACGGAAGAGCACGTGTACAGTACAGTAGTTAAGGGAGAAATTTTCGACGTTATTTTGACAACATGTTTTGTTTGCGTCGTATCTTGCAGTGAGGCAGTTGGATGTGGTTTGAGGCCCTTAGTTACGGGTTAATACACGTAAACGAGAAGCCGGCCACAGGTTAAGACTCGACCTGGGTCCCACGCTTACCTCCTCCCCCACCACGAGACAAAGGCGTCCCCTCTGACCCTCCATCACCCCAGGAACCAATATTCACCCTTATGGAGTGGTAGAACACACCCCAGAATGCTTCCTGACCCCAGGTGAAGTCAGGTCACTTCCTGCGGCCTGTGATGATGACCTTATCTGACAAGTCTTCCTTGGAAGGGCTGGTCAAGAGGGGGCGTGGAGAGCCTGGGTGTATGGGCGTGGTCCTCACCGGGGTTGTAGTGCCACCCATTAACACGTACCTGCCTGAGGTCTCCACAGTATCAAGCACCTCCTTCAGGAGATTGACGAGGCTCTTCGTTCTCGTGAGGATAGTGAACCGCACCCCGTGGATGTGTGTTAAGGTGGAATACACACACACACACACACACACACGGCAAAATGACAGATAGATAAACGAACAGAAGTAAATAATTGCAGAGGTAGATCAACAAACAAAGTGATAGACAGACAAAGCCGCAGACATAACAAAACGGCAGAAAAACAAACGACAGGCATATAAAGCGACGGACAGAGACTGACGGACACAGAGGGAACGATCTGGCCTTCCTCTCCCGTCTTAGTGGTAATTTGTCGTTTCCTGGGCTGCTATAATCCAGGGGTCGCGGACCAGAGGCCAACATTCCTCAAGAGTCGTACGATAATTTTCCCCCGTAAGTGAAAGACGTGAGGAGGCCGCAGGTAACTGGTCCACTTAAGCTGCGGCACGAAGATTGCGGCTGGAATGGCGTCTTAATTGCATTGAGACTAACATCAGTATATACGCCGAGGGAATAAATTCATTGTAGGGTTTTGGGGAGAACCTGGACCCGGGGTGAGGTGAAGAGGGTGTGTGTGGGCGGAGGTCGAGGAGCGTGATGGTGAGGGGTGGTGGGGGTGGGGGTAATAGTGGTGGTAGTGGTGGTGTTGGGGGCTAGTGAGGATGGTGTGTGTGTGCTCGCCTGTTAATGCATGCGTGTAGTAGGTCGTGTGGTGTGACCTGGAAGTGACCTGACAATTATTACCTTTGGAAATAACATGACAAGTAACTCCCTCTATAAATTGTATTGTGTTGTGTAACATGAATATTGGTCTTTATAGAGTTGATGCTATAATTGGTGTTCCTAAAGTAACATGGTAATTGATGTTACTTATATACAGTATAAATACAGGTGTTAATATATAAGTTGGTCTGAGAACTCTCTCTCTCTCTCTATTGGGGAGAAGCTTGAATATACGAATGTCTTGAGAATCGCGGCCCTAGATTTCTCTCTCTCTCTTTCTCTTACTCAGGAGATTGCAGATTCCGGCCGTGCCAGGTGACGGGTGAATGGTGAGCCATCTCGGCCACCAAGACGTTTGAAGACCTCACATATTGAAAGTCCCAATCGTTTGTTCCTACATTTTAGTTTTGATCCCACAGGCTTTTATTCTTTTGTTCCTTCCACTGAGTTAAATCTGAACCCCCTGACCTTTGTTCCTACTAACATTACCACATATTAAGTGAGGTGTGTTTTTCTGTCTTCAGTTACGAGGTAGATGTTATGTATGACCCCCAGAGAATCCTTTCTTAGGTCGGTTATGGTACTGACTTAGATGCTTAACAGTTTTCATTACGATCAAATTTTTCTCCCTAACTGATGATGAGAGAACTTTAATTGGTCCATTTAACCTACAACGTAAACCAATAAATTCTTTGGTATTCGTTTCGTTATTTGTTGTCATCCAGGACCTCCATGAACACTCCTGACGCCTGCACACAACACAGTCTGAAAATATGTCCTCTGTATCGTCAAGGTTTATGTGCCTAGATGATATGTAAGGATGTAACTGGTTCATTTAAACGGCGACACAGAGATGGATTTTAATGGTAGTCGCTTCGTTAAATTTTTCTTCTAACTGATGAGGTGACAACGTACGGCGTGTAGTGGTTCATTTCAGCTACGACACGGGCGGTGGTTGTGATGGCGGGAAGGGGTTGGGGGCGGGGGAGGATGTATGTGGAGGGTTAAAGATGAGTGTGTGTAGGCGGAGAGAGAGAGAGGGGGAGGAAGGGAAAAGTTAGATACTGACAGACAGAGGTACACAGGTATACAGATAGGGAGGTGAGTCAACCAGGGGAGGGATGACACACACACACACTTACTTCCGGCGGAAACTTGGAAAATTATGGGTCATTAATTTAGCCGTGATGTTGTGAAGTTAACTGAATATTTTGGGGAAACTTGTGAGTGTGACCAGCAAGTCTTCCACCAACTGAGGGGAATTATTATTATTGTTATTATTATTAGTGAAACGTGGAAATACTCTAAACCATCGTATATTCAGTTAAGAAGTAACAAATTCAAAGAAGAAACATTGAATACTTGTTTATTGTTATTTTTCATTGATTAAAACGTGGTTAGGCTGCTGTGGAGTGGCTGTTAGTAGTTGGTTCACATTGTATGGCGTCTTTAACTAACACACCTGTATGCTTTATGTTAAATACTCTTATATTAAATTTTATAATCTCGGCAATAGACTACAGTATATATAACATTAATGCCAAAAGGTTTAATTTCCTGTTAGAAATGATTGACTCAACGTGGGAGTCAGAGTTCATGGTGGGATTAACCCTAGACTTTGTTATGATGCCACTCGTTAACACAATCATTTTGATCCATTAGAAGTGAGGGTATTGTGAGTGTGTGTGAGTCTTTGTTGTTGTTATATGAATCATGAGTGCGTCTTTGTTGTTGTTATATGAATCATGAGTGCGTCTTTTTTGTTGTTATATGAATCATGAGTGCGTCTTTGTTGTTGTTATATGAATCATGAGTGCGTCTTTTTTGTTGTTATATGAATCATGAGTGCGTCTTTTTTGTTGTTATATGAATCATGAGTGCGTCTTTGTTGTTGTTATATGAATCATGAGTGCGTCTTTGTTGTTGTTATATGAATCATGAGTGCGTCTTTGTTGTTGTTATATGAATCATGAGTGCGTCTTTGTTGTTGTTATATGAATCATGAGTGCGTCTTTGTTGTTGTTATATGAATCATGAGTGCGTCTTTTTTGTGTAGTGTCGAAAAATAAAAATATTACTGGGGATATTTTTTTATTAGTTCTTCATCTTGTTCATTTATTAATTATGTTGCTAGTGTATGTGTGTATGTATGTATGTGTGTATTTTCAGGTTTGCTTACTCACCTATGAATCAAAATAGAGGAATTATGGTCTATCAAGTCAAGGTGTTTAATTATAAAACTTTTTCTTACGCATCAAATGCCAGACAGAAACACCTAACCTAACCTAACCTAACCTAACCGAGCCGAGCCGAGCCGACCCGACCTCTCACAGACGCTCAGACCTGGAAGTAAAACGATTCCGAGTTCATTGATTTGTTTAGGTCTCCTGGTGTTGGTCCGCTGTAAGTCTGAGCAAACACGGTGATGGCGGAGGCTGTAATGGAGACGGTGTGGGGGGGGGGGGGGGCAAGACCAATAGTTTACTGGATCAATACAACATTAGAGAAACACACACACACACACACACACACACAGGGCTTTTATACTTAATTTTTGTCTCCCTAACTGGAGCTAAGTGAAGGTGTCTTGTTACAGTTGTCTTGAGTGTAATGTAACATAAGATTTAAAAATACCTCTCGGGGTCTTAATTAACATTGTACCATAACCCAGGTGTAGTGTGTTAACTCCAGTTAGAAGAAAGAGTTAAAATGCGAAGCTTCAAGATGCCGAACCCTGCACACAGAACGGGTTGTCAGGTTAAACTGTTATTCCGTCGTAATTAAATTTCTTCTCTTATCACAAGAAGTTATAAGAATCATCCTGACCCGCGGCGGAGAACGGATGGCGATGTTCTTATGTTATTGTGCCTGAAACAAATGCGTTCTTGCAGCTTCAGTTACGAGAGAAAAAATAGCGTACGAGGCTTTTAAAATCCAAGATGGGTTGACGAAATTACTCTTGACATTGTACCGTTACCAGAGATGTGTGTTTGTGAGTTCAAGTTGGAGTAAAAAGTTGAAGTATTGTTGCGAAGCTCCGAGGATCCGAACCCGGGGTTGAGGGGGGGTTTCGAGCATAGTGAATCCTCTTCAAAATTACTTCCATTAAACTTGGATTAAAGTCGTCTAGTTGTTTAATTACTTAGTGAATGTGTGTGTGTGTTTAGTGTGTGTGTTTAGTGTGTGTGTGTGTGTACTTCGGTGGTGTCAGGTATCAACGGGTCGTGTGTTGGTGTGTGAGTTTGTATCTAATGTGTTTACAAAGCTTTTCCAGCCCATCAAAGTCACTTACATATATCGTCAAGGTCATTTACAAATCGTCAAACTTATTTACATAACGTCAAGGTCATTTTCATATGTCATTAAACCCATAAATGTTTTTTTTTTTTTTTTTTTTTTTTTTTTTAAGTTTCCTGCGGTAGGTAGATACGTGAAGGGAACGTCGGAATGCATGGTGTTTGTTTGTGTGCTGTCGTGCGTGTGTCCCGGAAGATGACGACACGATGCATAGAGAGATTATATTGATGGGTTTATAGACACTCGTGGGTCTGTGTGTGGTGTAGAGACATCACAACAAGAGGTCAGAGGAAAAGTAGTATCTTTATTTTTGTTGTTGTGGTACATAGTTATGGCCCCCTGGACTTAGTTGTGTTGTTATGGTACATAGTTATGGCCCCCTGGACTTAGTTGTGTTGTTATGGTACATAGTTATGGCCCTTTGGACTTGATTGGACTTTCTAGCATCTGTACGAGGGACTTACCCACCATTAGTAACACTCATGTTGTTTATAAATGGATTATGATTCTGGGGAAGAGACAATAAAGGGGGAAGAGGGATAGAACGGGAGATAAATGACGAGGGTTAGAAAATTGATGTAAAGGAGGTGATAAATGTAGGTGTGACGAGGGGAGGGGGAGAGAATGAGGGATGTTGTAGAGGTAGCAGGTGAGAGTATAAGGGTGAGGGAGTAGCAGGTGAGAGTATAAGGGTGAGGGAGTAGTAGGTGAGAGTATAAGGGTGAGGGAGAAGTAATATGTGAGAATATAAGGATGAGGGACGATATAGGAGTAGCAGGTGAGAGTATAAGGGCGAGGGTTGAGGGAGAGAGGAAGGAAAATTAAGGGTGAATCTTTTCCGTGAATTATAAGGAGATTTTAAAGCTGGAAGAAAAAGGAGAGATGGCCGACGGCTGCTGGAATCGATGGAAGGGGGGATAGGGAGAGGAGAGGGGGGGGGTAGGGAGAGGAGACTAGGGGGGGTAGGGAGAGGAGACTAGGGGGTAGGGAGATGGGAGAGAGAGAAAGAGAGGTGGGAAACACGATGATTCACATGAATCAGTTTAGAGGGAGAGTAAGGGAGGAAAAAAGTGAGGGTAACGATAAAAGAAAGAAAGGGAGGGAGAATAGACAAGGGAGGAAGGATGAGTGGGTGGTGGGAGGTAGGAAACGGGTGAGTCACATCCGGGAGCCAGAGGGAGCCAGAGAATTAAGCAGGCTTGTGTTCTCTGCCGGCCAGCTGTTGTCCTAAGACTGACTGACCTGTTCTGGTGACCAGGTGCTGGGGCTATAACCGACCCGGGATGAGGGAGAGAGAGAGAGATGTTTGGTTAGGATTGGTTAGGTTAGGTTTGGTTAGGTACAACTGGTGTTAATATTTTTGTCTGTATCGACCCGGGACCTGTAATTGTGAGGATGGAATAACATGTTACAGAACTAATAAAACCTTTAGGATATGAACACCTGTAATGAACTGTATTGGAGGTTAATACAGCAACTACCTTTAGCTATTGACTCTCCTGTATCGAGTTTTATGTAATATTTCAGGCAGGTTTGTATTACACCTTACAGAACCGTGGAGTGAATTGGGAACTATTTTGGCTCCTCTGTATTGGTAAATTTGGGTGACTGAAGAACCATACTGAAGCCTGACCTGAGATTAGATTGGCAGGTGAGAAAGAAGGAAGATTGGGGGTATTTAAGGGTGATTAGGAAGATTAGGGGTACATAAGGGAGAGTATAGGGGGATTAAAGGGAGAGTGTAAGAAGACTGAGGGTGCATAATAGAAAGGGAGGGGAGAGGGAGAGAGATTTTAAAGCATTATTGAAAGGACTCTAGAGAAAGGGGAGAGGGTAGGGAGGTTAAGATTGCTTCAGGGAGAGGGGAGTGTGAGGGTGCTTGAGGGAGAGGGGAAAATAGATTCAGAATAGGAGTGAAAATAAATAGGGAGGAGAAGGAGTGAAGGAGATTGATGATGGGGGAGATAGAGCACGAGGTATGATGAGAACAGAGAGAGAGAGAAGAACTGGAACGTGAAGAGACAGGGAAAATACTCAAAGCAAAGAGGAAGCGGTAGGAAGGAAGGAAGAACAAGATGAGAGAAGAGAGGTGTGGGAGGGGAGAGGGAGAGAGAGAGGGAGGGAGTGTATGAGCTATACTTCCGGCAGGTAATTGCCACCCCACGATGTATCTTACTATATTGTTGTTTGTAGTGTGGAGGTGAGGGTTGTGGTAGTGGGTGTGGTGAAGGGTGTGGTAGTGGGTGTGGAGGTGAGGGTTGTGGTAGTGGGTGTGGTGGTGAACAGTGCCATTACCATCCTATATTATCACCGCTCCTCTTCCCTTCCCCTCTCTCCCCCTCTTCCCCTCTCTCCCCCTCTTCCCTTCCCCTCCCCCTCACCCCAAAGCAAGACAAACGACTAATAATGAACACAAGGACAACTAATAACCTGTAGTAATAACAATAATTTAAATGATAACAAGTAAAAAGTATTGTACGTATAGAACAAATTTTAGTGACGCACCTTATATTACGAAGCCTTTGACAGCTGTTTCCCAAGCAGCTGTCTGGCCTTTGGTGTTGTGTGTAGGAAAAGGTTGTCCGTCCGTCCGTCCGTCCGTAAGTAAATAAGTAAGCAAGCAAGTTTTCCTCAGACTGTTGATTGGATAGCTATGAACCCTCGCACCAGCCAGCCGCTGCTACACTCCCTGGGGTTGACGTGTGTGTATTGGAGTGGTCGAAATGTTCAAAATAGCAGGAATAAATGAACAAAAAGATATACTTAAATTGTCCCGACCCGCTGCTTTATTTGTTCTACTCTGAGGGATACGTCGTTGTTAATTACTTATGCTCTCTCTCTCTCTCTCTCTCTCTCTCTCTCTCTCTCTCTCTCTCTCTCTCTCTCTCTCTCTCTCTCTCTCTCTCTCTCTCTCTCTCTCTCTCTGTTTTACCCTTTATTTACCATTTTTCTTTCTAGCTTCATTTTCTTTTCCCACATATTCCCTCTTATTCTCTCCTCCTCCTCCCCGTTCCCTCTACTTCTTCTCCCCCCCGCCCCCTCACCTGCCCCCCTCCTTGCCACCCCCCTGCCCCCTCGCCCCCCCCCCTCTCCTTCCCACCTCTCATTCCACCTCATTTCCTCCCGCCTCATTCTGTCCACTGCACTCACAGATACACACGTCTCCCCGCTTCCCTCCCACACTCTCACTCCCTCTCATTTTACTCTCACTTGCACTCTTCCCTCTCACAGCTGCCTCCATTCTCCCTCACTCCCGTCCTCGTTTCTCTTCATCTTCCCTCTCCTAATTCTCCCCTCTTATTATTCTCTCTCTCTCTCTCTCTCTCTGTCTCTCTCTCTCTCACACCTCCATAAGGATTAACGTCAAGGACCATCAACTCAATCCGGCTAGATAATGACGGGTGACAGGGATAGTGTAGTGACAGGTGTAGTGACAGGGACAGGTGTAGTGACAGGTGTAGTGACAGGTGTGTATTTGTGTGTTGCCACTATTTTTCCCAATTTCAAAATCACACCTTAAATCAGAAGCACCAACGCCTATGACTTGTTGATGCCGGTGAGGGGCGTGGCCGGGTTGGGCGGAGGGGCGTGGCCGGGTTGGGCGGAGGGGCGTGGTTTGGAGGGGACTATTGTGGGATTTTTGATAGTGGAAGGAAGCCGTGGGCGTGGTGGCTAGTGTTGGGTCCTTGTGGGGGGGTTGTAGCATAGGTGGTGTATCGAGGGCGTGGGGGGATTGTTTGGGTGAAGAGCAGGAAGGGAGAGAACAGGACAGGACGGATGGGTTTGTGAGGATGAGGTGTGGGAAGGGCAGGAAGGGAGGGGCAAGGCAGCAGCTGTAGGAGAGAGAGAGAGAGAGAGAGAGAGAGTCATTAGCCGCCACAACCAAAGCTCCATCATTGTGGTGGCTGTCAGGTTGTCCCAAGAGGTATTTATAGCTCCTCTGTTTGTCCAATAGACCAATTATCGTAAAAAGAATCACCACCCACCACCACGCTACACCCCTGAGGCCACGCACCATTGTCAACACCACCTCATCACCATCGTCCGCGGGGAAGATGACTACAACACTTAGCTTCCTCCGTGTGTTTGTTTGTGTTTCCGTGACCTATCAGAACCAGGAGGATGTTGTGATTGATTTAAATATCTCCTGTAGGGTTGTCATGGTGATGTGTGTCCCTCTCTTGTGGACGCGGACTCGGAGCTTCGTCTTTGTGATGTTCCGTTGTTCCTTGTCGATCGCGTTCTTGTTTACTTCCTTCTATGTACTCCCAGGTGTTTCCTATAGTGACGTCACCTTTATGATTTCTTAGTGTGGTATATGTGACGTCCTCAGGTGTTTGTATATATGCGACTCAGCGGCGTTAACTATATTATTTTATACATGTTATTTTGGTGTCTATATCTTACTTTTATAGTGACATTAACTATATTCTTTATAGGTAATGGTGGGTAATGAGCTGATTGTGATGGGAAATTGACCACAAATTGAGTGAGGGTTGTGTTTGGTGGGAAGAACCTCGGGAGGCGACGGAGGGTTAATGCCAGGGGGATATGTACCTTACAGCCGCCACGGAAATGCTTTAGGCTTTATGTGTGTTAAAGTGAACCTGCGGGTGTGTGTGCTACAGGTAGAGGTTAGTAGAACAGGTGCCTTGTATTTAGTTTTAGTCTTCAAAAGGTGGTGGCCGTGTGGATATAGCGCTCAGCTTTTGGCCTTATGGTCGTTGGTTCGCTCCCAAGACATCACCTAGTTCTTTCGACAACACCGGGGTATCTGGCTTTACAAGTTGGGGAAGGAGAGGTCATTGTAAGCTATTCACACAAGATGTCAGGCATATGTGATCCATCGTCAATCATTTTCTACTTTTTTCTCGGATGGATGAAGGACATAAACCTTTAATAAGCCGAGACATAATACAGAGAGTAACTCAAGTGTGGGGTTATGTCCTTAATGTACAAACACAGGGTGAACCTTAGCGTACATCCTGGTTTACCGAATGACCAGTGACTGTGTTCAACTTACCGCTAACCAAGAGATGTGTTTGAGGTCGATTAAATGTAGCAGTAGTTTAGACTCCAGTATGTCTTGAGGAGTCAGTGTGATAAGGCTGTCCCCTCCTCATTGGTTTACTAATGTATATAAAGGTGGAACCATTACCTGGACATGACTATAAACTCATAAAAACTCATTCATGAACCGAGGATTTATCAGTTGTTGTCTTTAACTTTAAGCCCTGACAGAAACATTCTCCATCAGTCAGGTCAGAAGGTTAAGAATTTAGGCTGACTCACCGTAAACTAAGAATTACAATAATTAATTAATTGGTTGGCCAGATGTTATAATAACAAGCCCCCAGGACTAATAACATAATAATTCCGTTTTGTGGCGTGACGTGACTCTCCCAGTATAGTGATGATGATGTGTAGCTGTAGGGAGGTGAAAGTTGCTCAGTCAAGTGTACACGTATCCACACACACACACACACACACAACAGTTTTATTGTTACACTCTGGGTGCCGATACAGGGAACACGGCGATAAAGGTCTCTCTCTCTCTCTCTCTCTCTCTCTCTCTCTCTCTCTCTCTCTCTCAGGTCGACCGGGAGGGGGGGGGTGTTCAGTATGTGTGGTTTCCGTTTGATCATCCGGGAGTTGTCAGAATGATAACACTAACTCAAGATAAAGTGTAATGGCTTTGAACGACGCTTGTTATGTCACAACTGGCTCTCACAAGTACTATTTAATCATTAGTGTTTGTAGCTAGTCTGGAGTTGTGGCCTCTTGGACTTGGTTGTGTTTTGGTTGTATAGAGTTGTGACGTTTCCGGCTTCCTACACCTCGTAACACCTCACCTGGACGCCTTGTATCTCCGTCACACACCGGCGTCACGTAGCGTCGGTGTGATGACAGTGAAAGTCCCGCGTCACTACGGAAGTGTACACAATAAGGTGTTGTTTACCTGAGAGATGGTGATGTTTGTGGTGGATGGTGAAGACATCTGGGTATTGAGGAAGATGATGATGGTGGTGATGGTGATGATGGTGGTGGTGGTGACGATGGGTGTGGTGATGATGGGTGTGGTTGGGTGGTGTTTTCTTGACCTTGTGAGGATTATGTTGGTTAATTATGGTGATGTTGAGGAGATATTAAAACAAGGTTGGTAAAATTAAACACACACACACACAATGACGACAAGATAGATAGCAATTAATAGTGATAACTGGGGTAGAGAGGGAGAGAGAGAGGAATAAAAGTGGGTCATGAAACAGGAAGATAAGAGGGCAGGCAGGTTCCTCCCCCCCCCCCCCCCCCACCAGGTCTTCTCTCCAGGCTATGTATCAGTGGGTGAGAGGAAGACTTACAGGGGGGGTGATACATGAGGGGGAAGGCTGAGAGAGAAGGAGGGAGAGGGAGTAAAGGGAAGGATAGATGGAGGGAGAGAGGGAGGAGTAAACTGGTAATGGGGAGAGATGGGATGAAGAAAGAATAAAAGGTGAAGAGAAGAAAGAGTAATAGGGAAGAGATAGTAAATAAACGACAGACAAATAGAGGAAAGGTGGAAGAGAGAAGTGAGAGGAAAAGAAACAAGAAGAATGAGAGAGCTGGAAGAGAGAATAAAAGAGAAAGCAGGAGAAGTGGTGATCAGTTGCACGTTATTGACAGACACCACTAATGATGGTAATTAGTCAATATTTACCTGCCTCTCCTACCTTTATGGGGGTGTCTCTCTCTCTCTCTCTCTCTCTCTCTCTCTCTCTCTCTCTCTCTCTCTCTCTCTCTCTCTCTCTCTCTCTCTCTCTATCTCATGTTTTCATCTTATAAACATCTACTTCTCTCCCCTTCACCTTTCCCTTATTCCTTTCTTTATCATCTCCTTCCCTCATCCTACCTTCCCTTTGTCCTTCCACCTGCCTTCCTTCCTCTCCTCTCTGTCTCTCAGGTGGGTGAGTGGGAGGAAGGGGTAGGCGGGAGGAGATGGGTGGGTGTTCTGCCTCAGTGCCGCCCATAATGAGAGTGTGATCCAAGTCTTGCTACACCTTTACCTCCTCCTGTACTCACGTTCCCTCAAGCTCACCTGGTGTGTTGACTGGTGGTACAAATGATCATGATACTAGTAGTAGTAGTCATGATCGGCTGTGAGAAGCATGATAGTGTTTACCTGGATATACGTGGAGTTTACTTAATTATCCTTGTTTACTCCCATTTACCTGAAGTTTGCCGAGATATAATAGTGAGTTCATCTAGATATACCTGGAGGTCTCAGAAGCTTATGTAGATCTAGTGAGATCTTATTCAGGTATTTGAAGCTTACCCGAAGTTTACCCAGCGAAGCATTCCGAGTGTTCTTATTTCTGAGTCTGCCCAGAGCTTGTCCAGTCTATATCTGGAAGTGGAGCACACATATTACTCTTGTGACACGGAGCATCTTACTCTAGTCTGACCACATCTCACATCTCTCTAAATATATTATTATTTACTTAATTTTTTTGTCAGAGGAGTTCAGCGCCCGTATCTCAAAGTTTCATATTTTGTTTATTTGTATTATAAAGTCTCAGGGTATGGTGACCCTTTTAGTGTCCAGACCCTCACTAAACCTTGGTCCATCGTTGAAGACACTCCTTGGTCTGTAGTGGTGTAGGTCACAGTACTGGCAGGTGACCACAAGCTGAGGAGGGACACAGCCACAAGTGGGTCAATTACGTGTGTTTAATTGTCATATGATTGAACAACAGGAGGCTGGTGGGGGAGGAGATGGGAGGCAGTTAATGGTGGTCCAGGATGTCAACATGAGTCAATCACCAGCAGTAGCGTGTGTGTGCAGCATCACTCACACGACAACCTGCTGTTATTGCGATACTGGTTATTTAAACGCTAGATGACAGAACCTCACTGAGAAAGAGGACGTGATGTGATTGGCGGGAAACTGTCACTGCTTGTAGTCCGCATGTCAACACAAGTGCTAAACCTTCGTTCATGTGGTTGTCTGCTTCTACTTTAAAGGCGTTGACTCGTATCTTAGAAGATTATTTTTATTATTTTGTTTTGTATTGGTACACAAACTGGGATGGAGCTACGGTGGAGGCCCTTACAACCAACACCAGGTAGACAGACAGGTAAGTTCAGTGTATCGTGGCTGAGACGCTTCTCCCTTGTAACAATTAAAACCATTTCAAGTCCGGGTTTTGGTCTTTCTCCCGCGGGCAAGAAACCTGAAACGGACCCATCCAGTGTTGCTTTTTGTAGGCGCCATCGTCATCCTTCTTCTGCTGCAGCTGTTAACTTCTTACGGTGTTTCCTGTTAACGGTTCCTGTTGGGTTGTCTCGCCCCGGGCAACACAAGGGATCTGATAACACCGGAGATGCTCACCTGTCGTCTTCTTGGTGTGGGAGGGGGGGGGGTGAGGGGAGGGGGGTGAAGGGAGGGGGGTGAAGGGAGGGGGGTGAGGGAAGATAGTGAGAAACTCTACAGGTAAACATAATAAGCTAGTCACTGTACCTGTGATGTCCCTCAGTAAAGACGCTAAGGTAGGTTCAGGTACTATCTGTCACTCTCTCCTATCAATAACACTTTAACTCGCTGGTGTGTTAGAGCCTCACAAAGAGTTCAATGCTTCAGTTTTATCCTGGGATTTAAAAAAATGCTCGACTGTTGTATATATAGCATGTGTACCAGTGTTCCGTGTATGGTACGTTATGTGGTCCACTGTCCCGTGTATGGTACATTATGTGTACCAGTGTCCCGTGTATGGTACATTATGTGGTCCACTGTCCCGTGTATGGTACATTATGTGTACCAGTGTCCCGTGTATGGTACATTATGTGGTCCACTGTCCCGTGTATGGTACATTGTGTGGTCCACTGTCCCGCGTATGGTACATTATGTGGTCCACTGTCCCGTGTATGGTACATTATGTGGTCCACTGTCCCGTGTATGGTACATTATGTGGACCACTGTCCCGTGTATGGTACATTATGTGGTCCACTGTCCCGCGTATGGTACAACATGCTTTTTCATATGTTTGTCTCTCTCTCTCTCTCTCTCTCTCTCTCTCTCTCTCTCTCTCTCTCTCTCTCTCTCTCTCTCTCTCTCTCTCTTATAAATTATATGGGGTTAAAGATACACCCCCCTCCCTCCCCCCTTCCCCCCTCTCCCCCCTTCCCCCCTCTCCCCCCTTCCCCCCTCTCCCCCCTTCCCCCCAAAAAAAACAAAAGTATATTTTGAGTCGCTGTTCTGTCATATTAAAACCAATTAAGATGAAAATTGGTACAAATACACCTTGTTACACACACCACACAATGACACTTACCTTACCTAACCTAACCTAACCTAACCTAACACCCATTCATATTATTCAGCTCGGGCTAAGATATATACCTGGCTGTGGCCGTTATATATCTACCGGTAATACTGTGTTCTTGTTCATTAATTTGCTCAGGTGTTCGGCTCCCTGGGGTGAAGCTGGTATAACTAGACACACAGGAAACTACAATGATTTTAAATGGTCTTCGTCAACCAACTTCAAAATGACTTTCTTTGAGGACATTAACCTCTGTCTTATCCGTGTTGCTCCGTTCCACCTGTGATGTACCGTACCACCTGTGATGTACCGTTCCACCTGTGATGTACCTTTCCACCTGTGATGTACCGTTCCACCTGTGATGTACCGTTCCACCTGTGATGTTCCGTACCACCTGCAGTAACTTTTCTATCCATCCATCAACTTGGCTTCATTCACCGGTAGTGGGGATGGAACACCAAGACTCACACGGACCTGTAACACCTGTGACCAACGGTGTTATTGTTTCTGAGGACATAACTTTCCTATTTTAGTTTCAGTCAAGGTCAGTTTGAAGTTTTATTTGGATAGGTTCAGTAATTATGGTTAGGTTAGGTTTTGTTGTGAGTTCGTTTGGTTTGGTTCAATGCGGTGCGGCGAAGCTTCAGTGCGGTGTGGCGAAGCTTCAGTGCGGTGTGGCGAAGCTTCAGTGCGGTGTGGCGAAGCTTCAGTGCGGTGTGGCGAAGCTTCAGTGCGGTGTGGCGAAGCTTCAGTGCGGTGTGGCGAAGCTTCAGTGCGGTGTGGCGAAGCTTCAGTGCGGTGCGGTGAAAGTTTCGATCTGCGTTATGATGTCATTGGTGTTATTCATACGTTTGCGTTTCCTTCAATATTGGAATAGTTGCTGTTCATTCGTCTGTCTGTCTGTGTATGTCTGTCTGTGTATGTCTGTCTGTGTCTGTCTGTCTGTGTCTGTCTGTCCATGAGTAAGTGTTTGTCAAGTAGAGTTACTCCAAGAAATGTTTTGTCATAACCTGCCAACACTCGACACATCTTACCCGTAATGTATAATAATAATAATAATAACGTGACCAACAAAATCATTTTACATATTAAGTCGTTATAACTATATAATTACTCGTGTGGTAGTTTAAGGGTGGGATGAGTATAGTTAGTGTGTGATGAGGGTGGTGAGTGGTAGTGGGGTGGTGAGTGGTAGTGATGACCGGCCGCCGCACACAGACACTGGGCTGGATGCTGCAACAGGTCTTAAGACTCAATGAATTATGCATCTTACACTGAATTGCAGATGAAGTATTCCCCCCCATCACCAACCAACAAGTGTGTGATATTTCTCTCTCTCTCTCTCTCTCTCTCTCTCTCTCTCTCTCTCTCTCTCTCTCCTTTTCTCATTTATTTTTTGGTGTTGGTCCCCAGTGTGCAGTAGACCAGGGGGGTGACCAGAGGCAGGGTGGAGAGCCCGAGACTCTGATATCTGTAGTCATTTTACCTTCGCCTCCAGCACTACCTCCCACCCACCCAGCCGCCCAGTTCACTGACTTGTCCCTCACCCACCCTCTCTCTACCTCCTGCTAGCCTTCCTCCGGTGTCTCCCTGTCCTACTGCCAGCCCTCAAGTGCTTCCCTGTCTTCTTGTAGCCCTTAAGTGCTTCCCTGTCTTCTTGTAGCCCGTAAGTGCTTCCCTGACCCACTGCTAGCCCTTAAATGTCTTCTTGTTCCTTTGTTAGCCCTCAAGTGCCCCTTTCTCCTCCTGCTAGCCCTGCCTCTCTTCCTGCTAGCCCTGCCTCGACTCCTGCTAGCCCTGTCTCTTCTCCTACTAGCCCTGCTTCTCCTCCTGCTAGTATACAATCAATATTAATACAAATAACAGTTCAGTAATGACGATTATTGTGCATATGATAATATTAGACCGTAGAATCCTGACTCACAGATGTAAGATACAGTCAACCTAACACAAAATAACTAACAACAACAACCACTACAACAACAACCACAACATTAACAACCACAACATCAACAACCACCACAACAACAACCACCACAACAACATTAACAACCACCACAACAACAATAACAACCACCACAACAAACAGTAATAGCAACAATCACAACAAAAATAACAACTACAACAACAACCACAAATATTAGTAATCTAATTATGTCGCTGCATCTCGTGGACAGAAACACAAGGCCCTGGGTGGTAGCAGTTAGGTCAGCGGCGCCTGTGTATAAAACTGACTACCGCAGCTCCCCAAATAACGAGTCATATGTTAGGGTGATGAGACCTGAATTTTATGCCTCTCTGGTTATATTTACATTACTACACTCTATTGATTCTGGTAGCCAAGGGTTGAATATTTATAGCCAAGGGTTGAATATTTATAGCCAAGGGTTGAATATTTATAGCCAAGGGTTGATTATTTATAGCCAAGGGTTGAATATTTATAGCCAAGGGTTGAATATTTATAGCCAAGGGTTGAATTTTTATTGTGGATGATGCTAGTGGTGGCTGCAGTATGTGTTCTGAATCATCATAAAGATCAGGGTTCATTACTCCTGAAATTTAATTATGGGGGTTACGGGTGATGGGTTTTTACACCTGGGGATATAATGTGTATCTTCTGTCTCACGTGGACTAGATATATACTGTCTTATCTGTCTATTTCTGTTTGTTTAGCTGTCTTACTTTATCCAGCATGTACTTCGCGCCCCTTCCTCCCACGTGTTTCCCCTTCCACCTCCCACGTATTTCCTCCCTTTCCTCCCACCTACTTCCTCCCTCTCCTCCCACGTACTCCCCTCCCACATCTTTCCCCTCCCCTTCCCACGTACTACGCCTCCCCTCCCACGTACTTCCCACCCCCCTCTCACCTAATCGGACACAACTACGACTGCCAGTATGATCAGTATGGGGCGGGGGCGGAGGTGTTTGTGCAGCGTTAGCCTCGTGCCCCAGCACCTGGCCAGGAGCGGCAGGTGTGAAGGGTGAAGCTCCTAACAGCATTCGTTGGTGATCGATACTAATGACACGCAGACCTGGACTTGGTGGTTGGTTGGTGCACTTCCCCCCTCTCTCCAATCAACCCCCTTCCCCCTTCATCCCCCTTCCCCCTTCATCCCCCTTCCTTCATCCTTTCCCTCCCCTCAATCTTATTTTTCTCCTACTTCCCACTCTTCCTCATCTCACCTATCCCTCCTCCTCCCTTCCCCTACTTCCCCTCCCCTCCTTGTCCTACCCCTCTCTCCTACCCCCTCCGCCTACACCTACACAACCAACGTCACAAACTGTCTCCTGGTAGAGTTAGTATTGTGTGTTATTGGGAAAAATGGCTGAGTCTGTATTCAATTATTTATAAAAAAAATGTCGAGAGCAGCGAGGCGGAAACGGTAATAAAATGGTTTAGTGGCAAGTGTTAAGCATCTCTCAGTGAGCTACAGTTGGCGGGACAATGAAACGTTTGGCGAAGAATACAACGTTTGGCGACTGTGTGTATGAAGGTCAATGAGGAAATTATACCTGTCTGAGTTGGAAAAAATGGAGAGTGCTTCCAGAGCTGACTGTATTGTAATGTATGTTAGGCGATTTACCAAACTGTTGTTGTTGTGAGGAAAAATATTGTATTCATATAATCTCAAACTGACTGACGGCTTGAATATACAGTGTACAGGTGTGAGCAGAATTACCTGGACACTATCTGGCAATATTTGGCACCTGCTTGAGGGTCATACAGGTGAAGACTGACTAACATTATAAACATCTAATGATATGCACTGGCACTCTTGTTATAGTGTATATTAAGCACCGTTTGAGAGTGCCACTCGTGTCTTCATACACCGTTTTGTGTTTACCTTTCGAGAAATAGTAATAAAACATTGTCTACTGTTGCTGTACATTTACCTGAGCTCACAGCCAGAGTTTATGAACATATGTTAATACTTGGTATAAAGTCCAAGTACAGTAATACAGTAACCTTAACTACAGTATATAGTACAGATACAGTCATTTTTAGATACAGAATACAGGTACAGTAGCACTACAGTTACAACCTTCAATTAAAAATAGCCGTTGCAAAATTTCGGGATTGTTTCCCACGGTGCGGCAGGTGAGGGGCGGCGGCAGGCAGAGGGTCGGAAGCAAGGCAGGGAGGGACGACCTTACGCCAGGGGGGTGTAAGGGCGAAGGTGGTGTGTGGCGGGCGGCAGGTGGACCACTAAACGACCCCACTTCCTCACCCCCTCTGGCGTCACTGGGGGCCCTCCTACCTGCCCTCAGCGTCACCAGGGGCCCTTTTAGCTGTTGTTAGCGTCACCAGAAGACCTCAGCGTCACAAGGGGCCCTCTTAGGTACCCTGAGCGTCACCAGGGGCCCTCCTAGCTAATCTGCCCTTGGAGTCACCGTCACCTAACTAGTGTGCTAATGTATTGTTAAGAAACTGTAAGACAACTGAAGATTAAACCTGTAAGACGAAAGAAGACTGGACGAACCCTTGAGGAAGTGGGATGTGTTGTACAGTTAGGGGGGGGGGGGGGGGAGGTTGTTGGTGTCACAGAACTCGTGTTAGCTAGTTTGAAGCATCATAGTTTCCTCACAGTCACTAGAGATGTTTTGGAGCTACACAAGAGATGACCACACGCGCTAACAGCAAGTTATTCCAGATCAGTAGCCACAGTTGCCTCATGGTTCAGTTACGTCAATGGGTGATGGGTTTCCCTTCCATAATTCTGCTTTAGTGATCATTGTGGGGAATATTACTCTTATATACTTGAGTATACATAGGAGGAAGTGTGTGAGTATGTGGAATATATCTTGGTTGTTGATTCCTCCCCTGCCACTCTCCTCCCCTGCCACTCTCCTCCTCCCCCGTCACTCTCCTCCCCTGCCACTCTCCTCCTCCCCTGCCACTCTCCTCCCCTGCCACTCTCCTCCCCTGCCACTCTCCTCCTCCCCTGCCACTCTCCTCCTCCCCTGCCACTCTCCTCCCCTGTCACTCTCCTCCTCCCCTGCCACTCTTCTCCCCTGCCACTCCTGCATTATTTAAGGTGTCTGTTATTCTTGATCACCCACAACAAAAGTGGCAGCCCAAGAAAAAGTTAATATCCGGTCATATAAAACAAAAATTCCAATCCTTTTAGCATTGTTTACTGTTTAATTCTGGTAATCCCATACACCGTGTTTGTATAATTGTATTGGTGTCAGTATTGTGCGGTGTATCGTTGCAATATAACCAATATGGCGGGGGGGGGGGGGGGGTGGTAAATAAACCGCTGTTGCATCTCGTTTTGCAACACAAGACTCCCGTAACGTGATGTAAATGTGTACATAGTTGTTGTGTTCACGATTGGTCCATCATGCCGAATAGGTTAGGTTAGGTTAAGGTTTGGTTTGGTTAGGTTGGGTTTGGTTGGGTTAGGTTAAGGTTTGGTTAGGTTAGGTTGGGTTGGGTTAGGTTAGGTTGGGTTGGGTTGGGTTAGGTTAGGTTAGGTTGGGTTTGGTTGGGTTAGGTTAAGGTTTGGTTAGGTTAGGTTAGGTTTGGTTAGGTTTGGTTAGGTTGGGTTGGGTTGGGTTGGGTTGGGTTCTATGTTTTTCCGATAACATTTTGTAGACGAGCAAATTTTAATGGACGTTCGTTAGGGAGAAGGTCATACATAATTGTTTTTTTTTCTGTTTGTAATGAATAAAGCAACAGATGCAAATGAGACAGATGTTTGGGGGAATTATTTTGAAATGGAAAGAATATATATCAGAGCACATCTGTTTCAGCTGTCGGGAAGAATGAACGACAGCGGATGAACGAGAGAGAGAGGTGGGGGGGGGAGGAAAGAGAGAGAGAGGTGGGAGAGGAGAGAGAGAGAGAGGTGGGAGAGGAGAGAGAGAGAGAGGTGGGGGGGGGGGGGGGGTGTTTGCTCTTAATTCCGACCATCGTGCATTAAAAGGCTAAAAACGTGTACTTTTATGTGAGGTGTTTACGAAGCTGACTGATTGCTTACCTGGATGTAAGAGTTGAGGTGATGTAGTGTTGTTTACGTGTATTAATATTCACATGTAGGTTAAGGCTTCACTTTATATATTGACGTGAAGGCCAGTACCATACAGTCTAATATAGGTCGACGTGTTATGTAATAGTAGTAGTAACTGTAATGATAACGATGACATTATTATTATTATTAGTAGTAATAATAGAGGAGTAGAAATAGTAGTAATACAATAGTAGTAGTAGTAAAAGTAGGGGTAGTAGTAGTAGTTGACAGTTGAAGTATATACTACAGAAGCAAAACGCTGTTAAACACACCTGTAGACCAGACGACGGCTCCAACACCTGCGGGTGGTTGGTGTGGAAGCAGGTGTTGCCAGTGTGTCATACCCGGCAGTAGGCCACACTTGTTAACACGTGTTGACACACTCCTGGTTGTGGGTGACCGGGATGTGGGACGGACAGACAGATGATGTTATTGTTAATATGTTTTGGGTCAGTTTCCATTTATCTTTGTTTGTTTTGAAGAGATGCATGTGTGATATTATTAGTTATTATTCTTCTTATTGTTTATTTTTATTGTTGTTATCATTGTAGTTCATTAAACATGTTATCAGTGGTCGTGTTCACCTTCACCGAGACACAGCAGTGAGTCAGGCAAGTTACTGTTGTGTCTGCTGCCTCTTAATGGGAGGACTCGTTAGTACTTGGGTAGAAGCTCCCTCTCCCTCCACCCTCATCCCTCCTTCCCCCTCCCTCCCTCCCTCCCTCTCCTTCAACACTGCACCTCATGCCGTCCACTGGTGTGTGCTTCCGCTCTCACACACACCGACCAACTCCACACCCAGACCTGCACCCCTCGTCGACTCACACACACCCTCACCACACCCACACACTCTAACGCCCTACCCACCCCCTCCTCACGCCCACCCACGCCCACCCACAGTTCCGGATGCTCCCCACTCGTCTCCTGTTCCAGCTGACTGACCGCACTGTGTAAATAAACAAAGCTTAACGCCATCCACGTGACCAGCGCCGGGGGGTGTCATCTTGATAGGAGAAGGGAAGGAGTGGGTGGGCGTGGGCGTCGTCTTAGTGGTGAGGGACGGAAGGATGGAGGAGGAGGGAGGGGGAGGAGGGAAGGATACACCTGGTGCACCTGGCATACGCCCTTCCGTCACCTCCTTCACCTGCTGAGGTTCTTATTTTTGTCCTCATAATTACTAAGGTTTTTTACGTTATTATTTATTATTATTATTATTATTATTATTATTATTTTGTTATTTTATTATCGTTGCTGTTATTGTTATTATTATTACTGAGATAAACATCATTCAACCTCAGGAAAAACAACACAAAGACCATTCACCACCACAACCCAACACAGCAGCAGTCCTCAACAGCCTCCTCAATTATTAACACCACAAAAACAGCGTCGTGGTGTGGTAGAGGTGCTGAGCCACACCCAGAGTGAAGGTGGTACCTCAGCAACACACAGGCGACGACAGAAACACAAACACAACTGTCAACATCCCCTTCGTCATCCTTCAACACAAAGACGACTTTTAATATATTCTTCTACACTTATCAGCAACACAGACGTCCTCCCCCTCTCATGCCTCCTCGTCCCCCCGGCAGCACACAACACTACCACCGTTGTCTGGTGTTGTGTGTCGGTCCCAGAGTGTGCACGATACCAGGGATCAGTCGACGATGTCACCACAAGATTACGTGCCGTTCATTTCAGAGGCTCTTTCCTTCCCCCTCCCCATTCCTTCTCCCCCCTCCCCCCATCCCCCTCCTCTCCCATCCCCCATCCCCCTCCTCCTCTCCCATCCCCCCTCCCCCTCCTCCTCTCCCCTCCCCCCTCCCCCTCTCCCGTCCCCCCCTCCTCCTCTCCCCTCCCCCTCCTCCTCTCCCCTCCCCCATCCCCTTCTCCTCCTCTCCCCCCAACTCTTGTCTGAACCAAAGCTCACATACAGTATACCCGTGTATGTGTACAACTCGGCCTCGCTGAATTATGCCCCCAAAGTGTAATAAATATGTTGTAGTGACTGAGGCGGTACATTGAGAGTGGTCTGGTCACGACGGCGGTTCACATGTTTGTCTTTCTACTCTGACTAAGAACAGTGCAAGACTAACAACGGTACAAGTGTGTGGATTTTGACAAGTTATCCTAGAATCTGTGTAAGAATAGTCGGTTTAAATGGGTCTAAGTAACGTTGGTCTTATTGACTTTCCTACATTAATGGCTCTAGACAATTATATCAAGGGTCTCGTTACAGCTATAGTCTTCACCGTGAGATGTGTAAGAGTGATCTCAGTGTGACAAGTACAGGTGTGTTAGAGGCCATAGTTCAACTTGTCTTCAATGGGATTAATATTACAGTCTGTCCTTCCTTCAGATACACCCAGAGTCTGTGTTTAATGTTTTTAATTACGTATTTATTCATATTCTTATTAGGTAAAGGTAATAAATCATAGGAATATAGTTAATCTCTCTCTCTCCCTCCTGCTGCTGCTGAGAAATCGTCCACCCTAAAGATTTATTCAGCTGAAACATAAGAGGCTCAACCTCCAGAAAAAAGGCCTCCCTCTCTTCCTTCCTCACCTGCCCCTCCTTCCTTCACCCCCCTCTCCTCCTCCCTCCCCACCTTCCTCTCTCAAGTATAGAACTCTACCCAGCCATATAATCACCCGGATTGAAGGCCTCCTTATCTTACTCCCCCCACCATCAACCTCCTCTTCTCCCCCCACCATCAACCTCATCCTCCCCCACCATCAACCTCCTCCTCCCCCCACCATCAACCTCCTCCTCCCCCCACCATCAACCTCCTCCCTTCTTCTTTCAAATTATAAAAAGTTCCGAAGTTGAGTTTTCCCATTATGGTTAAGTCGATATCACATTATAAGGCTCACCTTAGCTACGACACAAAGATGGCGGCCATATTGACGTCAGCAAGACTCTTCCGTGTCTGGATTTATTTAGTTTTCTCTAATTTTAGGGACAAAATCTTAACTTAGGAATGTTAATGAGTCCCAGAGTTTTGAGTTCACATTATTTTAAAGCTTTGTAAGTTAAAGCCTTTTAATCGTAAGGTGACCTGACCTGACCTGGCTTGGCCTCATAAGTCCATCTACCTTTGTGTGTGTTGGCCAGCGGTCCGTGTGAGGTTCAAGTGTCCTCCAGGGCCAACCTTCCTTACAGCTGGCCTTAATCTAGTCAGATTTTTATCCGTACAGTTCCCGGGTTTAGTTTTATATGAGCATAAGAATGGAGGAAACAGCAGTGGTTCTATTGGTCCATACTAGGCAGTTCCTGTTTACACCCAACCTCCATCGCTCATATGTCTGTCGGTTCAACCTGTATTTGAAGCTTCCCAGCGTCTATAGGACTTCCGTTCCAGACAACAGTATTATAACTTTTGTGCCGAAACAACAACAGTAACACCTAACAGCATCAGTAGCAGGAACTTTAACAGCAACAACAGCAGTAACCATCTAACAATAACAGTAACACCTGACAGCAGCAGTAGCAGGAACTTTAACAGCAACAACAGCGGTAACCATCTAACAATAACAGTAACTCCTGACAGCAGCAGTAGCAGGAACTTTAACAGCAACAACAGCAGTAACCATCTAACAATAACAGTAACTCCTGACAGCAGCAGTAACACCTAACAGCGACAACAGCCAGGGACTAACACACGGGTCCCGCTGTAGACAAAACATATAAGAGTGTTGTGCTGTAGTTAAGGAAAATTACAGCCATTACACGTCCCGCCTCGACCAGCCGCGTCCACCACCTCCTCCAGGACAAAGTGCCGGGAATTCTCTCTTTATGAACGACGATAACGACCACGACGACGAGGAGTCATGACTTAGCTGCGACACTACTCTACCAGGAGACGACTATTAGGGCTAAGGCGTTGTATCTGGAGAGGATTTGTCTTGATGGAACGACGCTACGACACCACCAGCCAGGAGGGATGTTTAGTCACGACCACCAAGCTACAGATGACGACCACCACCATCACGACCACCAACACTACTACCACCACTTCCACCACGATGCTACAGACGACCACCACGACCACGCTTGCAGTGACGACCTACACGATGACAGCGGCGACAAGCAAGACTACAATAAATGGGGAGGGTAAATTGTGGTGCTCTGGCGGAGATCTGGACGACGACGACAGGGAGCAGCACGCGACGACAGGCAGCACCAGCGGGGTTCAATAAGGGAGGGTGATAGCCCAGTGGTGCCCCCAGGCATTTCCTGTCCTACACCACATTCACTCAACCACCTTCTTCTTCTTCATCATCTTGTGTTGTCTATGTTCTCTGTCTACCTGTGTCTGTCTGTCCGTCTTTATATCTGTCTACCTCTGTCTGTCTGTCTGTCCAAAATTTCCGTTATCGTATCATTACACAGAAACCACGTGACTGATATATATATTTTTATAACACTTCAGGCAAGTCCTCAGAACAAAACACGATGAAAAGGTGAAAGTATATCTGGCAGGCCTGAAGGTCGGTTAGGGGCGGTGCGGATACAGAATACTGAGCATTCAACTTTCGGTGCACAAGAGGCAGCGTGACCCAGCACCTTCCACTTCGGCATGTGTGGAGTTTTTCTTTTCTTGTTTTTTTTTCTTGAATATTTTCCTCTTTTTATTTTTTCTTCTTGTCTTTTTTCTTTTCCTTCGTTGTTAGTTTATTATCGTCTTCGTGTTTTCGTCTTAATTGATTTTCTTCCCTTTCTTCATTTTTCCTTTATTTTCTCGCCTCTACTATTCTCATCTCCTTCCTTCCTTCCTCCTATCTTTTCCCTCTCGTCTTCTCCCGACCCTTCCTCTCCGCCCCCCTTCTCCATCTCCCCTTCATTTCCTCTCCTCTCCCTTTCTCCCTCTTCCCCTTCCTCTCCCATCCTCCCCCGTCCCCTCATCCCCTCCCCTTTCCCTTCCTTCACCTTAACACATATTAACAGTTTCACTTTCGTACTCCTCGCTGTCACTCTCAATAAGGAAGGTGAGGTATCCAGGTAAGTCGTAATTAACTCTCGGTCTTATTATTCAAGCCATGAGGGTCACGTGAGGAATGAATTACCTCGAGACACTATTGTAATTACTGTAGGTGCGTTCTGTTATTCCGGGTGTGTCTAGGGAGAAAATAATGTTATGTGTATCTTTGTGTGGTGAGGGTGTTGTGTGGTGAGGATGTTGTGTGGTGAGGGTGTTGTGTGGTGAGGGTGTTGTGTGGTGAGGGTGTTGTGTGTGAGGGTGTTGTGTGGTGAGGGTGTTGTGTGGTGAGGGTGTTGCTAAGTATAATGAGTGTTTGAGGTCATTGGTAGTATCATCAGGTCTTGGGTCCACGCTATCAAAACATTGCCAGCACGAGCAATCAGCACCGCCTGGCAGTCTCCTCCACCCCGCTGTGACATATTTATGGAAGCTCTCCCTCACAAGTGCTCCCTCGCCTCCTGCCTACACTGTCGCTCTTATGTTACGGACACTTGAGTTCCCCCTCGAGCACTCCCCCTCCAACCCTTAATAGATTCAACGCCAGACGAACGTTCGCTTGACTTATTGCCTGCGGTGTGTGGTGGTGCACTTGTATGGTATGAGCACTTTTGAGTTCCCTTCCAACACCCTCATTGACCTATTTAAAGGAGCTACGCCAGACGAACGTTCGCTTGTCTTTTGCTTGTGGTTGTACTGTTTTAAAGTAAGGGTCATCAGGCAATGGAGTGTGTCACTTTAATTTAGATGTACTTCACCTGTACCGCTGACATTTACACATTAATTACGACAACAAAGAAGTATCGTTTACAGGTAATGATATTTGTCGTTCGTGTGTGTGTGTGTGTGTGTGTGTGTGTGTGTCTCGTGGTGACCATATTATAGACGAGTTGGTGAGCATTCGTGATGGTAGGGTGATGTGGAAGTCCATTCATTGATCTTGACCCACAACGAGTAATTATTCGCTCCGCCGGTGTGTACAGAGTGTGTGTGTGTGTGACCAGTATCACCCATGGAGAGACAGAGTTATAAAGACCATGTTTGTAACTCATATATTTAACATAACATAGCGTGACCTCCCATGACCTAAGCTAGCTGTAGGGTCAACGGCCGAGAGAGATCATGACCTGGTTGAGATACGAGGAATTTATGACCTAGTACTGACTGTGATTTGACCCATTTTACACAGCATAGCGTGATCAACTGTGGACTGAGTTACCTACTGAGTGTATACTGAAGGTTTGAGTCAGGTTACAGCTCTTGAGACGTAACCACTGTCAATTTAGCCTTTACCATCACCACAACGACGCGGAATGGTAATCGCCTGGCATTTAGTTCTCTACCTCTCGATGCTACACTGAGGAATGTTACTCCTGATGAACGTCCGTGTGTCTTGTAAGCAGTTGTGGTGGTGTTTATGGCAGCCACTTGTACTTTGCCTCCTACAGCAGCAGTCCATCAGAGGGTCGTGTCTCACCGATCATTGAGGTGGGTGGGCGGCGAGCTGTGCTAACATGAATGTGTGAATGGAGGGAGAAATCTGTCAAGTTACTAGAATTATTTAGTGGTTATTGTTACCAGGATGAGATATGATGATGGTGTGGATACCAGCTGGAAGTGTGAGGCTCTAACTGACTTTTTGGAAGGTTAAGTAACGTTGGGTTAGGTTGGGTTAGGTTACATTTGGTTAGGGTTGGGTTGGGTTACGTTAGGGTTGGGTTAGGTTGAATAACGTTGGGTTACGTTAGGGTTGGGTTGGGTTCGGTTGAATAACGTTGGGTTACGTTAGGGTTGGGTTGGGTTAGGTTGAATAACGTTGGGTTACGTTAGGGTTGGGTTGGGTTAGGTTGAATAACGTTGGGTTACGTTAGGGTTGGGTTGGGTTAGGTTGAATAACGTTGGGTTACGTTAGGGTTGGGTTGGGTTAGGTTGAATAACGTTGGGTTACGTTAGGGTTGGGTTGGGTTAGGTTGAATAACGTTGGGTTACGTTAGGGTTGGGTTCGGTGGCGTTAGGCTAAGTTAACCGAGTTTCATATCTGTAACCGTGCGTGTACCAGAACCTGTCAAGTCACCAAATATATATCACCAGAATTCTTTAAGGAGCGAGAATTACCCCGTCCCCCACGGAACTTAATCACCCGCGTCGAAGAATCTGAACAACCACACTAACTACCCACCTTTCTGTTATTAAGTAGTTCAGTGACCTTCTTATTCGAGCTTGACCTTACTACCTCACGGGGGAATATTCTTGACAAATTCTAATGTTCTTGCTGGTTCCTATGTTCCTGTTGTACATGATGGAAACGTGGACACACAGGTGGATGGGAACGATTGCTTTATGAGTATTGTGGAGGTGTGATGTTTTTACCCGGTGTAGTGTAGTAAGAGTGTGGTTCAGTTGAGTGAGGAGGAGGAGAGGGAGAAAGAGAAGGAGGGGTGAGGAGAAGGGAGAGAGGGAGGGAGAAGGAGGTGGGAAGAGAGAGAAGGAGGAGGAGGTTGTAGGATGACTATCGCCGTGGCTGAGACAGGTACAGGTGGAGAGGGACGACCGACACTCAGGGACAATGGAGGTGCACTGACCCCGCTAATGAAACACGCGCCCGATGCAGCTGTTCTTTATATCCAGTGCTCCGAGTGGCTGGTGTAACCTGTCGGGGGTGTATCGCAGTGTGTACATCGTGTCTGGACCTGCTGTGACGTGTGTGTGTGGGGGGAGGACCTTGAATACCTACACGTGCAAGGTCCCGCAGCTGTGTGGAGAGGTTGAATCAAGCTGTTATTGACATCCTCCCAGTCTCACTCACAACTCAACACACACAACTAATGCCTCCCACACACCTCAAATTATAATGCCTCTTACACGACACACACACTACTGCCAATGCCTCACACACACACACACACACACACTACTGCCTCTCACAGGACACGTCTCTCTTGTTTTCAGTATAATTTCTCTGCGCGAAATAATGTTTTTTTAGTTTACTTTTTTATACAAGTCCATGAGTCTGACTAATTTATAGAGACTTCCGTTTTATGGGGAATTTTGAAGAAGGAATGTCAGATTGGTGAACTTCGTGTCCTTCCAGCGGCTTGTATCGCCTGTTTGTACAACTGGCGGACGCGGCGAGTCCATGGGTTGGTGCCCGCCAGCCTCCCCACCACCGGGACGGTGAAGGTTCCTACAGGATTATTATTACCTGTTGTCCTCACCTGTGTTGCAGTCATAAATTATATAAACTTTAAATCTTGATTATTTTTTTTATTGATGACGTATTTGGTTAATGATACAGGTGTGGAATTATTTTTATAGATCTGTACAGGTAAACTAATTTTTTAGGTCAGTGTTTGTTTATTTCTTTGGTGTATACAGTAAGAATCTACATATAACGGGGCTCACGTTCCACTCCTCTGCCAGGGTGTCAGTGTTCACCTGTGTGTTATGCTGTACATATATCTTCATTACTCCTCAAGTCCCCACTGTTAGGTCGGCCCTCTTGGGGATGAGATGAAGAGTGAAAAGGTGAAGTAAACGAGACTGTCCCCCATTCATACCTGAGGTAATTACTCTCCATGGAGGATGTGAGGGGTGGGAGGGGGTATGTAGAGTAATTATGTCTGTCAGTGTCTTTGGTATTAGAATTTGACCTTGGCACCCGTAAGAGAGGGATCAATTAGGACTAAATATGGACATCCTAAATCCATTATGGTTCTTCCTGTAGGCTTAGAGGACCACACACACACACACACACACACACACACACACACGGAAACTACTGCTTATCTCCCCCGCAAATAACAGTAAATACTTATTATCATGCAACTGTATCGCCACATTGCTATTCCGTACAGAGGTTTCTAGTTACCTGTGATGTGTCCTCTCTATGATAACTACAGGTGAGCTCAGGTTAACGCCACACACCTGAAGTTACTGGAGACTGATGCAGGTGGAGGAGGAGGGGCAGTAACCCGGGAATGTTAACTGCATTTCAAGCATGGCGATGTAGGAATATGGTCATTTGGTGGTTGTGTGTGGGGCCTAGTCAGTTGGGCCCCAGTTGTAATAGGCCCTAATCATCAGAAATGGGGCCTAGTCATTGTGGGTTCTAATTTTAATGGGGTCCTGGGTCTACAGCGAAGGAATTGTTAATTTTTTAATGGTCAGGGCGGGACGAGGCGGGAGGGAGGCAGCAGCATCCACCTCACCTGATTATCTCTCTCGTCTCCTGACCTTCAAGATACACGAGCTGCAGTATCGGGTGGTTCATAGTACACCACCACTCCCGTTAGGTCTCTCTCTCTCTCTCTCTCTCTCTCTCTCTCTCTCTCTCTCTCTCTCTCTCTCTCTCTCTCTCTCTCTCTCTCTCTCTCTCTCCCTCTCTCCACACACCACTACAGGTTCCATAAGAGATGATTTAAGATGATTTATACATTAAGAAAATAAAACGTCGTGACTGAGGGAGTGACCAGCAGGACCTGTCTTGGCCGGTTCTCATTCAGGGTCCGCATTCAGGGATCTCACTCAGGGTCCATACTCAGTGTCCACACTCAGGGGTCCAGACGGGGAGACCTCACAACCTATACCTCGGCGTGACTCAAGAAAGCGACTCCGTTTGTTTTTTTAATCGTCTGCGGGAACGAAAAGGAATTGTCGGCGAGCGTGTGTTTTTCTTTGTGTGTGTGTGTGTGTGTGTGTGTAGGTATGACTGTATGTGTGTTTGTATGTGTGGTGTATAGGAAAAGCCATGAGTGCCAGGGGTGGTTATAATTGGCATGAGTTGGCGAACGTGTGATGACTCATTACAGGAACCTGACCAGACCTGACCTGACCAGACCCAATGGACAAAATAATTCTCTTGAAAGTGTAGCTGCAGTAAACACGCTCTTGAGAACAGTGTGTTGGTCGGCGGGTACAGGAGGCATCATGGCATCGCTTTTGGAGGATTTGAACACAACTAGATAAGCTCAGTGGGAATATTGGCCTACGAGTTATAATTAGCAAGAGGTTGGTTAATTAAAGGGGAGAAGGGACCAGGTAAATGCCAGGTATATGAACGCCAGGTACGAGTTATGGACCCCAGGTGAGGCTGTTCTCTTATTAACTACGTAATGATTTGGTTATAATTAAGAAAAAAATATAATTACTGGTGCTTTAAGTTTATATTAAGGTGAAACATATTAAATAAATTTCAGTTATATATATATATATATATATATATATATATATATATATATATATATATATATATATATATATATATATTCTGTTACCTTTGTATTCGCTAATTATTAAAAAAAAGATGTTTTATATATAACTCGCCGTAAAATAACGAAACCTTAAACCTGTATCACAACAAAAAGGTGATAATATGCAGTCTAATATTAGTCGCGTGTTGGATGATATATTGTCGAGAAAAACAACAAAGTCTTTTTCTGTTATTTAGAACCACATTAAAAAACTGAGTCGTGTTAAAATCAACGTTGGTTTAATTCACAAATTTAACTGAGATAAATGTGAATCCTTCCTTGTGGTGACAGGGTGGAGCGGCCCTTGGTGGTGACGCGGAGACCTGCCTGACGTGTACTGCTGTCACGTCACACCAAACCAACACGCCACAGAGCAGCCCTAAACTCTACCTCCAGCCTTGTTAACCCCAGGGAGGACGGGTGAGGAGGGGTGGGGGTGAGGTAGGAAAGGGAGAAGTGGTGGTAAGGGGAGGCAGAGGGGGTGAAGGATGAGTGAGGGACCTAAGGGGGGAGGGAGGGGCTGTGGTAGGCTCGTCTTGTCCCTCACACCAACAGAGAAACAGGTGGAGTGTTGTACGTCCTGGGAAACACAACATTTGACATCAGGTGGGAGAAGGTCGTGACGTACAGGTAATGAATGACGTGGGTTAGGTTAGGTTAGATGGGGTTAGGTTAGGTTAGGAAGGTGAGATGAGGTTAGTATAAACAACCAATCAGTGGACTAGTTTAATTCAAGGGAACGATGGTAGTGTTGTAACAATAAGAGTAAAGAGCCTGACAGTCAGTTGTTTTCTCTTATAACGCGTCACCTAACACACTAATGATCCACCAAGAGATCACTAATACTCGTAACATTAACTTATGACAACACTGTATACGTCTAAAGCCTTAAACCTCTAGCAAGACACAGTTGAGGGATTGTGTCATCTTCAGGAACCTCTTTCCAGCATCGTTTCCCGGGCAAATGAACCGTATATAGTAAATATGTGTGTGTGTGTGTGTGTGTGTGTGGGTGGGTGTGTGTGAGTGAGTGTGTGTGTGGGTGTGTGTGAGTGTGTGTGTGTGGGTGGGTGTGAGTGAGTGTGTGTGAGTGAGAGAGGTTCATCGTTACCTGGGGTGTGCCTTCCTCGCCAGCCACTGCACGGATCTCGGGAGTTGAGACAATAGTTTCTTTCCTTCACCTGGAGATGACGCAGGTAGTAACGGTGAATATTATGACACTGTACCTCACACTACCGGGGGGCTGACGGACCATTCCTTGAGACCCTGGGTTAGCTTAAGTGAGGTTAGGTTAGGCTGGTGTCAGGTAGTAGGCGTCATACGCTGGTGTGTGTTATCAACCCTCCTTCCTACTCCTACGCCTTCTCTCCTCCTCCTTCCCGCCATCTTCCTCTCCCTTCCCTCTTTCTCTTTTTTCCTTCTTCTCTCATTTCTTCCCCTCTTCTCTTCTTCTCTCTCTCCTTCCTTCCTTCATTCCTTCTCTCTTCTCTCTCTCTCCCTCCCTCCTTTCCTCTTCCTCCCTCCTTCTTTCCTCTTCTCCTCTCCTTCCCTGACTCTCATATCCCCCGCTTTCCTTACTCTCTCCTTATCCCCATCTCCTTCCCCACCTCTTATTCCTTCTCTTACCCACTCTTTCCCTCCCTCCTTCCTCCCTCCTTTTTCTGTTTTTTCCTCCCGTCTCACTTTCTTCCATTATCCCCCTCTCCGTCTCCTCCACGACCACTAGAGATTCACAGAGCGTGGGTGTCGATGGCCCACCTTGACCCACGCCCCGACCCACGCCCCGACCTCCACAGTTTAGTCTAGAATTGAAGGTAAACTTAAAGATGTCTCTATTTCCTCGACCTTTTCCCATTTACGTCAGTGTATCGTCTGTAAACAAACCGACGATCTCATGAACAACAATTTTCTTCCCATTATTGTACGATGAACTTGTAAAAAAAATCCAGATGGTATTATTGCAGGCCAAGCACCTCGGCCAGTAGTTGTTGAGAGAGCTGGCCGTAAATTCCTCCTGATCGACTAGCACTTCTCAGCTCGCCACCACTTCCGGCCATCTAAAGGGGGGGGGGGGGTGTGTGTGTGTGTGTGTGAACAATAAGCTTATGATGAATATTTATTTATTTATCATTATTTATCAGTCCCATTGTCATTTTTTATTTATCATTATTGTCATTTATCATCGTTATCATTACCATTTATAATTATTCTATCATTTAGTACATAATATAGCATAACAGATCAAAACATGTATACCGTTACTCTTGTATTAATTGACGTGTGACTATAACCCACAGTTCATAAACCTGAACCTCTATAATAAAGGTATATAATTTGGGAAGTAATTAATATAAGGTAACTGAAACACAGGTAAAATACTAATTAATATTGAAGGTAAATATGTGTATTCGTTTTGGGATTTTTTTTTTAATGGAGGAAATGAATCACTATTTTTCACTGTCAGTTTTATTTGGTTCGTTCAACAGTGACACAGTTGACGAGGGCCGCCTAAAATCACTGACTGCACCATCACGACTGTTTATTGGCGCCGCTGTATTGAATTTCAGAGTGAGGTGTTTTATGCCTTGGGGAGAAGTCTCATGGTTTGTGTGGTGTGGTGTTGTGGTGGGGATAATGTGTGTGTGTGAGAAAGAGTGAGTGAGAGCTAGTGAGAGGGAGAAAAAAGCTAAAGAGAGAGATACAGCTAGAGAAAGAGAGAGAGAGTAAGACAGAAAGACCTAGAGAAAGAGACAGGGAGAAAGAGTGCCACACATTTCTCACCAGATAAGCGTCCTCTCGACCCCTGGTGCCACCTTGTTTTAAATTCTTGTGGACAACTCCTGAGCCTCCCCCTTCCCCCCTTCCCTCCCCCCCCCCCACCCTTTCCCCCTGGTGTGGTCAGTATCCCAGGCGGTCAGCAGCGGGAGGAGGGAGAGAGAGGGAAGGGTGGGAGAGGGAATACCGTGATTTGGGAAGTCGGACAAAAAAACATCTTGGAAACGAAGAGTAATGTGTGAGGGAAGGACCGGAGAAGTTTGAGTTAGAGAAGCGAAGGAAAGGAAGGAAGGAAGGAATATTGGATGGAAGGAGGGAAAGAAGAAAGAAAGTAAAGAGAGGAAAGAAAGGGGGGGGGGGTAGGATATCGTGGTGGTCTGTTGTAACACTACTAGAGGTGGTCACTGCTCGCTCCCACGCTCCTCTGTGACACCCTGACCTACGTGACGCTCTGCTTACCTCATCCTAGTCCTCCTTCACCCTTTACTCCTCCTCCTTCCCTCCTTTTATTTTTTATGTACTTCACTACTTTTCTCTTCCCTCACTCCTACCTTCTCTACCCTAAATGGTGGCACTCTTTCCCTCACTCCTACCTTCTCTCCCCTAAATGGTGGCACTCTTTCCTTCACTCCTACCTTCTCTACCCTAAATGGTGGCACTCTTTCCTTCACTCTTACCTTCTCTCCCCTAAATGGTGGCACTCTTTCCCTCACTCCTACCTTCTCTCGCCGGTCAATCTGTCACCAATGCTGTCGAGTCTCCAGCAGCGGACATTGTTAAGAGTGAGGCCGACGTGTGTTTCATTACCTGCCTCGCACAACACAGGTATGAGGATGTCAACCTTACACAGACTACCCCACACCTGACATTATCGTCCCAGTTCCTCCACACCTGTCATCTCCCCGCCCCATTGCTCTACACCTGTCATCCTCACTCTTCGCCCGCCCCATTCCTCCTCACCCCACTTCTCCCCCCCTCACCCCACTTCTCCCCCCCTCACCCTACTTCTCCCCCCCTCACCCTACTTCTCCCCCCCTCACCCTACTTCTCACCCCACTCTTCCTCACCCATCACCCCTCCTTGATATCGATCCTACAGCTGGTTCGACTCGCCTCACTAAGGGTCGTTAAGCCTCGCCATCGTCCACCCAAGGGCTAAAACCATTGTCATGTGTCCATTTGTTTGTTTGTTTATCTTTGGTGGGTAGATATCCTCAAGGTCAAGGATAGGTTAGGCTAGGGCAAGGTTAGGTTAGGTTATGTAAGTTTAGTTTTGGTTAGGTTGGTCCTAGGTTAGGTTAGGACCCAGTTTACCAGAGTCACCGTTAGAGTTGAAGGCGTGGGGGGATGAGGGCAGAACAATCTCCTCACGATAATAGAACAAAGCCCGGGGGAACGGTATCGAGGCAGCCTAGTGTCTCTCACATGTCCGGGAGGTGGAGAGAAAACGTTCCTCAGATGTTAAACGTTGAGGTAAAACCGTTCCTCGGGTGTTAAACGGTGAGGTAAAAACGTTCCTCGGGTGTTAAACGTTGAGGTAAAAACGTTCATATCTCTCATGGTTGAAAGGAAAGACTTTAGTGGAGACGCGTGTGTCGGGGAGGGTCTTGGTGGCCTCTGTGACTGTTTGCCGTGCTATCATAACCTCAATTAAAGCCACCACTCCCCCACGGAAGACATAAAGAGTCAATTTGAAGGTCACACACACACACAAAAAGAGTCTTGATTGACCCTAAAATATAATAAAATAATAATAGGCAAAAAATAAACAACGATAAACAAAGATAAATATAAACAAGAAATATACAATACTTAAATCAATACCTCACATAAATATCAATTAAGCGTCAATATAATGGAAAAAAGCGCTCGAGTGATTAAACGAAGGTGAGAAGGAATTATTTATCCTCGTGTTTGGGTGTTAGAATTTCCTGTAGTTTTTAGCAAGTGAATTTTTTTTTTGTCTATATTTCGTTGTGGTGTTCAGTGAGATGTTTTGGCCAGGTGATGCATGTGGTGGTGGAGCGTAGCGTGACACCCAACCCAACCCAGTCCAACCTAACCTAACCCAACCCAGTCCAACCTAACCCAACCCAACCCAGTCTAACCCAACCCAACCCAGTCTAACCCAACCCAACCCAACCCAGCCCAACCCAACCCAGTCCAACCCAACCCAACGTAACCCAACCCAACCCAGTCCAACCCAACCCAACCTAACCCAACCCAACCCAGTCCAACCCAACCTAACCCAACCCAACCTAACCTAACCCAACCCAACCTAACCTAACCCAGTCCAACCCAACCTAACCCAACCCAACCTAACCCCTTGATTATAATATGCAAATGCTTCTCCTTATGCTTTGTCTGTGGTTATGAAGGTGTAGCTGAAGGTGCCACGAGTATTATAAACTTTGTCTTCCGCACCACCAGTCAGGGAATTAGTTGATGTTTTGGTTCATTGTCCTTGTGAGTTTATTTTTACTTGACGAATTTGTTGTGGGTGATATAATTATCGTTCTCTCTCTCTCTCTCTCTCTCTCTCTCTCTCTCTCTCTCTCTCTCTCTCTCTCTCTCTCTCTCTCTCTCTTATTTGAAGTAATTTAGATGGCAGTATTTCCAAGAGATCACCTTTTCTGTTGGTCTTTAGAGAGAGAGAGAGAGAGAGGGAGAGAGAATATATATATGCACACTTCGCTACGTGGGTTGACAGCGGCATATACTCTGGTAGGGAGAGAGAAACAGAGCACGCCTGGGTAGTTACTCGTGATATATGGAGGGCGGTGTCTGGCCATAACGAGTAGCTGACGTAGAGCGGCCACTCTAGGCACCCATCACCCTGGCCGCTGGAGACAGGTGACTGCTATATTATGAACACAGGGATAATGGAAAGGTGAATCTGGCCAGGGAGACATGCGGTGTATAGCAGGGTACTGATGATTGAGTGACGGATTAATTGGGCCCCAGTTCTAATGGGCCCCAGATCTAATAGGTACCAGGTCTTAAGGGCCCCAGGTCTTAAGGGCCCCAGGTCTAATGGGCCCCAGATCTAATGGGTCCCAGATCTAATGGACCCCAGATCTAATGGGCCCTAGGTGTAATGGGCCCCAGATCTAATGGGTCCCAGATCTAATGGGCCCCAGATCTAATGGGCCCCAGATCTAATGGGCCTCAGATCTAATAGGTACCAGGTCTTAAGGGCCCCAGGTCTAATGGACCCCAGATCTAATGGGCCCTAGGTGTAATGGGCCCCAGGTGTAACGAACCTCAGGTGTAATGGACCCCACATCTATGGACCCCAGTTCTAATTAACTATCTCACCTGCCCGTAACACCTTCTAACTGTACTCTCAGGAACGTACTGTACCTGGGAGACGTGTACAGTATATCATAATTTACCTATGCAAAACACCTTAGTAGCCGCCGCCTCATTAACACACAAACCTCTTGATTTACTGGGGGGTGAAAGTTAGGTAGAGAGGGGCAGCATTCATTACCTGTTCTAGGGTGGTTAGGTTAGGTTAGGGTTGGTTAGGTCGGGTCGGGTTGGGATAGGTTAGGTTAGGTTTGGTTTGGTTAGGTTAGGTCGGGTCGGGTCAGGTTTGGTTAGGTCAGGTCTAGGTAGAGAGAACCCATTAACTAACGTGACCGGGAACCTTGTAGACAATAAACCTCGAGTCTCGTGATGTAAACTGAATGACAGCGACCACAAGGCCAGCCTTCAGTACACCACGATGATTGTTAGGGAAAAAATTGTCCGTTATGTAAAATTGTAGTGATTTTTTTCATTTATTTTTGTAGTTATTTTTATTCCTCATACTTTATTAAATCTCTAAATGTAAGTATATATTTAAGTATACTTTATAAATACTATAATTTATTTGTAATGAATGTATTTTAATATTGTTTACTTAACTAAGATTCGAGTTGAACTATATTGAAATAAACTTAATCTTGGTCGCAACCGAATAAATAATTCGGTCTTTAATTTTCTTCTTAAAGTTTTCAATTCGTTTTCATTCCTGACATATTAGAGGAGGGCGACAATTGGACCTCTACCAGCGTCAGCACCAAGTTATTGAGGGCGTCCTGAACACGAGAGAAATTTGACGTCCAGTGAGTTGGCAGTGTTGTGGGACCTGCTGCCTCACGTAAAGCTCACAGTGATGGCGTATTAGTCATGTTTTGATTCTTGTTATTTTTTTATTCTCTCTCACTTTATCTTTCTTTCTTAAGGTGTCTTTTATCCCATTATATTTTGTATAGTTTTGATACGATAACCTGACCTAAATGAACGAATCCTCAACTTAACTCCAAAGAATTCAATGTAAAATGGAATCCCTGAGTCAATATTGAGTCATCGTGAAGAAGTATCTTTTCCACCAGGGGGCGAGGTGGTCACTGTACCTCATGATGATGTTAGGAGAGACACACGTGAGAGGGCCTGTGGCTGAGTGAGATGTGTGCAGGACCAGGTGTTGTATATCAGTGGGGAGGTGGTGGGGATGGGGAGATAGTGGTGGTGCTGGTGATAGGGGAGGGGTTGGGTGGAAGTCGTGGTGTTTTCTGAATCAACTTCTCTGAATGTAGTGAATAAGACAGCGTGGTTAGTTATGGGACAGAGGCTGCTAGATAATACAATTTCCTGGTAAGGATTTGTATTATGCATTGTTAGTCGTAGTTAGTTATGGGAATTAACTCACTTGACGAGGTGTTTCCTGCTACAGTTTGTTTTAGTGTTTTGTCGTGTGTGTGAGTCTTGTTTACTTAGAGGACATGGTGTGTGTGTGTGTGTGTTGGAGGCTGTACGTGGCATTGAACAGGTCTCACCAACACACTGCTTCACTTCCTCCATGCAACAGTGTCACCTCGCCGCTAATGATTTACCTGTCACAGCCTCAGGTGTGTGTATAGGAGCTATTTACTTCCTTCACTGTAGTTTTACCTCGACATAGCAAATAAATATTATCAGCCTAACCTAAAAATCATTGTTATAGACAGTAGGTCGCTTGCTGATTGGCTGGATCTTTTGCTTGAAGGAACCGGAATAGCTACGCTGTGATTGGTCTCTGAGCTTCCATTGTCTCGTGGTAATTGGCTCCCCCTCCTCGCAGAGGACCTCTCCTTAGCTCTGATTGGCTCCTGCTCCTCACAGACGACCTCTCCTTACCTCTGATTGGCTCCCCTCCTCTCGTCAGTAAGGAGCCTCGAATCTGTACTAATTTCACGGTCTGTCTCACTCATTACAGCTGACAGGAACTTGAAGGTACAATTGATTTGAGAGTAAGCTTCAACCTAACCAAACCTAGACCTTCCATGACCTGTCCATGACCTACTCCAAATCTAGCCTGGACCTAAGCTGACCTAACTTAAATAGGCTTTAACAGTAATCCATTCTGCCTAACCTAACAGAGAGAGAGAGAGAGAGATTACTGACGGTATGTTGAGCAAGAACCAATTAGCGCTCGTCATGCCCCCGTACACGTGGGTTTTTGAGTTTTTTAGGCAGGAACCAGCGACCTGTACACCGTGACGAGTGACAGTGGCTGTTGTTAACGGGATATAATTTACTTCGTCTTCTGTCACGTGATGTAGGAAGACTTATCATGTTAGTATATTATGGGGATTAGGTTAGGTTAGGTTAGGTTAGGTGCCACATGTCTAGATCGTGTTTACCATCTTCCTCACCTGAGCTCTTGAGGTAATTAATATCGTTACCACATAGTTCCGGGGATAAGATTGTGTTAGCTGTGTGTGATGATTTTTTTAGCTGTACGTCTTTATATCACACCTGTGTTAATTAGTTTATTTATAAGGTAAGGGGTTACAGGTTGTTGTCATAGGTTGTAGAGGTTATTAGTTGTGTTGTGGTTATAGATGGTTGTTATTAACGCAGCTGTGTCACGTGTTGTTATATACGCCTCGTGTTATGAAAGGTTGTGTTATATGTGTGAGTAGTTTATGACAGGTGTTACTCTATGTGTGACGGTGGTGGAGCAGTAACGTTACGGCTTGGTGACGCTCCGTAACGTCTATGCACCCACGCCCTCCCTACCTACTGAGTGTCACATACGCCGTTCACTTGTTCATAATTTAAAGCGGGTGTCACAGTAGCGTTACCAGCCATGTTACGCTTGTGACTGTGGGTGGTGACGCTTCTAGTGACGGTGTAACGTACAGGAGAGATTGTATCGTTACTGTTAGAGCGTGACGGTGGTAATGGTATGAGTAAATAGGTGATTGTTAACTGCTGGTATGTGAGTGTGAGTGCGTCTTTGAGTGTATATGTGAGTGTACAGTAAGTGTGAACGTGTATGTAAGAGTGAGTGTTAGTGTGTAAGTATGAGCGTGTGCGTGTGTGTGTAGGTGTGAGTACTGGTTGTTATGTAAGGTGTGGTTATCTACGAGTGTGTGACCCTGGTACACCTACGAGCACCCTGACTCTCTCTTATAAGACGGTGGTGGTGATGGTGAAGGTGATGGTGGTGGTGGTGATGATGAAGGTGATGGTGGTGTGGTTATAGTGATGGTGGTGGAATGAATGGTGGTATTGGTGGCGATGGTGGTGGTGATGATGGTGGTGGTGGTGGTGATGTTGAAGGTGATGGTGGTGTGGTTATAGTGATGGTGGTGGAAGTAATGGTGACGATGGTGGTAATGGTGGCGATGGTGGTAATGGTGGCGATGGTGGCTGACGGATCATTAAGGTGTTACAAATGGGGTCAAACTGAGGTCATTAAAGATTGATGGTTTGAACCTCTCCTGATAAAACAACAACAACAATATCAACACACTTCTTCTCCCCCATCCCTTTCATCTTCTTGTCCCACCTCTTACATCCTCTCCCACCACCCTTACTCCCTTCCATCCTTCTCCTCCTTCCTACCACCCTCCTCCTCACCTCTCGTGGCGTCATGGTGGTGGGGAGAAGGACTGGGCAGCACGACAGACCTCACCATCAGTATTGGTAATAACTCTCTCACTCAAATCATTTGCATACGTCTACCTGGCTGCTCGGTCGTCTCCTCTAGAGCGACCATCTTCCTCTTCCTCCTATTCTTTGTCGTCTGTCTGTCTGTCTCTCTCTCTCTGTCTGTCTGTCTGTCTGTCTGTCTCTGTCTGTCGGAGATGATGAATTTTTCGGAGTGAGATTTTGTTTATAATATAACTCCCCTTTTCTTCAGGAGTTAGGTGAGGAGAGTAGGTGTAGGCTAGGGGAGCAGAGTCACCTAATGAGGGCCGTGGTGATAGACAGGTGTGTGTTAGATATTCATGGACAGGTGAGGAGGAGGAGATGAGATGGAGAAAAGGAAGAAGGGAATGAAGTGGAGGAGAGGAAGAAAAGGGGGGAGGGGGAGGGAGAGGGATAGGAGGAGGAGGAGAGGATGGAGGCGATGTTGGAGTCCTCATACACTAGAATAATGATGCCAGACAAAGAAGAATGAGAGGAAGAATAAAAAATAAGGGAAAAAGGACAATACAGAGAAGACGTGAATAGAGATGAGCAAGATAAACAATGAAACGAGGAAAAAAAAAGGAATAATTATACAGGTTACTGATAATGAGAGGTGATGATGGTGAGAGGTGAAGGAGAGGACCTGGATGATAGTGTTAATGAGGGAGATATGAGAGGAGAGGCCGGATGTGTGTGTTGCAACAGCCTGGTTGATCAAGCCGTCATCCGGGGGGAGGTAATAAGAGTGTGATTGAGGGGGTGTAGTAGATCACCTGAGTCCTCAACCCTTCTGCAGGTGTACTGGGGGGGAGGGGGAGGGGGGAGTGGATATGGAGGTTGTTTTTATTTGTTTATTTGATATATTGTAAATAATACTAATTGGCCCATAGACGTAACCCTTTCAATATGAATGTGTAGTGAAGGAGGGAGGGAGTGAAGGAGAGAGAGGTGAGGAAGGAGGGAGTGAGGAGTTTTAGGCTCCCTCCGGCACATAATGACCTCGGGGATTATAAGGCTTACTCCGGCCAGGTCACGCACACCTTCCTCTCTCTCCTCTTAACTTGACTTCTCCAGTGGGGGAGGAGAGGGGGAGGGGGGTAGTGTACAGGAGACAGAGAGGGGAGAAGAAGGCTTTTAGGGGGAGAATAATTGAGGGTAGGTCTACCTGTTCCTGTTATTGTTTATGTACCTGTAATTTTAACTGCACTTGTATCTGGATCTATATTTATACATTTTAAGTATTTTTACCTGTACAATACTTGTATCAGTAGGCCTACCTGTATTGCTATCTGTAGGCTGACCCGGTCCTGTATATAAGCCTACCTGCACCTACACCTGTACATGTATCCACACCTGTGCTTGCATCCACACCTGTGCTTGCATCCACACCTGTGCTTGAATCTACACCTGTAATAATGTTCGAGTTAGGATAATTAAATCCAGCTGACCTTCACATAACGTGGAAGAGAGTAGTTATCGAGGCAGCTAGCGGTGGTGTGGGGAACTATCGGGTTTCCGCCAATTGTCCTTCGCTGTAATGTGTTCCGTGTGTGCTTACGTCCGTCCTAACCTAACCTAACCGAACCTAACCTAACCTAACCAATAGTCTCAGCAACACAAGTGGGCGCTGAGCCTCGCTGTTATGATATTAAAACCTTTGGGAGGACTTGAGTCACAATCCCGAAGGAGACGTCAACTGTGATGGATGGTGGCCGCTCAGAGTCCAGAATTCTCGAGGGTTCAGATTTCGGTCCTGACTGGGGACATCAGAACACGTCCACATACAGAAGAATTTGAGTGTAATTTCGATGCCGTTGTGACTGGTAGTGAGGAAAGGTTATCCCGTGAAGAAGAGAGACAAGAGGAGTAGTGGTGGTAGGTGGTAGTGAAAGGAGACAGGGGGAGTAGTGGTGGTAGGTGGTACTGAAAGGAGACAGGGGGAGTAGTGGTGGTAGGTGGTACTGAAAGGAGACAGGGGGAAGGTTGAAGTGGTGGTAGGTGGTAGTGAAAGGAGACAGGGGGAAGGTTGTAGTGGTGGTAGGTGGTAGTGAAAGGAGACAGGGGGAGTAGTGGTGGTAGGTGGTAGGTTAGAGACCGCTGGAGTAAGATTTTTCGTATTAGTTAGGTGATGAGTTTTGTATAGTAAGAAGGAGTCATTATTTGTAAACAATAAACGGAGCGAGGTTGTGGCCCCTGAACAAAAGAAACAAGAGTGGTGTGTGTGTGTGTGTGTGTGTGTGTGTGTGTTGGCAGTGAAGTACAAGAGTTATGTACCTCTGTATACTAAAGAGGGAACCCATTTAGTTTTTGTGTAGGTGGACGAAGTGGGCATTTAGGACTACAGGAAAACAGGTCCAACTTGAGAACAAAAGAGGCGGGAGAGAAGAGTGTGGTGGAGGGGGAGGGTCAGGTAGAGTGTGGTGGGGGAGGTGGGTCAGGTAGAGTGTGGTGGGGGAGGTGGGTCAGGTAGAGTGTGGAGGGGAGAGGAAAGAGAGGGCAGTAAGGTAGAGGAACCAGGTTTTAGGTATTCCAGGTCCGCTTCTTCCAGTCCCGGGCAGTAATGGTCCAGCCGGGTTCTGTTCTTCCTCCTTCCACTACCCGCCGCCGCCGCCACAGTTCTCGCCTCACACACACTCCCCTTTTTCCTTGTTGTCTTTGTTTCATTAATTGTTCATCTTATTCGTCTTTTGAGTTTCTTCGTCACCTCACCTGTCGTCTCCTCATCTCACCTGCGCTGTGTACATTTATAGAGTCTGAATGGCGGGAGGGAAGCGCGGGAACTAATGTTTGTTTACACTGAACAGCTGACGCATTCACCACCACCACCACCACCACAATAGCACTAATTACCAACACCAACTTTATACAACTACGTCTGGGGGAAATTACAAAAGTTTTTCCTTAACTTATCTCATTAAAGATTGTCGCCTACTTGCCCCCCCCCCCCTCTCTCCTCCCCTCCAGGTAAGCGTGATCCAGGTGTTGTAAATATCCCATTCCTCCCGACAGTCGCCAGGTGAACTCTTTCCCAGCATCCAGTCATCTCCTTGAAGGTGTTACATTGTCTTTATTATTCTGTATTGTTATCTGTAATAATTTTTTCTCACACGTATATTTAGATGTGACTTAAGAGGTTGTTGGTATTGAAGGAGCCAGTGTTGTTAATAGAAGAGTGAGTTAAGGAGACAGTGTTGTTAATAGAAGAGTGAGTTAAGGACACAGTGAGTGGCTCAGCTGTATGGCTCACTCCTACGTGTTTAGTCGCCTTAAGAGTTCCCTGGTGGTGCTGGCTGGTTCACGGTTATCCTCGAACCTGTAATTAAAACAAACTAAGCATAAATTGACCTAACGTAACTTAAATTAACCTAACGTAACTTAAATTAACCTAGCGTAACTTAAATTAACCTAACGTAACTTAAATTAACCTAACGTAACTTAAATTAACCTAACGTAACTTAAATTAACCTAACGTAACCCTAAATTAACCCCCTTCTCTTGCTTTCCCCTCTACACACATACGTTTCTACCCCCAGGATATATCACTAACACATATGTACTCCAACCACCCTCACCACACACACCAACCCAATACACCCTTACTCAGCATAAACATGAGGGTGGTGGGTGGGTGGGTGGGTGGAGGTTCCCCAGACCGTAGTTCCGCCCCGTGGTGGTAGAGCAACTCCCGACACACTAACTCACCCTTAACTTGTGACTCACCCTTAACTTGTGACTCACCCTTAACTTGTGACTCACCCTTAACTTGTGACTCACCCTTAACTTGTGACTCGCCCTTAACTTGTGACTCACCCCAACTTGTGACTCACCCTTAACTTGTGACTCACCCCAACTTGTGACTCACCCTTAACTTGTGACTCGCCCTTAACTTGTGACTCACCCCAACTTGTGACTCACCCTTAACTTGTGACTCGCCCTTAACTTGTGACTCACCCCAACTTGTGACTCACCCCAACTTGTGACCCACCCTTCACTTGTGACTCGCCCTTAACTTGTGACTCGCCCTTAACTTGTGACTCACCCCAACTTGTGACTCACCCTTAACTTGTGACTCGCCCTTAACTTGTGACTCACCCCAACTTGTGACTCACCCTTAACTTGTGACTCGCCCTTAACTTGTGACTCACCCTTAACTTGTGACTCACCCTTAACTTGTGACTCGCCCTTAACTTGTGACCCACCCTTCACTTGTGACTCGCCCTTAACTTGTGACTCGCCCTTAACTTGTGACTCACCCCAACTTGTGACTCACCCTTAACTTGTGACTCGCCCTTAACTTGTGACTCACCCCAACTTGTGACTCACCCCAACTTGTGACTCACCCTTGACTCATATCATTGTGGCATCGCTGGATTACCGTCATACTTGATTCAGAGTAGTAGTAGTGTTTGTCCGTCTGTCCATCCATCCTACAGCAGCTTGAAAATCCAATCAGTTATTCAGCTTTAAAATCCAATCAGTCGGCCAGCTTGAAAATCTAATCATACAATCCACAGAGGCCTACCAAGCAGTCCACCAAATGTAATTAATAGTGCTGGATGTAATTAGCTTCCCCCACCTCCAACCACCCCTTCCCCTCACCCCCCTAACAAGAATAGCTGTGGGGGGGGGGGTGATCACGACCTCTGAGATGGTTCACAGACGGCAGGTAGGTACTGACCCTTAACGACCTTCAGTGAGTGAGTCGTCTTCTGTTCGAGTCGCCAGGTAGATCTCCCACGGCGCCGACCAGTAAGGATATCCGGGAGGTTAACCTTGATGATGGAGGGTGACCTTGAGGTGGTGACTTCGTTGGTTCCCTTCCTCCTGGTACAGCACCCCTCACTCACCACCTCCAGCAGTCTACCCCGCCTAACTACACTCTCGTCTCATTTGAAAATAAACAAGTAACTCATCCCCAGAGGACTAAAGTTTTCCCCTGTGTTTAATACTTCACTGAGGACATAGTTGTCTCATCTAGTTAGCCTTAACTTTTTCACCTTCTTCATCGAACTCTTGTGTGAATATGGCGTGTAGCGTCAAGGCCACTCAGCCACTATGGTGGAGGTCAGTGTTCTCATAATAATTTCCAGGAGAGACTTGCGGTGGGTGTTGTAGTTCGGTCTGATTCGTCGTGCTCTTGTCCTGTGGTGAGGGTGTAGTCTTGCTCAGCCCGGGTGTGGTATTATTAACACAGGAGATGGAAGGTGTGAGGCATTAGCTTCACGGGACAGTGACCCAGTAACCACCAGGGAGAGGTGAAGGAACTCCACCTCTACTCCGCCCTCCGTCAACCAGCCCCGCCACGCGTCACATCCACGCTTTACTGAGCTAAAAAAATTCTAATTTGCACTGAGTCAGTCAGTCAGGTGCAGCTTAGCGAGACATCCACGGTTTACTGAACTAAAAAGATTCTAATTTGAACCCGGAATCAGCCAAACATACACGACTTGAACTTCCGCCATCGTCCCTCCACTCTACTATTAATTATTCTTTGTCCACATTTAATAATACAGGTGAAATATACTCTACCTGGACTCGAACTGAGGACTGGGACTTGCAACGCCAGGATTCTAACTTCGATACCAGTATACATTTGTAACCTCCTCTTCGTAACTCCTCGGGTTCGTTCCTTCACAGTGTCGTCCAATCAGTACTGACGTCACCAGGTGTTGCCATGTACCTGAGCGCCTCGGTAGTCTTGAGGTATTAGACCCAAACCATAAAAACAGCGCCAGCACGAGCAATTAACAACTAGCTGCACTGATACGCTCATGATAGCTAGACGAACGTTCACCCGTACTGGCGACAACATGAGGTGTCTTACCGCTGTCTCCTGGTACTGTAGTAGGATCAAACAGTACGGACTCGTTTAGTGGTGAAAGGTAGGTTGGGTTAGATTAGGCTAGGTTAGGTTAGGTTTATCTTCACAGGTTCAACAGGTGTCTACTAGTATTGTTGTAGTGAAGATCTACACCAGCAGCAGGAAGTGTGTACCAGGACCAGCCGCACAGTCGTAAATAACCACAGTTATTTGGCGCCATCTGGTTACCTTCCCTTCCTTAGTTGCGGCGCCCTGGATGTTTATTACCACTATCAATCAATCAATCCTTCAGGCTATGATGAGGCGCTGGCAGAAATTACGTTCACAGGGTTGTATGGTGACGTAGTTTATAATTCATAAAATAAATGAGCTTCATGTCAACAAGACTTAGCGGCGTTCTGTCGTCTATACTTACCGGCGTGTATAAGATGGAGCTTAGGAAGTGAACTCTCTCTATCAGCCTCACATAATGGCGTATATTGCGTATTGTAAATAAACTTCTTTATACCTGTCAGCCTTACTTACTAGGTGAGTATTTGTTGTGGACAGGTGTACATCTCCCCTCCCCCCTCCCCTCTCGAGATACCAGGCGTCACCCACACTGCTGTTTCCCTCCCCACACATTAGCGTCGCCCCAACCAACACCTTCACCTTTTTGTGTACAAGTTGAGTCGTACTAAGGGAGTTATTTTTGTACCTGTGTCATTTATTTGTTTTGTCTCGCGTCTTGTTTGTGTAGAACTTTTGTAGTGTGGGTAGTGTATGGTGTATTTTTTGTTGCGTTTGATAGTGTATGATGTGGCGTTGGGTAATGTATAGTGTAGCCGCTTATTTCTGATGTATGGAAAAAAAATGTTTTGTTTTCTGAGTTTTTGAATATTTAGAATAGCATTATGTAGCAGCGGCCATGGTTGTTATCACTGAGCCTTTATGTTAACTATAAAGTAGTTTAATGTTTGTAGGGCCTGCCGTCTCTCTTTCTCGTCAGTGACACACACACACCTTCGTCAGTCTTGTTCCAGCACCGTCGTTATTTTATGGTGCTATCATATATGACCACAACTGACGGCGTGGGGAGTTGGGTTATTCCCTTTCTCCTGATGGTGTCAAGGTGGTGGTGGTGGTAGGTGAAGGGCGGTGAGTTGTAGGGGTATTATGTGGGTGGGTGGGGGCGTGGTGGTTAGGGGTGGTAGGGTAGGATGAAGGACTCGGGCGGTTGGGGCGTGGTGATGGTGAGTGACAAGGGAGGGTGTGCGTCTTGTGGGCGTGTTGGTAGTGAGTGGCGGGGGAGGGTAGGGTGATAGGCGCGGGTGGTGGTGATGGGGGCGTGGCACTGACAGGTGAGAATGTAAGCAGATTACCTGGGAAAATGGTGCCAGTGTGTTACCTGATCTGTGCTCCCAGAATAGAAGAGTTGTATAGTGGTGGTTATAGGAAGGGTGAAGCCTGTCATGGGCGGTGGTGGAGGAGATACAACAACAACAACAACAACACCACTAACAGTAATAATGACAAAAGCAACAATAACAACAACCAATCACCTCAGTCTTCCTGTGTCGACCTTTCGCCTTTTATCACCGCCTCCGACATTGACCTCTCACACACACACACACACTGACCTAAACTCTTACAGGATGTGGCAGTCAAGGCTGTTCCTGTGCCAGCCTTTGTTGTCATCTACCTCACCTGTTGTTTACGTCAGCTTAACCTTGCACTTATTCACCTCCAATTAATGACATGGAGAAAGGAAACAGTCAAGGCTTTCATCTTTTTCTCCTCTAAATAAATAAATGAGTTGTGAGGAGCAGTCAAGGGTTTTATGAGTGTCTGGTTATGATTACAACTAGGAAAGGGTTGTTGAAGGTCCAGCCGTTGTTGTGGATCTTCTGAGAGACTGATCTGGGGTTGTTCCTCTGGGTGACAACACGTGTAGGAAGATGGATGTTGTAGTCATGTTATTAGTCTCTTGATCAAAGTCTTAGATCATTGGGATATTTTTATTATAAGTGTAAATTCAAGTTAAGAGGAATGATATAATTATTTATTTTGTCTCTTGTAGGTTGTGGGGTTAAGTTGGTGTTCTGGTGGTTGTAGTTGTGGGTGTTGGTGTGGGTGTTGGTGTTGTAGTTGTGGTTGAAGTAAAGACAAACGTGAGGAAGGTTGTGTACTATCACCAGGCAGTGTAGCTCTAGTCTGGGTAATGAAGGAGCCTCTCGTACAGCGTCCACTACAGTTTAATGGGGTAAGTTTGTGTGGGGGGGAGGGGGTGTGGAAGGGAGGGGGGGGGGAAGTGGAGGGAAGTTGGGAAGGGTGTGGAGAAAAGGAAGAAAGGAGGGGTGGGGAGGGAAGGAAGGAGAGCTGCTGAGGTTTTATTCTCGTTCAAGGTTGCCAAGTTAGACGAGCCTCTGATGGTGGTCCACGTGTCCGGGTTAGTGGTTCATGAGGGTTCTTTTGATTCCTTGTTTGAGTTGCTGGTGGGTTCATGGGTTCACTTAATAGCTCGGGGAGTTGTTCGAACACTTGATGGCTGGGTTCATGAGGTGATTCAGTTGATGGTGTCATGTTCTCAGGAGTTGAGGTCTTGTATACTGTAGTACGATATAGACTGCGGTTGTTGCTGTAGGTGTGTGTGTGTGTGGTAGAAAATTTGTCCTTATATATTATTCCATCGTTAAATAATTCATGAATAATTATACCAAATCATAACCTTTTTACAATGACATAATTACTTACCTCCAATCAACTTTAATTACCATAACTACCTGATGACTTTAACAACAACATACATTTATAAATACATTAGAATTACCAACTTAGATAAGCTCAAATGTGGGTCTAATTCTTCCTCTGTATAAAAATTGTTGTGATATTCAAATTTGTTTCTGTAATTCAAGTGTCGAGTTTAACAGTGGCGGGGAAGTTGTCGCTGCGGCCGGTGATGGATTGTAGGAGGGAGCTGGACGTGGGGTGGGGGGGGGGGGTCATACGGGTGGACACAGACAGACAGACACCACCTCGGCCATCCCTGCAATGTGGACGTCGGGGGGGGGGGGGATTTTTGTAATATTTTGTTGTTCAATTTTTTTTAATTAAGCTTCTCCTTTAAGCTTATACATTCTCATTTATGCTCGTAGTCCTTCGAGTTCCTTCTCAATAAAGCTCTTCATTTAAGCTCCTTGTCATTTTAAGCTTTAAGCCTCACTTCAGTCATTTCTCTTTTACACTACTCAATTAAGCTTCCCAGTTACATTGTCTCATTTAAACTACTAATTTACGTTCAGGAGAAAAAGTGAATAAAGCTGATTTTTTTATTCATTTTCGTTGCCTTTCTTGTTATTTATTTTTAAAGGGAAATAAGTAAATAAAGTTAATTTCATTTATTTTAGTTCGTTTCCCAGCTGTTGTTGTAAGAGCATGGCGGTATTTATTTTCCACAGTACTAATATTTTCCCCGGCTGCCGTGGCTCGCTGACTTAACGCGTTGTTTTGTGAGGTAGTGAAGATATATCGTAAGGACGTGAGCCAGAATTATCAAGAGGATCGTTAATATAATTCTTGGTCTTTATTCTCTTATCTAGAGACTCAATGCACATGACCTTGAGAAATATGTTGACTGATGGAGAAGAGACAGTATAGGGTTTAATATCGTGGTGGTGATTGGGTAAGTGTCTGACCAATCAGCTTCTTGCTTGTTCATGTTATGGATGAAGTCATAAGTGTACTATGTCATGATAGGAGGAACCTTCAGCCAATCAGCTTCCTGCTTGTTGACGTCATGGATGAGATAAGTATCCAGTATCATGATGGGAGGAACCTTCAGCCAATCAACTAATTGCAGTGTAGCAATATTTATGAAGTCGCCCAGTTTCCTATATCATAAGCCTCCAGCCAATCAGGTACCAGCATCCTTGCGTCACGGCTGAGGTCACAAGTGGCTAGTGTCATGATAGGAGGAGTCTGTAGCCAATCAGGTAGCTGCATCGTAAAGTCGTGGATGAGGTCACATATGCTGTTGAGGCTGATAGGGGCTGATAGATTGAGGCTCCAGCCAATCAGCTTGTAGTATCGTAACGTTATGAATGGGGCCATGAATTCTCCTGCCGGGGGAAGAATCCACTTAGGGCACCGCCAGGCAGAACTTGTGGCGGCGGGATTTTTTACGGCGCTGAGTGATGGGGAGGGGTGTTAGGTGGTGGTGAGGAGCGGTGAGGGGCGGCAGGTGGTGGTGTGGGGCGGTGGGTGGTGGTGAGGGGCGGCAGGTGGTGGTGAGGGGCGGTGGGTGGTGGTGAGGGGCGGCAGGCGGTGGTAAGGTAGTAATCTGGATAATGTGTCCTCTATAAACACTGGCTCGTGAACGTCAATACCTGCTTCATGACATTGGCTGCTTCCCGTCGTCGTGTAGAGGGGAGGAGGTCGTGGTGTAGAGGGGGGGGGGTCGTGGTGTAGAGGGGGGAGGGTCGTGGTGTAGAGGGGGGGTCGTGGTGTAGAGGGGGGAGGGTCGCGATGATGGTGTTGAAGTGGGACATGCAGGTGTTATAAGCAGGTTGTAGAAACGAGCCATGGAGGTGTTGTAGTGGGCCAGGCAGGTGTTGTAGTGGGCCAGACAGTTGTTGTAGTGGGCCATGGAGGTGTTGTAGTGGACCAGGTAGGTGTTGTAGTGGGCCAGGCAGGTTAAGGATGATGGCGTACTGCGGTGACGTCCAGTAGTACTTGTGTGTGTCTCTCCCCCTCCGGCTCACACTTTTTGTTGTGGCGTGGATCAGCGGACACAGGAACCCGGGGAAAGAGAGGAAGTGCATGGCCACGGTGAAGAGCTGTTGCTACTCTATGACAGGAAAGAGTTAAAACAATAGGAATAACCCCCCTACACACACTACTTCATGGCCTCAACTTGTTTTTTATAAAGTGTACAGCGGTATCACTATCCTTCATCATCAAGAAATCTATAGTTATTTTCTAGTGACTTTATTGTTCATTTTAAGTTATATTACGGAGTTTTATTCCCGACATTGTTTGTACTGAACACGTGGGGCGGTGGTTTTGTGTGTAGTGTAAACAAAGCCTTTGAATGACCCTCGTGTATTATCGTCATACATTACATTGTTTTTGTTGTAAAGTCATTCATTTTTCGCATGATTTGATGGCGTGTATTGGTTAAATAAATGGTGGGAGTCGATCAGCTGAGAGAGAGAGAGAGAGAGAGAGAGAGAGAGATTACCAACATGGCCGCCACGGTGGGAATTATGGGTAATTGTCCAGCCACGTAAGCCTTTATTTCCTCCCTGGAGTTCTTACCGTAATAGCCAAGTTGTGTTGTGTCATTGAGAGTGAGGGAGAGTAGGAAGGGATGAGGGGGGGGGGGTACGAGAGGGCGAGGAAGGATAGAAGAGGGCGAGTGAGTGAAAGGAGGGACGAGGGAGGGTAGCAGAGAGCAAGGGAGGGTAGGATAGAGTGAGGGAGGGTAGCAGAGAGCAAGGGAGGGTAGGAAAGGGAGAGATGATGAGCTAGGGAGAGAGTAGACCGAGACGTAGCAGCACGTTAGGCAGTATATGAACCCTGGGCACCACACACAGTACCATCATAAACACACCACAGCCAACGACTAATAGGTGACACATCGCTGTCAGAGTCGTCATGAAAGAACGTGATACATTACTCCAGAAGACAGATGGTCCACCAGGCTGTAGTAGTATCCTCGGACTCGTTGGCTACACCATCAACAAGATCTTGGAGAGAAGCTTTTGGTTGTTGACCCTTGGAATCAGTGTCAGGTGAAGACGGTGGAGTAGAGTTCACTATCCCCCGCGATCAATCGAGTTAGTGCGGAACGAACACATCCGGGCGGTGCTCACGGCATTTCTGGTGATGTGATGCATGGGGGGTGTAGCGTGTGGCCGGCCCCGGTCGATCGCCCGCCCTTCCTCAGCCCAGCCAGCCAGTCAGCCCTGCTACACTCACTACAGGAATGTCACAGCCTCGTCGATGGTGCTGTTGACTTGTTTACATTCTTCAGATGTTATTAAAGTACATAATCTTTACCAATTACAACATTATCATCCCGGGAACAAGAAATACCCTGACGTCATCATCATCATCATAACATTATCATCCCGGGAACAAGAAATACCCTGACGTCATCATCATCATCATCATAACATTATCATCCCGGGAACAAGAAATACCCTGACGTCTTCATCATCATCATCATCATCATCATTCGGTTAATATTTTTTTTTATCTGTTGCCTTAAACAAAAGAGCGATTGGATCCCCTTGTGGTACTATTGTTTACATCATTATATTATTGTGGTGGATATGTAGTGTTTATACCCGCGTGTCCTCAGAGGGTCACGCCTGCCTCGACTACCATATACTGTATGTTGAGTAAAACAGTGTGTGGTGTTCTAACCTGAAGTATACCAAGATTAGTGATATTAAAACGGGGGCTGGTGTTGGTGGGTGGAAGAGTGGTGGAGATAATGGTGGTGTTGATGGGTGGGAGAGTGGTGGAGAGAGTGGTGGTGTTGGTGGGTGGGAGAGAGAGTGGTGGTGTTGGTGGGTGGAAGAGTGGTGGAGATAATGGTGGTGTTGGTGGGTGGGAGAGTGGTGGAGAGAGTGGTGGTGTTGGTGGGTGGGAGAGAGAGTGGTGGTGTTGGTGGGTGGAAGAGTGGTGGTGTTGGTGGGTGGGAGACAGAGTGGTGGTGATGGAGAGCCAGGGAGAAAGGGCATAAAGGAATATACTAGTAGAGTCAAAAGAGAATTGGGGGGAATATGTATTAGAAAATGGAGTGCTGGCCGGGTAGAACTATTATAAAAACATACGGGGAAAGAACAGAGGGCGGGAGGAGGGGGAGAACAGAGGGCGGGAGGAGGGGGAGAACAGAGGGCGGGAGGAGGGAGAGAAAGAAAGAAATATCTCCAACGGGGAGGCAAATTTTTGAGTAGGAGAGGAAATTGAGGGACATTGTACTGTATTAGAGAAAGAATATTTGGGTTGGCAGGGAATATTCTGACGGTGGGAATATTAGTTAAGAAATAAAATAGGAATATTTGTAATAGATATGAAAAGTTATTAGATAATTTTTAAAGTTGTTTAATATGAAAAAAAAGACCTGCGAATGATGCGTACAAGACCTTAGCTGTTAAAGACCTCAATAAAAGACTTGAGTTGTTAAAGACCTTCATAAAATAACTTAATAAAAGACCTTAACTGCTAAAGACCAACATAAAAGACCGTAGCTGTTAAAGACCTTAACTATTAAAGACCAACATGCAGTATACAACAAAGACCATTAAGATGATAGATATTCATTATGTTGTCAAAGAGATTTAATAGAAGAGCCTTGAGTATTCTGTTAATAATGTAAGGTATTAAATGCTGCCTCTGTCTCCCTCAAAAAAGACTCCGGTATTTATGTATTAAACGAGACTTTTTTTTTGTGCATAATGAATGACGTGTGTGTGTGTGTGAGTGCGTGCGTGCGTGTGTGCGCGCGTGAGTGTGTGTGTGTGTGTGTGTGTGTGCAGTTCATCCATCATTATTCATATCATATAATCAGTGATCCACTTTATTATTAATTATTTATATTATATTCATGATTTGTTACTCTCACATAACCAGTGATCCTTTACTGGTGGAGGAGAATGGTGGTGATAGTGTTGGTGGGTGGAAGAGAATGGTGGTGAGAGTAGTGGTGGGTGTAGGTGCGTGTGTGTGGCAGTGAGGTGAATGGTGTGTGGTAGTAGGTGCGTGTGTGTGTGTGTGTGGTAGTGGTGTGTGAGTAGTGTGTGTGGTAGGGTGCGTGATGGTAGTCTAGCGTGACCGTAGGTGGGTAGGTCACCGCCCCTCGCTCTTAGCTCCGTCCTCACCTGTCCCCCCGCCCCTTGGGAAACCTCTGCCAGGCTAACCCTTACACAGGTACAAATATCTATGTGTGTTAATTATTCATGTACTTTTTATGTACCAGGTGTGTGTGTGTGTGTGGAGGGGGGCAGGTGATGTGCCCTGCCAAGATGGTCCCACTCCTAAAATTTTATGTACTGTATAAATGTCTTTTGTTGTCTAATGATCCTTACCCCGTTATTTTATTATTATTATTTACTACAGTTGTATTGGTATTTTGTGTATTTGTTGTTCTTGTTTTGTTGTTTTTATTATTGTTAGTGTTATGTTGTTGCAGAGACCCGCGTGACGGTGGTGGTCGACATGTGAACCGTCACCCTACAGACGCTGCCTCCCGACTCGCTAACCTTGCTGCTCTCCTCAACCACATCAAGACCTTCTATCAGGTTAGTATCTCTGTCTGTCAGCTTCTTCGTGGCACCGTGTATTACTCAGCGTCGACTGGAGGGTCTGAGTAGGACGACCAGTGTTATCTCATGTGTTTGCTTGTCTGTATCCACCTAAATCCACCTGTACCACATGAAGACTTATACCACTTTCATCCACCCTATCCAGCTAAATCCACCTTTAGCACCTTACTACCCGTATCCTCGTCCATCACATCCACTTACACCCACCTACGCCGCCACACCCATGGAGACCTTGTTGTATTATACAGGTGAAACACTCGATTAAAACACATTTTGTACACAAGTCACTCACCGCACTAGATGACCTCAAGTTAAAAAGCCTTAACTACTGTGAGTTCTGACGACTAGCACACACACACACACACACACCATGAGCTATACTTTATAATACACATAATTTTATTTTCCTACTTTCTTTTAGAGATTTGTAACATTTATTAAAACTTTTGTGTTATTTTGGAGATGAATTTAACTTTTTCTCGAACATATTCATTTTTTTTTTTTATTCTTCAGACATCTTGGAATGCTTCTTCAAGTTGTGGTTTAGTGTTAATTACCATGTTAAGATTATTAGTATTTTGTAAGAACTTACCTAACCTAACCTAACGACTACCTCCCCCCTACACACACACACACACAGTAGCTTGAGAAGTAAGAATACCTCAGACTACTTCACTTCACCTCAGCTACACCACAAAGATGCAACCGAGAATGACGGTCCAAATTGGTGACACTCGACCGTAACTAGGCCATTCACCCCCTCCACGACCCCCTCACTACCCCCCCCCCCCCCGAGTACGAGGGGAAAAATAACATAGGTCCTCTGAGTCTTTGGTTGGGTAGGTTGTTTTGACCCATTTACCTGTATTAAGTGCAGGTATTCATCTAATTAAGGTTGAGTCCTGCATAATTTGGCAGTCATTTTGAATCTTTTTGTGGTTGTTTATATCAATTAAAGTGCATTTTTTATATAAGACAATTGAAAGGAAACTTGAGCTTACTATCCTTTAAAAAATCCTGAAGGAGGCGCAGGAGATGTATTGCACTGAGGAGCCAACATCCTGGTCGCCTCGCTTCATTGAATCATTATCGGGGATCCTTGTGCCGAGGAGGTGTTCCTTATGACTCAGGCGGTGTGTGTGTGTGTGTGTGTGTGTGTGTGTGATTGACTTGAGCTAATATACACGAGCTATGTTCATAATGACATTCTACAGTCTTAGTCTAGTTTCGACGCCATTTTCTCCTCCAGCAGAGTCCTCAGCCAATTTCGACGCCATTTGCAACCTTCTCAGCAATGTTTTTATTTCATTACCATAGAAATAGAAATTATACGAGTGTGCAAATACTTCAAAAGGCCGCCGCCATCTTTGTTCCTGTAAGTGAATCAGGTGGATGGCGTTTTGACATTACAAGAGTTAAGAGGAAAATTTTGTGTATTAACTTTTGAGGATCTGTTTGCTTCATGAGTGGAGGGGGATATGAGGAGTGGAGGAGGGAGGAAGGAGTAAAGCAAAGGATGAAGGGTGCATGTGGAAGAGAAGAGGGAGGAGAGTCTGTTATTAGTAATGGAAATGAGGGAGGGAGATTAAGATGGAAGGGAGAAAGGTGAAGGAGGAAGATAATGAGGAAAGGAAGAGTGAGAGAGATGAAAGGGAGGGATGTGGAGGGAGGTAGAGACAAAGAGGGTGTTGTTGGTCACGTCACCTCCCTGCCCTTTACCACACCACCCACTACACTGCCGCTGCTCCCTGCATATAGTAGCTCCTGCAGGTCGAGGCAGTATGAGGGGTAATGGTGTTCATAGTAATAATTATCGATAACCACGTTTCTTGTACTACTACTATTACAACTTTTATTATTGATAGTAGTAGTAGTAGTAGTAGGAGTATTGTAGTAGTTGTTGTTGTATTAAGGAAGGTATGGCCATAAGGAGAGGTTGGAGGCGATATATTTAAAGTTGTATTATTAGCAACAGTTTGGAGGGGTTGTGGTTATTGAACCGTTATCGACTGTATAATCCGTGGTCCACATAAGCAACATAGATTATATTAGTTCTATTAGTCATGTTTAAACCGGCATAAAGCATCAGTGTATATAGAGCCAAAGGATCTGATAAACTCGCCAGATGTTCAACACTATCTCTCGGGCTCTGAGAGAGAGAGAGAGAGAGAGAGAGAGAGAGAGAGAGAGAGAGAGAGAGAGAGAGAGAGAGAGAGAGACTCTTAGTTATCCAGTCAGATGTATCACCACTGACCACTTTTACTTTACCCTCTGGAGAGTGACCGTGGCCCGTGTCAGCTTGAGGATAGGTCACGTAAGGTCACACAACACAAAGACCTTTCCCCTACAGACACACACTCAGCGGCATCCAAGAGAATATTGTATACTCAGTCTAGAGAATTTAATTATGTTTAATATAGTAATGGTGTAGTAACAAGAGTGGTAGGAACTAATGCAGTACACGGACCAGAGCTGAGAGAACCTGTTTTAAGAATATAATTAACTATGATCACTCTTACCTGCTGAAGGTAGTTTTATTATTTAAATTATTAAGACTCTTCAGTGTGTGTGTCCGCCATGATTCATTATCTAACTAACACTACCCAAAACATTGTTATTATCAGTAAAGCCTAATACATCCGTCAACTATCCGTCAACTATCCGGGTAAACCAGTAGGATGATGGTTTATCACCCGTCAATACAGCCTATAATACTTGTCCTGTGTGGCATCAGTCACTCGTGGCGTCAGTTTGTATATTTTGTCCGGAATTCGATTATCGTCTGAATGAGAGATATTTGGTGTCACTCGCCGCCACCACCACTCATATGTATTATTGTGTTATTAATATTGATATATTTGTTCACTAGGCGTGTAGAATTTGTTGCCAGCGTCATACTCGTTGCTGTCAATCTATCTCTCTTGCTACAAAACGCAACGCAAAATAACACAACACCACACAACACAACGCAACACAACACAACACAGGGTGGGGTGAAGGTAGCAGGACAGGTGAGGTGATTTTTATCAGTCAGTAGGTAGAAGGTTACTCCTCCCTCCTGCCAGGATGCCGGTTCACCCCAGGGCTGTGTCGCCACACACACACACCACACACACACACACACACACCATACACACACACACACACACCACACACACACACACACACCACACACACACACACACCACACCACACACACACACACACACCACACACACACACACACACACACACACACACACACACATTAGTCGTGTTCTCAACGTTATCATTATCGCCATCATTGTCACCATTGTTTTTTACTGTCCTTGCCATCACCACCATTACCCCCACCCCCACCATAATCACCATCCTCACCACCACAAGGTACTAGTAACTTCTGCTTCATTGTGGAGAGGATTACTGGAAGTATTAAGCCTCACGGATGAGCCTTTGTTAACAAAATAGTAATGGGTGTAATGGCTGGCGTGAGAGATTTGGTAATGTATAGTGATTAGAGTAGATGTTTTAAGCCACAGTGGGGAGGTGTGGATGTGGGTGGGTGTGGGTAAATGTGGGTGGGTGGATAGACGTACAAAATGACACGAACATCACACAACTTACTGACCACCCTCGTCTATATCCTTGACAGCTGATATATATTAAACAAAATATACCACCACTAAATCTTCTAGTTTGAGAAATATACTGAATCTTGACACTTGCTTACAGGTTTCAAAGAGCCGTTGGTGGTGCTGTTAAGGGGGCAAGAGGGTGTTATCCCACTTTAGACTGCAGGATAATACGATAGCTTGCTGAGGCGTGACGAGAGAGATGTAACGGTGGTCGTGTCGTTGTGGCGTTGTGTTGGACGTAAATAACTAGGAGACGACCACTAGCAGGGTGACGCCTTGACCGTGGTGTTGTGCAACGTGCTGGGTACGAATCTGGGGGTTAGTGCATGGGCTGGACTGACATGGGCTGGACCGAAGCTGTATGTGCGGGGGTCTATGCATGGGCTGGGCTGACTGGATCCATTATGTGGGTTGGGCTGACAGGAGTCAATACATGGGCTGACCTGAAGCTGTGTGTGGGGGGTTGGCTTGAGTCAGAGATCGGTTTAGCGGATGAGCCAAGTAAGATTCGGGTGGAGAATTGGGTCACGGATACTCGCAAAGGGTTGAGGAGATGATTGGTTCAGAGGATTGGCCAAGCTGGTGGGTGTGGATTAGTGTTGAGATGTGGCAGGCAGGCTTGAGGATGAACCCAAGTGTTACATTATCTGGGTCACGGACACAAGGAGATCGTCTAGCAAATCTTAAGGAAGGTGTCCGTCTCTCTGAGCATTTTGTTCTTTACTACTAATACTTGTTGACCCGTGGCTGGTGGGTCCGGATTGGTTGTGTTTCGTTGGTGATCCTGGTAAGGGAGGACTGGTGGCTTCGACTTCCCCCCTACCATCAACCTCCCTCACCCTCTCATCTCTCTCTCGCCCTCTCACCCCTCCCTCATCCTCTCACACCCCCTCTCACCTCTCCCTCACGTCCCTCTCCCTCACCCGTACTGTGGAAGGTATGAGGAGTCGTGTGTATCGCTCGGCTGTCACTGATCCACATTATGTAAACTGAGGCTGAATAGATTTAGAATAAACTTAATTTGAGGTAATAAAAGATGTCATGGGTGACTGATTGGCCGAGTGAAGGCAAATGACGGAGGTGACTATTATATCGACTTGTTGTTCTTTTGTTGTGGATTTAACTTATGAATCACATGAATAGTTTAGTCGTCTGTTAATGGGACCACTGGCGAAAATGAGGGCCACTTCAGTACCATGATACACAGCAGGGGACCACTAAGGCCATTATCCCGGGCCATTCTTTCATTGTATTACTCATAAACCTTTATTATTTTTGGTCTATAATGATAACTAAAACATCTGGGGTGTGTTTTCGTCTTCATGATTTTAAAAGGTGATGTGTTATTCATTTTCTGGTGATATGAAGCTGGTTTTTTTGATACTCTCAGGTGAACTTTATTAGAGAGAGAGAGAGAGAGAGAGAGAGAGAGAGAGAGAGAGAGAGAGAGAGAGAGAGAGAGTGAGTGAGAGAGAGAGTGAGTGAGTTTCTTTGTCTTCCCCTTTATGCCTTTTATATGTTATTATTTCTTCCTCTGGCTCATATTTCCTTTTTTTTCTTTGCCTTTTTGTCAGATTTTATTAATTGTTTGTCATTTTCTTTTTCTTTATTCATCGTTTATTCCCGTAGTGGTCACGGTGGCCGGGGAGGCGCCACTCTCGTTTAAAGCCTTCTGTCGAGCGTGTCATGTTGGGCGGCCAGGAGGGGGAGGGGAGAGAGGAAGGGGGGAGGAAGGGAGAGAGGGAAGGGGTGGAGGCAAAACATCAGCAGCCAGATACGTGATGCTGAGAGCCAGACTGTGTTATCGGATCCAGAATTTGGGGACGAAAAGGTGATATACTCGGCTTAAAATTTAGGGAAGAGAGTGTTATTCCACTCTACAGTTAAGGGGGCAAAAGGGTGACATTCCACTATGGATTGACGATGAGAGAGAAGGAATAATAATCGTGAGAGAGAGAGAGAGAGAGGGGGGGGGGGGGGGGCAATACCCCCTCTCACACACACACTTCGCAAAGTAAAAACCTCTCACGTGAGATGCAAGTCTAGCGGAATCTTGTCGTCGCGGAATTCACTTACCAAGTTGCCTCTCTCTCTCTCTCTCTCTCTCTCTCTCTCTCTCTCTCTCTCTCTCTCTCTCTCCTTTATATCCCACATACCTATTTTGTGTTGAGGGGCGACAGGTTGAGGGGGTGTGGAGGGGTAGGTCGACGGTAGGGTGAGTGTGGTGGGGGGTGGGGGGTTGGATGAGGTATGTGGGGGGTGGGTGGGGGGTAGGACGAGGTATGTGGGGGGGTGGGGGGTAGGATGAGGTATGTGGGGGGTGGGGGGTAGGATGAGGCATGTGGTGGGGGGGTCGACGGTAGGGTGAGTGTGGTGGGGGGTGGGGGGTAGGATGAGGTATGTGGGGGGGTCGACGGTAGGGTGAGTGTGGTGGGGGGGTGGGGGGTAGGATGAGGTATGTGGGGGGGTGGGGGGTAGGATGAGGTATGTGGGGGGGTGGGGGGTAGGATGAGTTATGTGGGGGGGGTCGACGGTAAGGTGAGTGGGGGGGTGGGGGGTAGGATGAGGTATGTGGGGGGTGGGGGGTAGGATGAGGTATGTGGGGTGGTGGGGGGTAGGATGAGGTATGTGGGGGGGGTTGACGGTAGGGTGAGTGTGGTGGGGGGGGTTGACGGTAGGGTGAGTGTGGTGGGGGGGTAGGATGAGGTATGTGGGGGGGGGTCGAGGTTGTGTGTTCACTTGATGTAATACAGTTAGCGTTCCTTGAGATGAAATTCCTGTGGTGTTGTTTGTTTCACTGTTCACTTGGTGTTTAGCGGTGCGGGACACACACACACACACACACACCATCTTCCAAGAACCCGAGACACTTTTATCCACTTAACGTTACTTATAAAGAGGAGAATCGTATTGACTTAAGACTGTGTGTGGACGAGAGATATTATGTGAATTGAATATTTTCTTTTGATTTGATTTCTGTTTAGTGACTAGTATAAGTTTATAATGTGTTGTATTATTGTAGTTTGTTGTAGTTGATGTATTGTGGGGAGAGGGAGGGGGAAGGAAGAGTCTGATGACTACCTGTTATGCCAAGGTCACACGTGTTCTGTCTGGGCACATTCCTCTGACTTAACGTGATCATTCCTACTCACCTCAGGTACACACACACACACACACAGTAGCTACTGGATAACCACTAAAAGGGAACATGAGTAAAGCAGCAGTACCGTCAAGTACAAGTAGCATAAACAGCAGAAGATATAGTGGTAGTAACAGCGGGAGCAGGAACAATATAAAAGGAGCAATATTACCAAGGGTAACATTAGCAATAGAAGTAACTAGAGTAGAAAAGTAGCAGTAGCAACAAAAGAAGTAACAGCAGTAGAGACATACTAGTAACACCAGTAGAAGTAACAGTAGCAATAGCAGTAGGAAAACTAGCAACAGTAGAAGGAGCAGCAGTAACAACAAGAATACCAGTAGCAACACTAGACGTAACAATACCATCAGTAACAGTAACAACAGCAGCAGTAGCGGGGGACAGGTGCAGGAGGATGGTGGTCAGGGCGCCGACGTCTTTGTTTTTCTTACATTATGGTGAGGAAGGTCGCGGTGGTCACCCTCCAGCTGCTGGGTGTGGTGGATGAGTGTGGGGTGGTTAGTGATGGGTGGATGGCGGGTGTGTGGTGGTGTTGGTGATAGTAATAATGGTGATAATGAGGCTGATAATTATACTGCTGTTGGTAATTTTAATACTGGCATTGTATACCAATAAAACTCACCCATAAAAACTAAACAACACCAAATTTCTTCACATTGGTTGAGTCTTTCGGTTGCTGGTGGTGAGGAGATGAAGAAACTAGACCATTGTGTATTATAATAAGGGGGTGGTGGTGAGGTGCCCTCCTTGTATGGTAAAACTGGCAGTAATATATTAACTAAGAGAGAGAGGGGAGGTGAGGGGTCGTCTGACTGACTAACGTGTGTGCTGACCTGGAGCTGTTTACCTGTGGTCTTGAGGTCACCTAGTGGTTGAGTGTGAGAATTAGGACCTGTTTCGTGTAGTGTAACTTAGGTCTGGTGGAGTGGATGACTGGTGTTGTAGAGGTAGTTATGTTTGGTTAAAGTATCTATCGAGACCGTGTGTAGGTGTGGTGTGTAGGTTAGGTGTGTACTGTGTAGGTGTTGGTACTGTACAGGTGTAAGGTGTAGGTATGTTTTTATTGTGTGAGGGTAGTGTACGTATGTGTAGTTGGTGATTACTGTCGATGTTGTGTAGGATACAATGTGTCTGTCTATGTGTGGAGGTAGTTAAGTAGGGTAACCTGGAGTAAGGATACCTAGTGTTGATGTAGTGTTGGGTGTAGTCTGAGGCATCGTGAGGCTGTGGATGCTTGGTAGTGGTGTGTAGGTGTAGCTGTATAAGGCAGGGTAGCGTGATAGTAGTGAGTGGGGGTAAAATAAGAGAGAGAAAGTGTCGAGTGGTGTGGGGCGGGAGGAGAGGGCCGCCCTTGACCCAGCGGAGGTAAACACAAGAGCACAGGCCTCCAGCTCCTCCCTGACACGTCCTCACTCCACCACTTGGATGCTGCCTCAGGCCACACTCACCTGGAACTAAGGAAGTGACTTGCTCTGGGGTCTCTTAGATAAGTCCTTACATCACCTGGAGGCTGGAATGGTTTAGAAAATACAAGTGAATTTGTTTGGATTGGCCCTGGACACATTCCACACCACCTACCTGTATGGTACACCTGGGACCACCTACCTGGTTGGTCCTGGAATAACGAAGGGAGTTGTTTGATCCAAGGACGGCGTGAAGGTCGTCTGGGAGAACACCGAGGACGTCCATCCCCTCGAGGAAAAAAATGTATGACACATTAAACACATCTGGAGATAAACGATCTACATGTTTTGCTCCTCAGCCAGTTACCGATGAAATTATCTTATAGCATGACTCGACACTCTGACCTCGGCCTTTGGTCATGATGGACAGAAGTGGTCCAGTCACCAGGGTAGAGGAGGCTTGTGGCCCCCTCTGATAATTGTGTTAGTACCACCGCTACTTACGTCTCCTGCCGCCAGAGAGCGAGGCTGCAGGGAGAGGGCGGGTGAACGGTCGTTTGGTTAAGCTTCCATAAACAGGTCATTGCGGGGTGGAAGGAAAGGGAACGCCGGGCGCTGTTCATTGCTCTTGATTGTCGTGTTTTTGTGGTATGGAATTCTGAGCGACGACCAGAGGAGGAACAGGCGGCAGGTAGGTAAGGCAGAGTGGGATAAAGGTGAGGGGTGAGACGGGTAGAAGGGGCATAGAACAGGGGTGGGGTAGGTAGGAGAGGGGCGAGGCGGGAAGGAGGGCGGAGGGGTGGGGCAAGAAGGAGAAGGGGCATAGAAAAGGGGTGGGGTAGGTAGGAGAGGGGGGAGGTGGGGCAAAGAGGAGGGGTGAAGCGGGATGGAGAGGTAGGTTGAGCAGGTTAGACAAATTACAGGGTCTGGCACTAAGGATGGCACCTCTCCTGGTGAAATGACAGAGTCGGCTACTCCCCCCAGACACGCTGAGAGGCTTTGTAAAGTGAAAGATCGCGAGGTCATGTAAATTACTGAAATTCTTAGGAAGGGTTATTGAAACAGTAGAGCCTCCAGCGACACTCATACTCTGTGTAACGTTTGTGTTTCATAATTATTGTATACATTAGATTATTATACAGTCAACTACTAAAATCCGTTCGTCTCTACCCTTGAACCACGAACCCCAAGATTCAAACTCATGAATCCGAAGCCTTTATGGACAAAATGAGGGCATTTGGGTGTCTGTCTACAGTAGTTGTTTAATAATGGTGAGGTTTGATCAATAGTTGTATAGACTTAATAAGGGGAGTTGCTACAGTCAGTAAGTTCACAGAAGTACAATTTCAGTGTGTGTGTGTATGTATTACTGACGACTGACACTGCTGTGAGCCGTATAAACTGTGTCAGCAAGTGTTGCATCCAGGGAAATTCTCAGTCAGTCACTCGGTCGTCTGAAACTATATCACTAGACAGATCCTTTGATCCATCCAGGCACCGACTCCACCTACATCGTCTCATACAGGGGCCGACATATGACCTGATGAAACTGGAAAGAATTTACACTGAAAATATCTGGGTAAAGCAGGACTATGGTTGGTTACTATTTACTCTTATCAGTGTCGAAGCATTTATGGTAAGGTCCATCTTAGGGAGAGAGTGGCACAGCTGGCACTTGAAGGGAGAGAGTGGCACTTGAAGGGAGAGAGTGGCACAGCTGGCACTTGAAGGGAGAGAGTGGCACAGCTGGCACTTGAAGGGAGAGAGTGGCACAGCTGGCACTTGAAGGGAGAGAGTGGCACAGCTGGCACTTGAAGGGAGAGAGTGGCACAGCTGGCACTTGAAGGGATACCGCCTTGTGGAGAAGAAATTAAGGCCAGTGAAAGTTATTGGGGGGCAGAAGGTTACAGAGGGTATATAGTGAACACTTTGGGTACAGGGGAAAGGTGAGGTGTGCTGGACAAATGTTGACAACAGTAATGGTAAAGGGGGGATGGGTGACTCGAGGCTGTTGTAGTGAGGCTTGGAGCATGTGGCTGTTGGAGAGACGGTGATGATGATGGGAGGAGGTGTAGGGTGGTGGTGTGGTCTTAAGGCGTAATCGTAGAAGTAGTGGCGGGAATAGATGATGATGATGTGAGGTGAGGGTGACGCTGGGGTGAGGGTGACGGCCAGGGAAGGAGTGACAAGGACAGACATAATTACAACACAATACTGTAGGGGGATTAAGGCTCAAGGCTGGAAGACATTAACATAGAGAAACAGTGAAGCGAAAGGTCCTGAGAGTGGAGGATCCCTGTAGCGGAGGTTGGGGGGGGGGGTGTCCCGGGGAGGTAGCGGAGGTGGAGTTGTGAGCCACCATTGTGTTGGGGGGGGGGGGGGGGCAAGGTGGGCGGGTCAGGTTGATGGCACAATTTGATCATGTGAGGGAGGGGCGGTGGCCTCTGGGGAGACTCAACACACCTCTCCTGGCTGGCTGGTGCTGACACTGGCTCCCTGATGGAGATAAAGAGCAACTGCTGGTCGAAATTCAGCGTCTGAGGGTGAATCATGGTGGTGCTGACTCTCTCCACGACATCTCTTTGAAGCTTAAACCTATTACACCTTGGCCTTTTGAGTCGTAGGTCTAGATAGGTTAGGTTAGGTTAAGTTAGGTTGATGGTCGATTAGGATAAGGTTACTGGAGTCTATTTTGATCAGACAAAGAATATACGCAGATAATCCAACTCTATATAGATATTGAAGATGTTTCTAAGGAGAGAGGAGAGGAGAGGTTTAAGGATAGAGGGACGAGAAAGGATAGATGGGGTTTAAAGATAGAGAGGTGGTGGTGAGGGTCATCCATCAGTGTATACAGGAGAATATAGGGAGGGGGGGGGGTCTCTTCTGTGTGTGTGTCAGGTTACCCTCCCAATTACCCACCCACCTAACTATACACCCACCAAACTATACACCCACCTACTTGCACCTTCCACCCACCCAAGTACACACGTACATATCCACACCCATTTACACCCACCCACATACATACATATACATACATACATATACATACATACATACATATACATACATACATACACATACATACATACATACATACATTTTATATGTTCTAATCTCTGTTTTTCTCTCTTGTCTTCAGGTAAACAATACGGGACAGGTGTGTTATGCAGGGCCACTAGGGCCTCACCTTCCTCCACCACACGGTACAGTGCCTGGCCTAGAATGGTGTTTTTGTTGGTCCACCCTGTATGTATGTATGTATGTATGTATGTATATAAGTTATGTATGTAATGATGTAATGTAGGTATGTATTATTATTATTATTATTATTATTATTATTATTATTATTATCATCCGTTTACGGTATATATGTACGTATTTATGTATATATTTTAGTATTAATTTGTATACAGTACATGCTTTTATGTACATGTTGTGTCAGCATGATTTCCTGTATAATATATCTAGCATCTCCACACCATACTACATACACCATGTTCGTGTTTGTGTGTATTAGTGGTAAGATTATCGTCACGGGATTTGATAACAGTAGTTTATGAGCTTAGCGCCAAGTTTAACAGTGTGAGGTGTAAACTGGGGCTGGGTCATACTTGTTCTGTGATAGTGTATTACATTGGTCAATACACCATATCACTACACCTCACTATACAGCATTACACGGCAACACACGGTACTACACACCATCACACCACACCAGCAATACCATTTACCTGCCTCAGTGATCCCAGGAAGCAGTATCCAGGTGATAGGTGTGAGGTTAATTACAAAGCAGGTCGCTGTGTACCGCCATTTACCTGCCTTAAACGCCTAATTGGCAGCCATTTCCCCGGGTCAAGTGGACCATTTACCCGCGGTGACTCCTGCATAATGTTGTCTTGCTGACTCTCTCTCTCTCTCTTATATTTGATTATTTCTGGAGCATTAGAACTGGTGTAGCCTCTCCTTCTACCCCCCCCCCCCCTCCCTCTTCCACTCGCCCAGCTCCACCTCCCCCTCTTCCCCCCCTCCCCCTCTTCCACCCCCTCTCTTCCACCCCCTCTCTTCCACCCCCCCTCTTCCACCCCCCTCCCCCCGCGAGGAGATGGGTGTGAGATAAGTGATAGTGGTCCAGATACAAGTGAAGATAAGGGTAACAGGTAACGGCTGAGGATCCCGGTGCCACTGAACCCATCCTCCTGTGTGTGTGTGTGTGTGTGTGTGTGTGTGTGTTTAATATATTATCTCGTCCTCTTCCTCTTCATCCTTCTCCTTTTCTCCCTCCTTCTCTACGCCCCCCCCCCTCTCTCTCACTCAAGCTGATTTTAGGGTGTAAGAGTCCTATTCACCCCTAGGACCTGTACTCTCATAGGATCCCACAGATGGAAGAGGTAGGGTTCTTGAGGTAGGACTCCGTGTTCACCCCAGGACTCGTTGCCTCACAAGATCCCCCGAGTACAGGTAGGACTCATGGGGGTAGGACTCCTTTCCCCACAGGATCCCCCGGGTGGAGGATTAAGGATGGTGTTGTCCGGGTGGTTGGTCTGGGAATGGCTGGTGGTCAAGGATCTCATGGTTGATATCCTACTAAATCCCTCGTAATCCAGGACTCAGGTTATGCCTATTGGAGTCCTGAGAGCACAAAGTCCTTAAAGGAGTGGAGGGTGTTGGCTGGGGGGGGGGGGGGTACTTCAGCCCGTTCTCACAGCCTACTTACCCACTTAAGTAATACGAAGACGGGCACTTAAACCTAACCTAACCTAACTTGTCTCTCTCTCTTAACTGTGTAGACTTGAATACATATTGTTAGTGTGTGTGTGTGCCTGCCTGCCTCGTCCTCCCCCCCCAACCACACCTGTTGCTCTGGTCACTCGTCTCCTCCAACACTTTGAAACCTGTCCCCTGTTTTTTCATCAACCTGTTCCTTCATGTTTTTTAGACTCGTGTTCCTTTATGTATTTTTCATACCGGGTGTACGTAGTTTTTCCCTTTTTTCCCCTCGTGTATTTCCTCTCCTACCTGTGTATATATTTCCCATTTCTATCGTGTGTATATATTTTGTGATAAGGTCAGGTTAGGTTAGGTTAGGTTAGGTTAGGTTAGGTACCCTCCACACGCCGGGATCAACATTTTATTGTGTATTAACTTCCATAACACGGTCAGTGTTGGGTAGAGTTAAGTCAGGCGTTGTTGATTGCTCGTGCTGGCGTTGATACTTGCTGGTTCTGGCGTTGATGGTTGCTGGTGCTCTCATTGTTGATTACAAGTGATGGCGTTGATGGTTGCTGGTGCTGGCGTTGATAATTGCTGGTGCTGGCGTTGTTTCTATGGTATGTGTCTTATATTAAAAATAAGAGAGGGTGGGCAGCCTGGTGTGGTGTGAGGTGGGTCGCGGCTGGTACACAAATACCTCGACAAAGAAAAACAAAGACGACACAGTGGTGGTGGGAGGGAGTAGAGTGAGATTAATGGACACCTGCGCTGGTCCGCTCACCTGGTCCACCTAAAAGCAGAAGACAATACCTGAAGATAGGGAGTGTGTGTGTGTGTGTGTGTAATAATAATAATAATAATAATAATAATAATAATAAACGGTTTATTAATAGAGTTGCAGCCGGTGGCTGAAAATATACAGACTTACATTTGATTTAGACATAATGATATAATATGCATTGAATACATTTACTGGGCTGTACAGTACATAAATCAGGCGTAGTTTATTATTTTAACAATAGATGGGATGGTGCTGTTCTTGTATCTATCGGTACGGGCTCTTATGGGCTGAATTTTGTTGTAGTGGCGGACTGCAGGTGGCAGGAGGTGGCGATGGCGAGGGTGGTGCAGTAGTCCATGGCCAAACATTTCCAGTGCTTGGTGGTGGAGGTCACTGAGGGATGGCATCTCCAGTGTGTGTGTGTGTCAGGTGGCTGCTCCCTTGATGAAGTTGTGTCTTAACTTAATTATACACAGAGTTATCACAAGCCGAGTGTAATTAGGAAGTTTGACACCCTTCTCCCTCCCTCCTCTTCCCTGCTTCTCTCCCTCCCTCCTCTTCCCTGCTTCTCTTCCTTCCTTCTCCCTGCTTCTCTTCCTTCCCTCTGTTTCCTTCTCCCCCCCCCCCCCATCTTCCTCCCTCTCCTCGACCCGAATTCTCAAAAGGTTCTCACAATTGTTTAGAACACCTCTTGACTGAATCAATTCACTGCTGGTGTCAGAACGCGTCTTATTGGTCGACTTTTCGGGCTGATGTCAGAACGTTAACTAAATCACTACACACTTGACGTAAAAATGCACTTATCTAACACACTCATGACTTGACACAAAGGGCCTCCAAAAGTGACAAGGAAATTACACTTTAGGTTCGAGCTTCGCCTAATCCGAAGTTATGCGGAAAAATTAAACGTGCGGGTATTTGAGAAATGTTGTTCCGCTTCTCTTGGTACTAGTGTGTGTGTGTGGGGGGGGGGGGGGGGTAATGAACGTCCCACGGTAAGAGAGGCGAGGCGTGACCTGTTGCCGCTGGTGGGAGGGGGGATAGGGGTCATGCAGACTTCATTTAGCGAACGTGATTGCGACGTGTACGTGACTTTAAATGACCTGTGGTGAACATGCGTGATCGAGGGGTGAACGTGTCAGAGGTTCCTGGAGGAGGGGGTCATAACCTCGCTACTTCTCCAGGTGGGCTGTGTGTTGGGGCAAGTGGTCTGTCATTGTGTGTAAATCCAGAAGAAATCTCAAGTGTTTTCTGTAAATATAGTAATAAATCCATTAATATTGTGTAAATTCAATAGTAAATTCGCCAGAATTGTGTAAATCCATCAGAATTTTGTAAGTTAAGAAAAATCCAACGATTTTCTGTGTAAGTGGGAGAAATTCTAAGGGTTTTTCCATTGTTAACTTAGGTTAAAACTCAACAGCCATTCTACGTGGAAATGTTGCCTCTGGTCCACAATGGTGACCCAAAATATATTATCATCTCTCGCTCCTGGAAGTGTAGTGAGTGGTCGTGTAGGACCTTCGTGTGAGAGGTCCTGATAGCATCCTACGAGTCTAGGAGGCTGATGGATGGTGCTCCTGTATTGTGTGTCGTAATGGTTATTCAGAGGTCAGTTTTGTCGTGAGGGATCAGGCGAGAGGTAGAGATGATGGAGTCTTGTGTTGGAGGGAGGTACGAGAGGTAGAGGGAATGGCGGTCTCTCTCTCTCTCTCTCTCTCCAATAGAGGTAGAGAGGAATGGAGTTAAAAGGATAAGAGGCGCCGGGGTGCAGCTCCTCCCCCAGCAGTAGTTTGTTATGGCCTCAGGAACCAGGCACAAGAACAGTGGCGGCAGCTTCGTACGTGACTCAGCGACCCAGTCAGTGTTTTGTCGGAGTCTTGGCTGGTCGTGTTGACGGTGTGTGGTGGGGAGGGGGGGTGGGTGGTGGTGAGGGGAGGGGGGGTGGTGGTGGTGAGGGGGAGGATGAGAAGGAAGTGGTAGTGATAAAAAGGATGGTAGTTATGAGGATTGGGGAGGGGGAGGAAGTGAGGGGAGGCGTTAGTGATGGTAGTTAAGTCAGGTTAGGTAGACATCCTCACGTGGCATTTATAGGAAAAATAACCTAGTAACGTAGTAAGAAATAAACTACATCTTGAAGGAGTTTTAAGAAGTTGAGACAAGAACAAAGTAACTTCTGTAGAGCTAATTAAAGACAGGAGATAGTTTTGACAGTTATTTAAAGCTTCATTATCGACAACTGGGACCTTCATAGACAGAATACCTTAAGCTCTAGCTGGGTGGGGGGTGGGCTGCTGTGGTGGTATACTGTCATTGTGTCAGTCTGTGTGTTTAGTAGTGACAGTTTCATCTGGTTTAGAGAGCGAGGGAAGGTGATGTTATGTGCTCGATAGAATACCTGAGTGGAATTAGTCACAGGTAAGGTAATTAAAGGTAGAAAATTGCTTATTATTATCATTTAACACAACCTACATAATCATGACCTGTAGCTGCACACTATATTCTACCCCAGTCAGGGAAACTCTTGTCGTGGTAGTGAACGGAAGCGACTTACATACAGACAGAGGGACTGGTGTAAATGCTATAGTCCCCATGGATCACCTGAAGATTAATCCCCCTAGTTTAGTTCACCTGATGAGTAAACAACTTCTAATACTACGTGGGGGGTGGGTTAGGTTAGGGTGGTTAATCTTCAGGTGATCCGCCCTAGAAATCACACAGGTATGAGGATGTGTGTCACCTGTATAACCCTCCCAGGTATAAAAGAATATTAGTCTAACACAAGGTAGTTAAATGTTGTCTGTGTGTACGTCTTTCTCTAATGCTAACATAGGAGGTAGAGAGGCCGGCACGAGCGACCTCCAGTGTGTGAGGTAGAGAGGCCGGCACGAGCGTCCTCCAGTGTGCGAGGTAGAGAGGCCGGCACGAGCGTCCTCCAGTGTGTGTTTAAAGTAATTTCCTGACCTTTCCCGGGCGACCTCTCGTGATAGGTCAACCGCTGTGGACACAGGTCTTCAGGGGGAAATTATTACGTTTTATAAAATTGTTCCTTGTCGTCCTGGTAGTCGTGGCATGATAGCTACACAGATTGTCGTCCCGGTAGTCGTGGTCATACTGGCATGATAGCTACACACATTGTCGTCCTGGTAGTCGTGGCATGATAGCTACACACATTGTCGTCCTGGTAGTCGTGGCATGATAGCTACACACATTAACAGTCTGGTTGGTCAGGTTTTCATCCGGGAAATTTGGTTGGAGACAGAGCTGCTTAGACAGGAGGAACCCGAAATTGACGGTAAGGTAAACAGGAGGTTGTTGACCCCACGCTGACCTCACCAGGTGTCCAGATATATCCACTAGCTTACTCAGGTGTTCATATCAGTGATTCATGAGGTAATGTTTTGTTGGTTAGTGATTACGCCTTCACCCCCCCCCCCCTCCTCTATCCCTTGCTGTCTGTCTGTCTGTCTGTCTGTCTGTCTAACTCCGCGTAATAAATTAGTTGTGGCTTTTTTTAACTCATTATCTTTAGTCTCTGATTTGTTGTCTTTGTAAAGTAATTTTTTCACAAACATTAACTCAGGAGAAATCTTACACCATCCCCATCACCAAGAGACTCACTTAACCGCCTATGTACGGGGTCTCCTCTACTGAATACAATCGTCTGGTTAGGTTAGGTTAGGTTAGGTTAGTTTGTGGATATGAGACGTTATCAAGGTGGTGTGTGAGGGCTTGACTCTTACTTCCGCCGCCTCCCGTTACCCCGCCCACGCCCGTGTGATGGACCGACACACACACACACACACTGCCTCGTTTTATCTCAGAACTCTATTGTTTTTTGGTCTCTTTGTACAGTGTCTCTAATGTCTCTCATTATATTGTGTGGTGGGATGAGAGAGGTTGTGTAGTGGTGTGTTGTAACGAATTAGATACAGCTGATATAGTTAGATACATTTATACACATTTAGACACATTTAGATACATGTTTTATTGCAGATATATATTTTATTTTACATAGGTGCGAACACGTTAGTTAGGAATTAAGTTTTAATGGGTTTTAAATGCCTGGCTGGATTACTCTGTTATCATCTATATACAAGTTACTATTCTTATATGTATTTGTTTTATATTGGATCATGAATATTAAAAAAACAAGATGTAATTTTATTCAGTTTACTTTTAATTCAATATTTGTGTTAATTTACCTAATATTTAAATGGATTTTTCTTTTTTTATACGGAAATACATTTTAGTGTGTGTGTGTGTGTGTGTGTGTGTGTGTGTGTGTGTGTGTGTGTGCCGTCAAAGATCATTTACAATATTACACAAAATTTGCTCCATAAAGCCAGACTAATCACCACTGTGAACACTGTATTGAACATCACAACGATATGAGCAAATGTTTTTTAATAGTCATTTTATGTAGCACTGTCGTTAACCAGTAATGGACGAGGTGATTACTGTGATTATGCAATTATTATGAGTTAATGGGCACGGCTAGTGGGTTTAATGGGCGTGTTGGGCGGCCGTGGCTGAGTGGGCACGGGCGAGTGTCTACCTGCCAGGCCCCCCACCAGACACCTCCTATCTTGCACAGCTTCGCCATCACAAGCAATGAGGAGCGTCTGGCGTTTATCTCCGCTCTTCAATTACCAGCACGTGCAAGCATCACTAGACTAATGCTAGCCAGCCTTCTGCCTCCCCTGGCGATCATTTTACCTGACGGGGAGAGAAGGGAGACACATTATCTCCCCCCTCCCTGCCCCCTCCTCCCTCACTCCCCCTCCCTGCCCCATCCTCCCCCCCTCACCCCCTCCCCCCCTGCTCACAACAAGGACGCCTCCCAACACCCTCAGCGGTCACTGCATAATGCTACAAAACTCAACCGTTCCCTCCGTCCCTAAATTTGTATTTCGAAGCTACGTCAGACGGATGTTCGCCCGGCCGCCATCTGCCTGCAGTGGCGTTCTTTTTGGATAACGAACATGTTGTGTGCATCATTGACGTCCTCTAAACACTGTGAGTTTGTTTTAGGTGACGATGGTGGTGGTGGTGGTGATGGTGATGTATATGGTGATGATGGTGTAAGAGAAGGTGGTGGTGATGTAGGAGAGGGTGGTGTTGTAGGAGGTGGTAGCATAGATGATGGTAGCGCAGGTTGATGTAAGAGAAGGTGGTGTTGGTAGGTGACCAGCAGGAGGTGGTGAGGAACATAATCACTTCCGGTGGGGGAGGGGGTTGTGGAGGAGGAGTGTTCAAAGTTGACCTTGAAGATTGAGGCTCCTGGCGTCTCCTTCCTAACCTGGGGCGATCACCTCACTCACTCACTCCAGTGGTACTCATTCAACTCAGTATATCGTAGCTTATGTGAACCAAGTAAGTGTGTTCTCATGTGTTCAGTTAAGGGGGAAATTGATCGTATGCGAAACTTAGCAATCTATTTCCCTCGTCCGTGGTGCGTCGGTCGTGCGGGAGCAACTAAGTGTGTGTGATATTTTTACCATCAAGATCCTGGAATTGTGGATCCTATTAGAGTCTTGGTGTGTAGTGAGGATGTTGTGTTCCGTCACCAGGTGTAGACGTCGGGATGATGTGTTTTCCTCGTTACCAGCATCGTCTGGACACGGTGAAATAAGTATTGTAGTAAGGGGAGGAGGGAGAAGGGGGAGGGGGGGGGGAAGAGGGAGAGATGTAGCCGAAGAGGGGGGGGGGCAGAGGGAGAGATGTAGCCGAAGAGGGGGGGGGGGGGCAGAGGAAGGCAAGGGTTTTTCACGTGTGGGTTGAGATGTTTTAATATTACTCCGGTCACTAATGATTGCCGCGGGTTCCAACCTAAAACACACACACACACCACGTAATGGTTGGTGATCATGTTGGTCTGCTACACTACACTACACTACGGAGTCACACCACATTGAGCCACATCACACAACACTGCTTCACACCAAACAACGCCACACTACACTACACTGAGTCGAGCCACACTACACTGAGCCACACCACGCCACCTCACATCACATCATGCAGCCTCGCCTGACACAGCTTGGTCTCAGCATGTATCCCTTGGTCGGGGTGTTCCCAGGCTAGACGAGAGGTGATGGGGTGAGGTAAGGACACACACTGCACCAAAAACAAGTCAGATTACACAGTTCAAGCTTTACCGAATTCAAGCTTTACATACGAAGCTGTGTAACCAGATGGTGTGTGTGTGTGTGTCCTGATCAATGGTAGGTGGTGGTGGAGCGGTCAGGTTGGGTACTGCAGTCGAGGTCCAGGTGTTGCTCGCCGCTATGAGAGACAAAGGTGTATTATGGTCTTCGTCTGTCTGTCCAATTATTCAGGTGTCCGTAAACTCTCTCGTCTGTGAATCGTAACAAAGTAACTCGTGTGTTGATACTCTTGTTGTGATGAAACTTTACCTTGAATTTATATAATCGTGAGGCAGAGTGTTCAACAACAACTTACTGTGTGTGTGTGTGTGTGTGTCAGGGGTCATGGGTCAGTCCAAGGTGAAAGGTCATATTTGCCCTCGAGTGTTAAACGTACCACACCATTTTGTTATTTAATTAAAATGAAAGGAGCTGACCTTTTAGTAGTGAGGAAAACATTGAAGTGTTGCTTATTGTGTGTCGTATTAATAGTCGCCTCGAGACTTAAATAAAAATATGTTTTAATGTTTGTTTTACCTGAACTTAATGTTACGAGCAGCGAACTGTCGACTCAACACTGAAGCCTGAGATGACCAGCTGAAGACGTTAATAGACTGTCTTAACCCTTTGAATCTTGGAAGGTTGTCCTCAAAGGGTTAAACCATAGTTAAGGATTAAACCATCGTCCTCAAAGGGTTGAGTCTTAGTTAAGGACGAATAAGGGTTGGAACCGCACACACTACACTGAGACGTCCATAGTGTGTGTCTCAGCTGACCTCTAAGTGGTGGCTTCTGGCCTGACCACACTGACCCTGACCACAGCACCTGACCACACTGATGACCCTAACCACAACAACAACGCCAGCACGAGCAATCAACACGACATGGCGTATACTCCTCCACCCCACAATGACTCTCTAATGGACGCTACGCCAGACGCCCAGCGTGTCACCAACCCGTATTTAACACCTAATATACGGGTCACGGACTCATAAACTTCATACATTAAATTTTTGCTTCTAACTGCTGGTGATATGAGAAAGCTTCAACGTGACTCACTTAATAACGACACAAATGTAACAATGAAAATGGCGTCGAAATTACACTGAGACTTTTCAAATATTTAACCACATCCTTCCAGTCACGGGGAGGTTGGGGGGGGAGGGAGGGGTAATATCACTTACGTATCATCCTCACCCATCCTCACATATATATATATATATATATAATCAACGACCTCACCAGCAAGGAATCGAACCCTCGACCTACTGGGTGTGACTAGGGAGCGCTTACCGGCTAGGCCACAAGGACACTAAAAGCAGTTCTAGACTCTGTTATATTTCACACAAAGCCTGTTCATCGAGCTGATGGCGCCGTGAACCTCATTGGGAAACTGCCCGTGCCACGTATGTGGTGTCAGTAGCATTTTACCGAATCCAGCTGGTATGAAACGCGAGGTACATATATATACTTCATTTTTAGTCCATTTAACACGCGGACTTTGAACATACAATCAACGACCTCACCAGCAAGGAATCGAACCCTCGACCTACTGGGTGTGACTAGGGAGCGCTTACCGGCTAGGCCACAAGGACACTAAAAGCAGTTCTAGACTCTGTTATATTTCACACAAAGCCTGTTCATCGAGCTGATGGCGCCGTGAACCTCATTGGGAAACTGCCCGTGCCACGTATGTGGTGTCAGTAGCATTTTACCGAATCCAGCTGGTATGAAACGCGAGGTACATATATATACTTCATTTTTAGTCCATTTAACACGCGGACTTTGAACATACAATCAACGACCTCACCAGCAAGGAATCGAACCCTCGACCTACTGGGTGTGACTAGGGAGCGCTTACCGGCTAGGCCACAAGGACACTAAAAGCAGTTCTAGACTCTGTTATATTTCACACAAAGCCTGTTCATCGAGCTGATGGCGCCGTGAACCTCATTGGGAAACTGCCCGTGCCACGTATGTGGTGTCAGTAGCATTTTACCGAATCCAGCTGGTATGAAACGCGAGGTACATATATATACTTCATTTTTAGTCCATTTAACACGCGGACTTTGAACATACAATCAACGACCTCACACCCAGTCACACCCAGTAGGTCGAGGGTTCGATTCCTTGCTGGTGAGGTCGTTGATTGTATGTTCAAAGTCCGCGTGTTAAATGGACTAAAAATGAAGTATATATATGTACCTCGCGTTTCATACCAGCTGGATTCGGTAAAATGCTACTGACACCACATACGTGGCACGGGCAGTTTCCCAATGAGGTTCACGGCGCCATCAGCTCGATGAACAGGCTTTGTGTGAAATATAACAGAGTCTAGAACTGCTTTTAGTGTCCTTGTGGCCTAGCCGGTAAGCGCTCCCTAGTCACACCCAGTAGGTCGAGGGTTCGATTCCTTGCTGGTGAGGTCGTTGATTGTATGTTCAAAGTCCGCGTGTTAAATGGACTAAAAATGAAGTATATATATGTACCTCGCGTTTCATACCAGCTGGATTCGGTAAAATGCTACTGACACCACATACGTGGCACGGGCAGTTTCCCAATGAGGTTCACGGCGCCATCAGCTCGATGAACAGGCTTTGTGTGAAATATAACAGAGTCTAGAACTGCTTTTAGTGTCCTTGTGGCCTAGCCGGTAAGCGCTCCCTAGTCACACCCAGTAGGTCGAGGGTTCGATTCCTTGCTGGTGAGGTCGTTGATTGTATGTTCAAAGTCCGCGTGTTAAATGGACTAAAATGAAGTATATATATATATATATATATATATATATATATATATAGAGAGAGAGAGAGGACATAAAATCCCATATTTTATGTCATGGACAGTTCTGGTGGTGTGGTGTGGTGGTATGTAGTAGTACAGTCGTGGTGGTGTGGCAGCAGTGGTGGGTGTGGTGTAATATTGGTGGTGTGGTGGGTGTGGTGTGGTAATATTGGTGGTGGGGCAGCAGTGGTGGTGATGTGTGAGGGGGGGGGGGGGAGTCTTACCTGGGCCGTGTGAGTGACTGGTAGGTAGAGAGGTTCCGGGGTTCGCGAGTGTGGCAAAACCCGGCTAATTTGTGTGTCGTTTAACCGTCAATGTTTTCCTTGGAGGTGGTGGGTTGAGGGGCTGGTGGGTGGAGAGGCTGGTGGGTGTACATGGTCTTATTCCACCCGCCCACCAGGCCACCCAACCCACCCACCCACACAGACCCCGGAGGTTGAGTTACGATCTTCTGTCACTGATAATACTCTTCCTCCTGTGGTAATACTGTGTAGACTTCATTCTCCCCCTCCCCTCTCCCCCTCCTCCCCTCTCCCCCTCCTCCTCCCCCTCGGTCACCTGCAGACTTGTTTATTAGTGGTCTGTCCGTGTGATGGTTTGTAGGTTACCTGTGGCTGTGATTGGTGAGGTTTGGTTAGGTTGTGATTGGCTTGGTTAGGTTGTGATTGGCTTGGTTAGGTTTGGTTAGGTTGTGATTGGCTTGGTTAGGTTTGGTTAGGTTGTGATTGGCTTGGTTAGGTTAGGTTGTGATTGGCTTGGTTAGGTTGTGATTGGCTTGGTTAGGTTGTGATTGGCTTGGTTAGGTTTGGTTATTAGTGGGTATAGTAAATAGAAATGGGTATAATGGAAGAAAAGGGGGATAAAGGAAGAAATGGGGATAATAAAGAGAAAATAGGGATAATGAAATAGGGAATTAAGGAGGGGGGAGGTGTTGTTGTGGTGAGGACGGTGGTGGTGTCTGCCAGGTGACGGCCATTGTACCTCGCCTAGGAATGTCTTACCTGCTGTCCTGCCTACCTGTCTACTGGTCTCCTTACCTGTTTACCTGTCTACCGGTCTCCTTACCTGTCTACCGGTCTCCTTACCTGTTTACCTGTCTACCGGTCTCCTTACCTGTTTACCTGTCTACCGGTCTCCTTACCTGTTTACCTGTCTACCGGTCTCCTTACCTGTTTACCTGTCTACCGGTCTCCTTACCTGTTTACCTGTCTACCGGTCTCCTTACCTGTCTACCGGTCTCCTTACCTGTTTACCTGTCTACCGGTCTCCTTACCTGTTTACCTGTCTACCGGTCTCCTTACCTGTCTACCGGTCTCCTTACCTGTTTACCTGTCTACCGGTCTCCTTACCTGTTTACCTGTCTACCGGTCTCCTTACCTGTTTACCTCTATCGGTCTCATTACCTGTCTACCTGCTTCTCTCTCTCCGTGTCTGCTTTCATGTCTGTCTGCCTGTCACCGTTAGTACTCCCAGACAGCCCCCCCCCCCCCCACCTGCCACATCCACCACCTTCCCCCCGGATATTGCCATTTTCAGCTGCCATTACGACTCACACCTGCTGGTAATGATTTTCCGTCAGCCCTCACACCTGTCGCCATACGAGAGAGAGAAATCACATCCATTTGTCTCAGGTCGGAGGAAGCTTGTCGCTGTTATTACTCTCGGTGACACACACACACACACACACACACACACACCCACACACACACACACCCACACACACACACACACACCCACACACACACACACACACACACACACACACACACACATACATCTCATTGTTACCTGAGACACGTGTTACCTGATTTACCTGGGGTACTGAGGGATGCTGCAACTAATTAGATTCACACGTAAAGAGTTCACTTCGAAACATCAATAAGTAATCTGAAAACACTTTATTTAGAGACATCAGTGCAAGTAAGTGATCTGATTAACTTTATGCAATGACGTCAGTACAGGTGATCTGATTAACTTATGTAATGACGTCAGTACAGGTGATCTGATTAACTTATGTATTGATGTCAGTACAGGTGATCTGATTAACTTATGTAATGACGTCAGTACAGGTGATCTGATTAACTTATGTATTGATGTCAGTACAGGTAAATAATCAGATTCTCCCTATGATATAATTTACCTAGAAACATGACCCCAGAGTTAGGTGTCGAGTGGTGTTGGGGTAAACATGCCAGTTTACTCTCCAATAATTGTTCCGCCAAAGTATTCAAGGGGTCAGGTAAGTGGGTTAGAGAAGGGGTTTAATTTAGTTAAGGTAAAGGGTTAGGGTTCTCTCACCTGAGTTTGAGAGGTAAGGGGAGGGGTTATGGGAGGTGGGAATGGGAAAGATGGAGGATTAGGTTGGTGTCCCCCCCCCCCCTTTAATTAAAGCGGTAGGATAGGATCTTAGGGTAAAATAGGGTTAGGTTAGGGTGTTATGAGTGAAATAAGGTTAGGGTAGGTAATGATGGGTAAAATGGGGGAAGGACCTGGTTTTTGTTACTCGTGTTAGGGGAGAGAAGATGGGGGGGCGTTGAGGGGAAATGGGTAGGGACTGGTAGGTAAATAGGGTTATGGTTAGGGTCCTCGAGCGTAGGGGAGGGATTAGGTTAGGTTAGGCATGTGGGGGGAGGAGAGGACGGTAGAAATCCCTCTCATATTTAGGCAAGGTGTTGAGGCGAAGGAATTAAGGAAGACTAAGGTAAGGAGGGTAGGTTTTAAGCCCCCCCCCCCCCCCTCCTCCCCTCCCCCATTAGATTTAGGTCTCTCAGGCAAGGGAAGGGGAGAAGAGGTAGGTTTGGGAGAGAGGGAGGGAGGTGGAGGCAAGGGTTGGTAAGGGTTAGGAGGGGTTGGAGGTCAGGTTGGTGAGGGGTTGGAGGTCAGGTTGGTAAGGGTTAGGAGGGGTTGGAGGTCAGGTTGGTGAGGGGTTGGAGGTCAGGTTGGTAAGGGTTAGGAGGGGTTGGAGGTCAGGTTGGTAAGGGTTAGGAGGGGTTGGAGGTCAGGTTGGTGAGGGGTAGGAGGGGTTGGAGGGCAGGTTGGTGAGGGGTGGTGGTAGTGGTGGTTGGAGGGCAGGTTGGTGAGGGGTGGTGGTAGTGGTGGTTGGAGGGTAGTAGTGGTGGTGAGCCCCTGTCAGGTGTACCGCGAGCCGCACATTCCTGAGGAGCAACACAGCTGTCGACACATGTGGTGCACCTGCCGCCTCACTTTGTTTATACGTCCAGTTATTTTGATCTTATTCTCATTCTCTTCTCTCCATCGTCCTCTTCTTCAACCTTCTCTTCCTATTACTTCTCCTACTCCTCCTTTTCCTTATATTCCTCCTCCTCCTCATTCTCCCCCTTTCTCTCCTACTCCTCGGCCATCCCTCCTTCTCCTCCTTCTTTTCCCCCTCTTCTTCCCCTTCCTCCTCCCTTGTCCCTTGGTTCAAGTAACCCAAAAACACATAGTTCAGATAGTAGAGTCATACTACATTTCCGCCGCCATCTTGATATAGTATCTTAAATGATGAGTCAGTTGGATCGTTTACACTTCGAGGACGGCGCGGCGGACACAGGTGAGGTACAGGTGTGTGGGAATCCTGTACCTGTGTCTAGCGGCTGGTCACTGGGGAGGAATTTATAGACATGTTATGGTGTAGATAATATCGATGTGTTTTGGTCATTGAGGCATGGCTGCTGAGAGGGTAAGGTACTCGTCCGTTGTCCTAAGAGTCGTTGGTTCATTCCCGGGGCACCTCCAGTCGACCCAGGTGTGAATGGGTTCCTAATGTTACAGTTTAAGGAGTGACGGACGGTCGAGTACAGTGTTAGCTACATTGCTCTCCTCTGTACTTGAATTGTGTACGTTTGTCAGTTGATCATTTTTTTTTAAACTTCTAATCAAATATTTAGACTTTATTTTTTAGGGGAGTTTTAGTTTATTTCGTTCTGAACATCAATACAGTGAAAATGGGTATACATGGTTATACATTGTCACGTTATCTTGTATACATAGACGGAGAAGGTATGTATTAAATTTCATTCATGTGGCTGTTGGTCGTTAGTTGTGAGCTGTAGATTATCCCTTAATGCTTAGTGTGTGTGTGTGTGTGTGTGTGTGTGTGACTATAAGATTCACAAATAATGGACACTGATAATATATATAACTCCTGAAGCGTGTCCTAATTCCTTACACTGGACACTGGCCGTACAGAGTCTGGGGGGGGGGGGGGATCTTAATTAACCTTTACGGGTGTCATACCTGAGGCCTCCAGGGCTAATAAATGAAGGAGGTGTACTTCACTATGATGGTCTAACAGCTAGACATCCTCCAGGCACCATAAACACACACAAACACACACACATACACACACTCTCTCTCTCTCTCTCTCTCTCTCTCTCTCTCTCTCTCTCTCTCTCTCTCTCTCTCTCTCTCTCACACCCCATCAGCTCCTGTGCCCCCCCCCCCTTTCTCCTCCTCCCTGCCCCCTCATCATCTCCTGTCTACCTTTCCTCACCTCCTCCTTCTCTCCCTCCTCCATCCCATGTTATTTTCTCTCCTCCCTCTGTTATCCCTTCTCTATATCTCCCTCGCCCTACTCCTCTCCCCTCTACCTCCACTCTCACCCCCCCCCCCCTTTGTCCTGAGCCATAGAGTGTAGGACCTCGTAACACTGGCCAGAGGATACCATAGTGGTGAAACGTGACACGGGGGTCATTGGTGGTGGTGGTGGTGGTGGTGGTGGTGGTAGTGGTGGTGGTAGTGGTAGTGGTGGTGGTAGTGGTGGTGGTGGTGGTGGTGGTGGTGGTGGTAGTTTCAGTGGTCGTCATAATGAGAGCCAGGAATAGATTGGCGACGATGACCCTGAGAGGCAGCTAACACGGGTGATGATGAGGTCGCCTAGGAAACTTCATAATAGATCACACACACACACACACAGGTGAGAGAGAGGGAAGAGGAGGAGGAGAAGATGGGGTAGTCGGATGATTGAGGGAAGGAGGGAGAATCGGGTTGGCGGGAGGAGGTAAGGAAGGAAGGGAGGGAGGGAGGAGGTAAGGAAGGAAGGGAGGGAGGGAGGAAGAGGGAGGGAGGGAGGGGAAACATTATACTCTGTTGCACATAGTGTAAAAAATATGACGAGGTAGCCGGGCGAACTTCCTGCGGCTAAACATTCTCAAAGCTTCCTGCGGTCGATCTTTTCGCCCCCATACACCTGTCCGTTAGCGTCACCTTCAGGTATTGACAGTCTCGGGACAATTTGGGCGACATTGGCTGCCATTTCTGTATGCTGTTACTTAAGAGAGCCAGCTAGATACATTCTCACTTCGGCTGAGGAAAAAAATAAACTTGAGAATTGTTGATGATTTTGTTTCTTAAGCACGATGAAGCTCACCTACACTGTTCACTGAGGATGGTGATGATGGTGGTGGTGGTGTTGGCGATGGTGATGGTGGTAGTGGTGATGATGGTGATAGTGGTGGTGATGGTGGTGGTGTTGGTGATGGTGGTGGTGATGATGATGGTGATAGTGGTGGTGTTGGTGAGGGCAGTAGTGATTTACCGGTCTAACATTGTGCGTAAATTAGTGAGCGAACTGAACCCTCCCTGCAAAGCACTCCCGAACAACAACACACGGGGTGACGGACACAGCCTGGGTGATGATGGTCGTGGTGGTGAGACAGGAGAGGACAGACGGAGGCTAACTCATCACACTGTCTGCTGGGTGGCTAACTCATCACACTGTCTGCTGGGTGGCTAACTCATCACACTGTCTGCTGGGTGGTGTATTGTTATTGAATTAGTCACCAAACCTCCAAGTTATGAGCCTAGTGGGAAGAGTCTTTAGCGGCGGCCTTGTGATGTCATTGGTTGAATCGACTCACTGTTTGTCTTTTGTTTACATGTTGCAGTCTTGGTTTACATGTTGCAGTCTTTTCAGTACATGTTGCATCAGTGGTGAATTTATATGACGATTTATACTACACAAGCGCCAATCAGTTTATCAATCAGGTGTTATAATCAGATGCAAATTAGGAGTCGATGAATACGTAATTAGCTTAGGTGCAGGTGTTGAGGGTGTCTTTGTTGAGGCTTTGGTGAATTAAGGAAGGAATATAATGGCTCTGTCGAAGGTTTGTTTTTGTTATGGTAAATTAACTGATGAATTAGTTGTGTGTGTGTGTGTGTGTGTGTGTGTGTGTGTGTGTGTGTGTGTGATAGAAGATAGTGAGAGAGAGGGGTGAGATAGACAGCTGGTGGAGGCAGGTGGTCCCATTAGCTGGTTCACCTTCACAAAAGTTTCGCACGTGTTGGTGGGGTGGGTGACCTGGGGAGTATGGCCGGAGAGGGGGGAGGGTCTACCTGGGGAGTGTACGGGGGTCTACCTGGGGAGTGTACGGGGGGAGGGTCTACCTGGGGACTGTACGGGGGGAGGGTCTACCTAGGGAGTGTACGGGGGGAGGGTCTACCTGGGGAGTGTACGGGGGAGGGTCTACCTGGGGAGTGTACGGGGGTCTACCTGGGGAGTGTACGGGGGGTGGGTCTACCTGGGGAGTGTACGGGGGGAGGGTCTACCTGGGGAGTGTACCGGGGGGGTCTACCTGGGGAGTGTGCGGGGGGAGGGTCTACCTGGGGAGTGTACGGGGGGGATGGTCTACCTGGGGAGTGTACGGGGGGAGGGTCTACCTGGTATGGTTCTTGGGGCTGCTGAGGGAGGAGGATGTAACCGGTGGCTGGAACACACCACGTGGCCAGGACACTTTGTATGTTTCCTGTCCCACGTCCTGCCCCCCTCCCTACCTCCCTCACCGCTCACCTGAATTTGCTAGGTTAGACACATGGTTGATTAGTTTAAGTTAGGTTAATTCCAAAACAACACGTGGCCCACTTCGCCAACCCATGAGCTCCCCGTGGGCCACTCTACCAGCTCATGAGCACCACGTGGCCCACTCCGCCAGCCCATGAGCACCACGTGGGCCACTCCGTCAGCCCATAAGCTCTCCGTGGGCCACTCCGTCAGCCCATGAACTCTCCGTGGGCCACTCTGCCAGCCCATGACACAACAGTAAAGGGTTCTTGGCGTTCCCTTAAGGTGGCGAGAGTCCAGAAACTTACCTTAATTACTGAACACTTACAGGTGGGGCAGTGTGTGTGGACAGTATCATTAAATTATCGGCGAATATTTGGTAGTGAAGATAAGGCAAGGGAGAGACGGTGGGAGGAAGGGAGGAGAGAGATAAGGAGGGTGGGAATAAATGGTAGGAAATGAGGTGAGGGAGGGTCTGTGAGGTGAGGGAGGGTCTGTGAGGTGAGGGAGGGTCTGTGAGGTGAGGGAGAGAGAACGTCTCCAGGTGCTCACCGTAATCCCATTAAGACAATGAGTGAAGAAGCGCCGACCTACCACGTGCTCTCTCTCTCTCTCTCTCTCTCTCTCTCTCTCTCTCTCTCTCTCTCTCTCTCTCTCTCTCTCTCTCTCAGGTTAACTCCCCTACCCCCCTCTTCCCCTCTTTGCGGTCACTGCGGGCCTGCGGTTATAGTGGGGGGTGGGGGGAGTAAGGACGCCCCTAAGACAAGCTACGGTAGATCTAGACGGGTTTGCCAAATCTAGCTGAAGACATTAGCTGGCGTTTTAGCTTTGTATTTACCTTTCTTGGGTGTGTTAGATGTTTAGTTTTGCCGTTTGGTGTATTACTGATGTTTAATTAGCTTTGCTGTTGTCTTAGCTGTTGGATTTTAGCTTTAAGCTGGATTTCAAGTTTGTAAGTTAACTTTTACCGTAAATTGCTGGGCGTTAGGTTGTGTGAGATTAGCTTTTATTAATAGTTTAGCTGTTTTATATAGTTCTGTCTGTTATATATAGCTTAACCTGGTACTTTAGCTGCCACATAACTTTCCCCAGTATTGCTTTCCACGCCTAGGAGTGGCCATACAGTGAAACCTCCATGTAACGAACTATATAGATGAGAGTCTGTTATATCGAGATTTCACTTTACCTGTATCGATGTTTCTTAATAAACTCTAAGTCAGTGGAGAGAATGAGGTCCCACGTGTTCAGCGGAGACCATTTACGGGTGGGTGGGTCAGCGGGGTGGGCCAGGTGGTGGGCGGGGAGGTAAGCCCAACGGCAAGGCCACACGGTTTTGGTGGTCGTGGTGGTGATAGTGATGTGTTGTGGTAATGATAGTGATTCCAGATAGTAGTGGTGATAGTGGTAGTGATGACAATATTGGTGATAGTAATGACAGTAGTTGTGATAGTGATGCCAGTAGTAGTAGTGATGGTGGTAGGAAGCTCCAGATGACCGTCCACACCAAGGAGATACTCACAGGTGTGAAGGTACAGGTGTGGAATGCACTGTTGTGTACTGAGTGGCACGGTGGTGGTGAAGGTCGTTTACCCAGGTGTGTGTGTGTGTGTGTGTGTGTGTGTGTGTGTGTGTGTGTGTAAAACATCACCTCTGGACCTTCACTGGGCAGAGAAGAGGGTGGGCCAGTGAGGGTGACGTGGCCAGGAGGAGGAGGAAGAGAATGAGGGGGAGAGGGCATTGTGAAGCAGAATACAGGAGGGGGGAGGAACATGACCAGTGAGTGTGGTGTACTATGGAGCGGGGGGGGGGGGTGTTATAGGCAGTAGAAGGGAGGTGAGGCTAATGGGGAGGGGGCGGGGTGGGGTGGGGGTGGTGTGGGGAGGGGACAAGAAAGTGGGGAGGATGCGAGGAGGAGAAAAGAGGGGGGGGGGGGCGGTTCACCTAGGCCTAGAGAACACACCTGCCGGATCACATGGCAGGTAACAACAACACCACCACACCTGTGAAGGTCGTGGCGGCCTCAGATGATGAAGCATCCTGGCCTGGGTTACTTCTCCTCCTCCTCCTGTTTCTTATTCACCTCAGTCTTCCATCATCGTCGGGGAGGGACAGGGGGATGGAGTGTGGGGGGGGGGGGGCGAGGGGAAACAGGCACAGGTAACCAGGGTGTTGGGGGAGTAACAAGAGGGACTAACCAAAATATAAATTACTCATTACTTACAACAACAACTACAGTGATTCCTTATGTATGTAATTAGCGAGGTGTTGTGTGGAGGCGAGAGACTGAACAATAAATGAACACTCACGCGGTCCCAAGGTTCAAAGTTTACAATATTTCCCGAAAAAAAATATTTAAGGGCCGTGAGTCTGTGAGTGTTAAGGTTCGGAGCGTTGAAGTGTCTTAGCCCGTCGTAGCTGAAGGAAAAACGGAACACATTAAGTTACGGTAAAATCTGTGAGGAATTTAAACACCCTCGTGGCCTTCCGCTCCTTGGTTTAGGTGAGGAGGCTGAGTGAGGGGACGAAGGGTGTAATACTGTGGACCGTAATGCTGTAGTCGTAGGTGTTTGGGAGAAAATATGTAAATGATGCAGGTGGGCAGGTAATATTGATCAAGGACCCCCCTCCCTCTCACACACCTGATGTTTACCTGAATCAGACTGAACTAACCAGGAAATGTTGCTCTGACTGTAAACGGATCACAGCCAAGTGTAGAAGACTGGCGAACATTTGCCTGGCGTGTACAGGATTTCTTCGGCGTATCAGAGTGGAGTAGAGATCACCAGATGATGTTGACTGTACGTGCTTGTGCTGACGCCTTGTGTATAGTAAGGGCGAACGTTCGTCTGGCGTAACACTTACAAGCGTGTCATTACGAGGAGGAAAAGAATGTCAGGCTGTATTGAATGCTCGAGTAAACTGTCTGTATTCTTTTATTTATTTTTTTACAAAGTTGTGGATAAGAGAAACGCTTACAGAAGAGTCTCAAGGAAAAGACGTCGCCATTTTGTCCGCTATCTTTGTTCCGTACACACCAGTGAGAGGTGTTGCAGCTTCTAGGGTTCCTGAGAAACATTAACACGGAGCCTTTGAGAGTTAGTGTTGTACCTGGTAATTAAGACTGGCGCAGGTGTCATGGTGTGACGTGGGGGATCACACAGGTATTATGCAGGTGTGTTGCTCCTGTCGGGCAGGGAGATATAAGAGTCACTAGGACCTAATTTAACCTAACTTAAACCTGACCTAATCTAACATAACCTAAAGCTGACCTAATCTAACATAACCTAAACCTGACCTAATCTAACATAACCTAAACCTGACCTAATCTAACATAACCTAAACTGACTTGACCTAAACTAACTTCTAAACTAGTAGAACGTAATCCAGTCAACGTAATAATCGGAAAATTAAAGTTGGGTTGCTTTCATATACCGCATTAGTCTTGCCAGTGAATCGGGGTTCGGGGGTTCGAGATGTGGGGTTCAGGGGTTCGGTGGTGGGCTTCCTACACCACCATCACGGCGGGGAACTGGTGCAGTGTGACACATTAGTAAATAGAGCATCAAGTGTTGGGTTTATATTGACAGTGCGATCGTGTGTGTGTGTGTGTGTGTGTGTGTGTGTGTGTGTGTGTGTGAAGCAGCTGTGGTTAAGGCGCTGGACAGAGGCTTGTTTATGGCGGAGGAGGATTCTGTGTTGGGAAGAACGAGATCAACAACTATTTTAGGGAGGGGGAGATAGCAGCTGTGTGGGGAAGGGGGAGATAACAGCTGTGTGGGGAGGAGGTGGGGGAGATAACAGCTGTGTGGGGAGGGGGAGGGGGAGATAACAGCTGTGTGGGGGAGGGGAGATAACAGCTGTGTGGGGGAGGGGGAGATAACAGCTGTGTGGGGAGGAGGTGGGGGAGATAACAGCTGTGTGGGGGGAGGGGAGGGGGAGATAACAGTTGTGAACAGTATCTTAGTACCTTTTTGATACTGTCTACATAAACCAGGACCTCATGGTAATTACTTCACCTGTAGTGTATACACCTGTAATTTATATACCTGTAATTTGTGTACCTGTAAAATTTACCCAAAATTATATACCTGTAATAATACTTCTAAACAAACTTATAAATCTTCTGAGTTTAGGGTGGAAGAGGACGAGGGTGGAGGTGGCTGAGGGTGGAGGTGGGTGGGTTAGAGGCCCTGTAGACACGTTCCTCTACTCAACATAAAAAACACTTCCCTCTTTCCCCATATTTTTTTTGGAGAGAGAGAGAGAGAGAGAAAGAGAGAGAGAGAGATCCTATTCCTGTTTAAGTTGAAATTTAACTTATAACTTCCCTTTAAAGTTTGTAGCGTGTGTGTGTGTGTGTGTGTGTGTGTGTGTGTGTGGTGAACGTGAACATCTCTTGTCTGTGTTCCAGTAATTCCTTCCCTCAAGACATATTGGATTATAGACTCAACCTGACGGGGCCAAACAGTCTTTCTCTATTTCTTTTCTCTCTCTCTTCTATGTCTTTATCATTTTCTCCCTGTCTTTGTGTCTCATTTACTTTCTTTGTCTATGTCTCTCACTACAAAGGAGCGTCACTTCAGGCAGACAAACGGCTGGTGAACGTTCGTCTAACATAGTGTCCATAGATTTATCATGGCGGGGTGGAGGAGATCACCAGGCGCTGTTGGTTGCTCCTGCTGGCGGTGTAGTGGTGTACTGAGCGGGTGTTAATACCGGGGACACACACACACACACACACTGCCCGCATTCTCACTAACTATTGCCTTGTGTGCTACCCCATGACCCTACCACCACCACCTGCCACCACCAGCCTGTGATGCCGCAAACCATTACCCTGCCTACCAACACTACCACCATCACCACCCACGGGCACCACATCTACGCCCACCACAACACTGACCACCACGGGTACCCACTGTCAAGACCGCCCACAAACACCACACCCTATCCTCCTCCTATATCACGCCCATCAACTGGTCTATCACGCCTACCATGATGGATAACTCACTCACCCACACCTCCAGCACCTCAGGGCATCTAGACTGACTTCATTATCTACTCTTCCCGTGTCTGGCTGTAGTGACTTGAAAGACAACTGTTTATAAGCTACGAGAGAATGATAGTTACGTGAATACGAGGTTAGGTTAGGTAAGAGTAGACTAGGTTAAGTTAGAGTAGGTCCTAACCACCCCGGTCTAAACCAAACATCCGTGGCCCAAACATCTAACATAACATTAAAAAGACGAAAATTTATACAAGAACATCACAGTACCGATGTTTACTGACAACCTCATCAACTGTGGGAAGACATGCGGTACTCTCAGCTGTACAGGATATGAGTGGACACCTAACCTAACCTGTTTTGATGTTCAAGTGTTTTTCGTGTACGCTTGGTTTGTTTTTCCTTCAAGTTGAACTGAAGACAATGATCCATACAGAATCAGTCGTGTTGCCATTGTTCTGGACAGATTGTATTGTTTGTTTATGTACTGTCACGTCACACCTGTTGTTTACGTATGTACTGTCACGTCACACTTGTTGTTTATGCCGTGTCACCTTTCTCACCTGGCCACCTGTACTTACCGAGAGACGCATTAGTATTCACGTCTATAACTACAGCCACAACAACAACTACAGGCACAAACAATAATAACAACAACAGTACAGATGTAGGTACAGATACAAGCACTGTAATATTCACTAATGACCTGAAGTTACCTTAGATACAGCAGTTTTATTCAGTAACGTCTTAATTACAGGTGTATTATTTTCCACGTATCGATATTTAATTAAGATCCAACACAAGCTAAACTAACTCGATGAAGATGGCGTTTACCCTCACAGTTTACCCTCACAGTTTACCCCTCTTACACTCACTTGTCAAGGTGAGGTCCTGAGGGTGTAGCGTGATCAGCTGGTTATTAGTCTTAAGGTATACCTGTTTACCTCCTGCCGCCAGGTGTGAGAGGGTGTTGCTGGCTATCATTTAAAAGTGTTAAGGTGTACCCAGGGGCGAGTGTATCTCAGGTGGTGATAGTGGTGGTGGTGGGTAGTGATGGTGATTGGTGGTAGTGGTGGTGGTATTTGGTGGTGGTGGTGGTGATAGGGGTGGTAGTAGTGTGTGGTGATGGTGAATGGTGGGTAGTAGTGGAGGCTGTAGTGTTGGGTGGGTGGTGGTGGTCGTCGTCAGGGGGAACTTCTCATATAAGGAAGATGGTGATAGTGTCCCACTCTTTAAAATTGACTTAAAACTTTTAGTCCCGTTACCTCAATAAACTTTCTAACCTTATGGAAAAACTTTACAGACTTTTGAAGTTTAATAAACAAAAATTTATAAATTGTATGTTTTATTTTTTACGATGTTCGCCAACCGTCGCCGCCTCTCGTGATCTGACTGAGAGAGGTTTTTTCCTGCGGGAGGGAGTTTGGTTTTCAAGTGAAGCCTAACACAGTGGGTGTGACCTGTTCTCTGTCTCGTTTTACTAACATTGCACTGAGAGGTTGAGAGGGTTAGGTTCCTTCCATTTATCCCTCCTTTCTTCTATCCTTCCGTCTTTCTTACCATCACCTCCTTCCTTCTTCCCGTCCTCCCTCTCTTCTAGTCACTCTTCCTTCCTCCCTCCCTGCACCCTCAGTAGCTGGTCGTCCACACACACTACCCCCCCCCCCCCGCTTCCCATCACACAATTCTCGTGTTTTTTCTCCACTTTCACCTTTTTGTCTTTTTCTTCTTTTTACTTTCAACCTTTGTTATTGTTGTTTTATTTTTTTTCCTCTTTTTCCTCATATTTCTTCTTGTTCTCCTCGTCCTCCTCTTCTCCTCTTCTTCCTCTTTCCCCTTTTTCTTCTTCTCGTCCTCCTGTTCTTCTTCTCCTCGTCCTCCTCTCCTCCTCTTCTCCTTCTTCCCTTTGATCCTCTCTCTTATAGTCTTCTCTATATTCATCATTTTTACCTCTTGAGTATATATTAATCTTTTGTCTTCCTCTCGCTTTTGATCGGCCATTCTTCCTCCTCCTCCAAATCTTAATATTCTTCTTCTTCCTCCTCCTCCTCCTCCTCCTCCTCCATCTCTTCCCTCCTCCTCGTAATCCTCCGTCTCTCTCTTCTCCTCTTCCTTCTTCCTCCAGCACAGTGTTCATGTGTGTTGTGAGGGCGCTGGACTCTTCGTGTTTACTCTCTGACCACAGCCACGGTGAGGAGGTGCTGGGGGAGGTGGTGGTGATGGGGGAGGTGGTGATGGTGGGGGAGGTGGTGGTGGTAGTGATTGAGGTTGTAAGTAGTGGTTAGGTTAGGTTCTTAGGGTAGAGTGACTCATACCCCGCCACCTCAGATGTGTTGATTGGTGTAAACAAGATGTTAAGGGTGGTGGCGGTGATCCATCAGTGAGGGTCTCGAGCCTTGTGTAGTCTTAATACCGGTGAGGGATGTGAACCAGCCCGCCACCTGCACCTCCCCGCCACCTGCACCTCCCCGCCACCCGCACCTCCCCGCCACCCGCACCTCCCCGCCACCCGCACCTCCCCGCCACCCGCACCTCCCCGCCACCCGCACCTCCCCGCCACCCGCACCTCCCCGCCACCCGCACCTCCCCGCCACCTGCACCTCCCCACCACCCGCACCTCCCCGCCACCTGCACCTCCCCACCACCCGCACCTCCCCGCCACCTGCACCTCCCCATTATACTAAACGTCTTCTTGCAACATGTACTGTGGTTCTTATTTTGAGCCTTGTAACTTATACTGTAGATAGCGCCATATGAAAGTTAGATTGAGATAAATAATAAAAGAAGAGTTTGTAGGATGTGCGTCGTGAGGGGGGGGTGAGGGGAGGGGTGGGGGAGAGGGGGGTGGGGGTGAGGGGGGCAGTGAAAAGGTAACGTGTGTAAGAATAATGTATATTTCAGGTTCACTTCCGTTGTGCTGGTGGGGGTGAGAGGGGAGAGGTGGGGGAGAAGGGAGGGGTGGGGGTGAGAGGGGTGGGTGGGGGGGGTGAGGGGGTATACATTCATACAGTACTTGTTATTGTGTTGACGACCATCCATCATCATCATCATCACTACCGGTACCTTAATGACCAGGGACTACTGAGGAGATGGTGTGTAGTGTAGTGTAGTGTAGTGTGGTGAGGTCACTGGATGTATCAAAGGATCAGCAAAGAGAGAGAGAGAGAGAGAGAGAGAGAGAGAGAGAGAGAGAGAGAGAGAGAGAGAGAATTCCCTCTTTATATATTTATTATGCAAGTCGAAGTGTGTGTGTGTGTGTGTGTTTTTTAATTACATTGTTTTCACTTTGTCTCACTTTCCACATTTTCTTTACACTATTTCCTTCCTTTCTTCAGATTTCTCTTTTCCTTGGTGATCTAGACCATTATGTCACCCTCTTGGAAGTCCTAACCCACCTTCACCACCTTCACCGCCTTCTTCACCACTACCACCTCCATCACCGCCTTCACCGCCTTCTTCACCACCTCCTCCTCACTACCTATCATCTTGGCGCCGAGGAGTGACGTAACGGCGGCTTCTTGGTGCTGTAGTTACGCTGCTTCACTCAGTCATGGCGTATTATGGCGTTCATGGTCGTAGGTTATGTGGTCTGGGTGGTGGTGGTGTTCATGGTCACCTGTACTGTGTTTCTGGTGATTAGGAACAGCCTCAGGTAGACGCCAGGTAGATTCCAGGTAGAACGCCAGGCAGACTCATGTAGACTCAGGTAGACTCATTTAGACGCCAGGTAAATTCATATAGACTCCAGGTAGATTCAGTTTTGACTCCAGGTAGAACGCCGGTTAGATTCCAGGTAGACCGATCTCACGTGGACTATTATTAACGCTGAGATGAATAACTCCGTCCTACCTGTACTTGACAGATGGGTATTAATTTTTCATGGAGAGAGAGAGAGAGAGAGAGAGAGAGAGAGAGGTACACGGAAGGAAGAAGAGGTAAGAATGGAAGAGGGGAGAGAAAGGGAAGGAAGAGAAGTAGGAAGGAAGTGACAAAGGACTATGAAAAGAGAAAGTGATTAGAAGCGGACGTAGGGAGGAAGTGAGGAAGATGGAAGATAGGGAGGAGGTGAAGAAATGGAGATAGGGAGGTGATGAAGGGGGAGATAGGAAGGAATCGACTAATGGTTTAATGACCGACTTTCGCTATAGGAGAATAATGATATTAAAGGCCACTTAAACTGATTAAGTCGAGCAGCGGTAGATGGTGGTAGTTGTAGTGATAATGGTGGTGGTGATAATGGTGGTAGGTGGCTGCCTGGTGGTGGTAGTGGTGGTGATAATGGTGGTAGATGGCTGCCTGGTGGTGGTGATAATGATGGTAGATGGCTGCCTGGTGGTGGTGATTATGGTGGTAGCCCTGGTGGTGGTGGTGATAATGGTGGTAGCCCTGGTGGTGGTGGTGATAATGGTGGTAGCCCTGGTGGGGGTGGTAGTAGTGGATCACCGCCAGGCTGGATCCGTCAAGCTACAGTACCCCCACACTGGTGTTTTTTCTGCCCGAGGAACCAAGATTTTTTTGTACAACTTAACCCCAGTGAACTCCTATCTGGGCCGGGGAGGAGGGGGAGGGAGGGGTGGGGGTCGAGAAGGAGGGGGTCGAGGAGGGGGAGGGAGGGGTGGGGGTCGAGGAGGAGGGGGTCGAGGAGGGGGAGGGAGGGGTGGGGGTCGAGAAGGAGGGGGGAGTGTAGGAGAAAGAAGTTAAAAAAAGTAGAAGAGGGAAGGAAGAGGAATTAGAAGGAGGAGGAGGAGGGGAGGGGAAGGTTAAGGCCCGGAGGTGAAGGCGGGATAAGGGAGGAGTTAATAAAGTTAGGAACAGGAGTTAAGAGATAATTTGGGGAGAAAAAAAACGAGGGGGAAGAAGTTGTGTTGACGGAGAGTTGTGACATGAACTCTCCCTCTTACCACCTGGAGGCGCTGGTGGGAAGGGAGGGAGGGAGAGGGTGGGAGGGTATGGAAGGGAACTGTAGTGGAGGGAGATGGTGGGAGGGTAAGTGTGGGAAGGAACTGGAGTGGAAAGTAAATGTGTACAGGACAGTGAAGTTGTTTTACCTCGAGAGGGTACAGTACTTGTCAACAGTGGCCGGGGGTTAAGATCCCTCATTTTACCTGATACAAGTGGCAATTTTAGGCGAGTTGAAGTACCAGGTACCTGTCCCTTGTAGAGAACCTTGTACTGTGTGTATATTTAGAAGTTTGTGAGGAGGAAGTCAAGAGGCGACGAGATTTGTGTGTGAGGGAAGAGGGACAAAGTAGCCAAGGGGACTGAAGACGACCTTGGGGGAGAACCTGACTGGTGGTGGTCTGTGTGTACTGCTGGGTCCTGGTGTGTACTGCTGGGTCCTGGTGTGTACTGCTGGGTCCTGGTGTGTACTGTTGGGTCCTGGTGTGTACTGCTGGGTCCTGGTGTAGAACATTTAGTGTAACTAGAGAGAGGCGTGGCGCGGACTGAGGTACACGTGGTGGGTTTTAGTCTTTTATTAATAACTTTTACACAATTTAGAAACTTCAGAACAGGTAACAGATATTTCAGTACGCCACAAATACCTAAAAATTCATGATTATTTTATTCTATGTCTCAGAAACAAGTCCATGTACAGAGATTTGAGAATGATAACAACAACAGACAGACAGACAGACAGACAGACAGACACAGACAGACAGACACAGACAGACAGACAGACACAGACAGACATTTAAACAGACAGACAGACAGGTGAGTAATAGAAAGCCAGTATTTACAATAGCCCGGTGATCCAAGCACTTCCTGGAGGCGGTGGGGGACGAATGTAGTGTTTGGGCTGACACATAGAGTAGAGACCCTGACTGTGTTGAGAAAGATGTGTTACCTGTACAGTAGCTCTCAGGTGTTCATCCAGGTAGGTGTTAAGGTCTAAATGATATTAATACACCAGTTTAAAAGGCTTCGTGTTCGAGTGTGTGTTGTGTGAGGCGGCGTGTTTGTACGAGGTTGTTTGGCACGGCAGGATGGTGACTGTTTGAACAAAAGGTATGATTGAGACGAACACTTTGTAGTTATGAAGAAAATGAGCTTGTAAATGACGTGTGTGTGTGTGTTTGAAAAGAAAATGAGGTGACTGACTGGGGGGGGGGGGGGGATTGTGGTTGACTGTGGCTGGAGGGGGGTTGGTTGTGTGGTTGATTGTTACTGGGAGAGGTGGGTGTGTGGTTGACTGTGTTTGAATATTACGTCATGGACAAGAAATAACTCCGTGATTGCCGTAAAAATGAGCTTGTGATTGGTCAGTGGTTGTGTGTGAATTGAGTGTGATTGTGGATAATGATTTATTTTATGGATTCGAGAGTGAGTGTGGGGAGGGTGTGTGAGTGAGGGGGTGTGAGTGTGAGTGAGGGGGAGTGTGAGTGAGGGGGTGTGTGTGTGTGAGGGAGGGGCGGAGTGTTAGAGGAAGATTGTGGAGTACCAGAAGGTTTACCGTTTCAACTAAAGCTCCATTGGTTATTGACTCTCCTCCTGTACTGAGGGTGTGTGTGTGTGTTTAAGTTGGATCACCTGAAGTTTAAACACCCCAGCTTATATCACCTGAACATTAACCACCATGATGTTCCTTGGCGGGGTTAGGTTAGGTTAGCTTGGGTTGAATTAAGTTTGTGTACTAAATTGAACAGTTATAAGACTTAATAGATAAGGGATATATTAAGTAACTTGCGATCTTTATTTTGTTTGGGTCGAAAATAATGGAAGGGGACAGTAGCCAGGACCAGTCAGCACGCACCATACCCGCATACGAGTGGTTTCTGCTACATTCTGTTCCTAGGTCTCGGCTAGTCATGCGGGCCAAGTGAAGAACGATGTTGTCCTACTTAAGGTGTACAATTATTACTGTACTACGGCCGGGTGAGGGAAGTAGTGTACATCTCCAGAGTTAACGGGCACACTGCTTGTATTACGCCTTTATGTAAGGTACAGTGTGTTTGGGTTTTGTCTTATTTTTGGTGTTTTTGTTATTTTATTATTACTATTATTATTATTATTGTTATTGTTATTATTATTATTATTATTATTATTATTATTATTGTTATTATTATTGTTATTGTTATTATTATTATTATTATTATTATTATTATTATTATTATTATTATTATTATTATTGTTATTGTTATTGTTATTATTATTATTATTATTGTTATTATTATTATTATTATTATTATTATTATTATTATTATTATTATTATTGTTGTTATTATTATTATTATTATTATTATTATTATTATTATTATTATTATTGTTGTTGTTGTTGTTATTATTATTATTATTATTATTATTATTATTATTGTTATTATTATTATTATTATTATTGTTATTATTATTATTATTATTATTATTATTATTGTTATTATTATTATTGTTGTTGTTGTTGTTGTTATTGTTGTTGTTATTGTTGTTGTATTATTATTGTTATTGTTGTTGTTGTTATTATTATTATTGTTATTGTTATTGTTATTGTTATTATTATTGTTGTTGTTGTTGTTTTATTTGCTGGCAGCACATGCAGGATATATTAATGTGACTATAATAACTTAGACTTGTGACACAGTTGGCAGACAGTCGCCATCATTATCTCTATAAATATTTACTCTATTTTTTCCTCTCTTCCCCAGGTGAGTGTGTGAGGAGGCGTGACACTCAGACCCTCTCAGGTAAAGTGCATCAATGTGTACACACACACACACACACACACACAGTCCACCAGGTAAAATCCCATTCAACATTTTCTCCTCTGAACTGAATCATATAAAAGGAAATTCCAGGGTAGAAAAAAATATCCCCCTGGACAACCTTTCACCTGAACAAAATCTCATCGTGGGGATAATATATAAAACTTCACCTGTTTATGTATATTATGGTTACTGGTGTCCTCTGTGGTTAGGTTAGGCGAGGTACCATACGTCACTCATCAGCAGGTGAAGGCAGCAGCAGCGTGGGCAATCGTAAGCGCCTGACGTTCCCATATACTCTACAGTGTCACAGTAAGCTTATGAAAGAAACAGTAGACAAACTTTCGACGGTGTCATAAAAACTTCGCCAGCACGAGCAATCGGCAAGATCTAGCGTTCTTCTCCGCCCCATAATGACACCCCCCACCCCCCATGGAAATACGCCAGACAAACGTTCACTCATCTTCTATCTACGTTAACGATGTTTTTGTGGTGGTGTGTGAGCGAGGCGCGGCGGGCACTGGTGGCGGAAACACTGTTACCACCAATGTTGAGTAACTCTGCTTTCTCCTGATGCAGCCACGCTGGGGGGCTGTGTCTGCTGGGGGGCTGTGTCTGCTGGGGGGCTGTGTCTGCTGGGGGGCTGTGTCTGCTGGGGGCTGTGTCTGCTGGGGGGCTGTGTCTGCTGGGGGGCTGTGTCTGCTAGGGGCTGTGTCTGCTGGGGGGCTGTGTCTGCTGGGGGGCTGTGTCTGCTGGGGGGCTGTGTCTGCTAGGGGCTGTGTCTCCTGGGGGGCTGTGTCTGCTAGGGGCTGTGTCTGCTGGGGGGCTGTGTCTGCTGGGGGGCTGTGTCTGCTGGGGGCTGTGTCTTTGTCATCCGTGAACTATGATGACTCAACAACTATATATCTCCTCTTAATATATAGTTAACTCTGCGGCCAGACACTTCCACGAGGCCACTCGGCGAGGGACCTGACCTACCAGAGTATTTATTGATTTATTTGTATTATTTTTGTTTTGTTAATTGTGTTTGTCTATGAGAGTACAGAAGAGACAGACAGCAGGGTTGGCCTCTCTTAAAAGCGTCATTGTCGGAAACATTAGCGTGTGTCTGTAGGGCGTCAGTCACGTGGGCCTGTCGTCTCGTGGGCCTGTCGTCACGTGGGCCTGTCGTCACGTACAGCTGGTAGGATGACACAGGAGGCGGAGCTCTTGTTTGTGCCTCTGGTGACTGTGCCTCTGGTGACTGTGCCTCTGGTGACTGTGCCTCTGGTGACTGTGCCTCTGGTGACTGTGCCTCTGGTGACTGTGCCTCTGGTGACTGGTGACTACTTCTGGTGACTGTTGACAGTTATTTTGGCTTTGAACAGTACAAAACTACGTCGCTATAAAGAGACTGTATTTAGGGATATACTGAGTGAGAGAGCAGCTCTGGCACTGGTGCAGACTGTGGCACTATTCCTGGCACAGTAAAGGAAGCGTAATGCACCATACATCACAACACTCTGTTACTGTCATAATACCACGGTTATTACTGCCGTGGTGTCGTGGCAAGTATACTGGCCTCATAAATTAGTGGTCCTGGGTTCGATTCCCGGCGGTGGGGTAAGGTGCCTGGCTCTCCTCACCTGCTGGGAGAGGTTGTGGAGTCAGAATGTGAGTCAATTAGCAGTTGTGTTCAGCAGGTAAGTGTGAGCTAATTGGAAACAGCTTCTGCGTCTTAGATTAATTTACACCTGTTGTGCTTTAACGGCGGGGTCTTCTTTGTGTGTGTGTGTGTGCGTGCGTGCGTGCGTGCGTGTGTGTGTGTGTGTGTGTGTGTGTGTGTGTGTGTGTGTGCGCGCGTGCGTGCGTGCGTGCGTGCTGCGAAGGTAAGACAAGGTACCAGTAACTCAAGTCGCGTGTACCTTGTCTTGCCTCATTATCGCCTAGTTCCGGTATCTCTCCCTCCCTCCCTCCCTCCCTCTCTCTGTTACTCCGTCGACGATGAAGAAGTAATGGCGGCCTGACCTGGATAACACGAGTCTCTCTCTGGTGTAAGACGGGTGACCTCTGACCCGGCCCGTGTTGGGACTGCGGTTGAGTAGCGATGATGTACAAGTGATGTCAGAGGTGAGCGTGCTGTAGGGGGGGGGGGGGTGGCGCTACCCTTCACCCCCTGGGCCCGTTTTGGTAGAATCCACGTGTATCCGGGTGTGGCTATTGCTTATTGGCCCCGTACAGTACTCCAGTCTTGTGTGCTAGTGCCACCTGTCCTGCAGCTGAAGGTCAACAACATAATACCAGCTGGCGTTATGGTGGAGGAGGACCAATCAGAGAACGTCATGCCCTGAAGCGCGTAGATTTTGCTTCTCAGCGACCCATGCGTGACCCGGCCTCACCCCGCCCAGCCCCCCATCCCACGTCCACCCCGCCCAGCCCCCGCCCAGCCCCCGCCCCCCGCATCATCACGCCACCTCTTACGCCACGGGTGGGGAGGGATATTACGCCCACGTAACTCTTAGGTCACTTGGACTCCTCTTCACCATCTTAGGCTGCGTCAACCGTCACGTTACGCCCAGAGGTATAGTCTATGATTGCCTCTGGACGGTGAGACTAGATCCTGCAGTTGTACAGCCATTCACGACAAGATTCCTTAATGATCCTTTCCTGATTAATAAACCCTGAGATATCTTAACCATTATATCCCGTAATAAAACTTAATTATATCATTAATTTATTTTACCAAGCCTTAATGATGGTATAATTTGTTGAAGATTAATCTGTGTGTTTAATATCATAATCTTGTCTTTGTTTTAATGTTGTAATTAGTGTAAAGGAGTTATTGTTATGTATCTGTTGTTTTGTTATATATAGTAATGTGAGGTTATGTATAGAAGAGTTATTATTATTATTATTATTATTATTATTATTATTATTATTATTATTAAGTTCCTTTCTCATGAATAAAAGAAGCGAATAGTAACAAAAATAAATATTACGAAGAAGAAATAATGAAGGGAGGGGGAGGGGAGAGGGATGATCTGCCTCGAGCAATCCTAATCCATTTGATCCACATTCCTCATAGTTATCCAATCTTACCCCTGACTCCCAGCCCGTCCAGGACCTTTGTGTAAACTTACTGCTAGAATTTTGTCCTTTTTTGTCTGTATCAGTCTTTGTATCTCTATCTTTTGTACACACACACACACACACACACACACACACACACATATGCCAGCAAGTGCGTGAGAGAAAGAGAGAGAGGCTGGGTGGGTGGATGGGTCAAGAGCACTTTCGAGTGGGTGGTGGGTGGTAGTGAATATAATGGGTGGGTGGGCGGCTGGCGAGATATATGTGGTAGTTGGGTGGGTGGGTGGTCGCGTATGCTGATGATCGGGTGGGAGGTAAGGGTGACTCTGGGTGAGATGTCGAGGTGATGAGGTTGGTGGGTAGGGTGGGAGGTTGGTGGGTAGGATCGCACTGCAGGGACAAGCTTAACCTAACCTAACCTAACCTAACCTTAACTGAAACTCGGTCCCATAGGCTTGTCGACCTGTTAAGGACAATAGGAAGACAACACACTACTCACATTGTTCTGTACGCGGGTTGGTAACACTGACAGGACAGGTGAGGTGGACAGGTATGGTGCAGCAGGTGAACGGGTATAGTGCAGCAGGTGGACAGGTGTGATGCAACATGGTGTAGTGGACAGCGGCAATGATGGTGTGACCTTAAGTGAGTGTAGTGATGATGGTGAGAACTTAACGTAGCATCACACATAATGGCCGCTGCTTCACCATGGTCACGCCACACTTCCGCTTACATCCTCTGGTTCTACTACCACCGCACTGACTCACAAATACATCACAGGTGGAGGTTGTTGGGCGTCTACCTGTCCTTAGCACCAACCAATCAGCTCTTTCTCTCTCCCACATGACGCCGTGATCAGGTAGACTGTTTCTATACCTGTACCTCCCTGACCAACATGTTCATAATAGTGTTTAGTGAAGGAAGTGGTCAAGAGGGAGAGAGGAGACAGGCGAAGGTGGTGGGTGGGTGGGTGGGCTGGCAGGGTGGGCGTGAGGACAGCCTTGAGGGCGGTGCAGGAGGCGTGAAATGAGACTGTGAGAATATTGCTGACAACAACAGGATGAGTGAGGGAAGGAAGCCACGCACTGCCTCTTCACTGATTAAAGGGCGGATCATCACAGCCACTCTCAAGGTCACGTCTCAGGAAAGCAGCACCGCCAGCACCGCCAAACAGCAACGCCAGCACGAGCAATCAATAGCGCCTCAACGATTTAATTAGAGACACTGTGATGATAATGGTTCGCCAATGTTACGTAAGATTAGGCCCATAACAGCACCAGCGACCCTGTGTTTGATGGGTGGGCGTGGTGGCAGGTGAGAGAGACGCCAGCTAGTGTTGTGGGCGTAGGGAAATACATTGACAACACAGATTGGAAAGTATATTCGTGTGTGTGTGTGTGTGTGGTGGGGGTGTTTGTGTGTGTGTGATGGGCGGGGGTGGTATTTGGGTGTGTGATGGACGGTGTTTGGGTATGTGTGATGGGCGGGGGTGACGGACACGGGCTGTTGCAGAATCTTTTACCTACCTGGACCACAACACCGCAGGGAGCCTTTCTTTAGCCTCTGTAGCAACTCTCATTGTGTACCGTGTCTACTCTCTCGTCCACCTCAATAGCTCAGTTCTCTTTGACCCTCCCATCACCCTTCTCCCATTCTACTATAATATAGGTCACCTCTCTCGTCTCTCCCTCAATACACTGTCTACGTCATCGTGTCTGTATGTCATGTTGGCAAAGATTCTGAATACCTTTATTTTTGTCTCCTAACTGAGGCTAAGTGAAGGTGTCTAGTTAACATTGAGTCTCAGTTTAGTGTTGATATATATATTTTTTTTACTTTTCCGTTGTGTTTCAGCTTAATTCATACACTTAGGGTCAATGTGTGTGTGTGGGGTATAGTGAGAAGCTGTGGAGGGTGGTGAGGAGGCAGGTAGGAGGTTCCCCAGGTAAGCATCGGGTAAACTTCCTTCACCCCGCGGGACACCTGGAGTCTTGGACCTTGTTAAGATCTCCTGCAGCTCCTGTTGTTGTTCTCAAGATTTTTGTTATTTGTTGTGAAGTTTGACGTTGTTTTGGTTCATTTAATTTGAGGTTTGATGAAGGATGATAGTTTGGACTAAAGGTCATTTAAAGTTGGACCTATGTCGTTGTATTTTTGGGTTAGGTTAGGTTAGACAATTAAGATTAAGTCAGGAAAGGTTAGATTAGGTTAGTTTAATTTTGGTTAGATTCAAATGGGTTGTTTAGGTTAGGTTACATTTGGCTAGTTTAGGTTAGAATAAGTTAGGTTAGGTTAGCTTTGGTTAGGTTAAGTTATGTTAGCTTAGCTTTGGGTAGATCCGGTTAGATCCTATTAAGTCTGGGGAAGGATTCATTAACCTATTGAACAGAATAAAAACCTAACTGGGAGACTACTGAGTTAAGGGTCCCAGTTTGACACACCCCGAGGGAGCTGTGTCCTTCCTCCTGTGGGCGGCTGTGTAGGACGTCTTGAAGGATGTCACTCAAGAGGATGTTCGAGACGTTGGTTCCTTCATCCTTGAATAGACACGAACCTCAAGTAATAAGGAAGGAGAGGATATGTTTAATGCTGTGGAGGAGGAGGTCAAGGGGGAGGTGGGGGTCACACTCACACCTCTCTCTCTCTCTCTCTCTCTCTCTCTCTCTCTCTCTCGTCCCCGCCCTTATTTATAGGTCAGCAGGTCAATAAAATGTGACCTTTGACCCCCACGGAGAGAAAAAAAAAAACAAGGGACATGTAAAAGAGAAAAAGAAACGGATATTGGGAAGGCAATATGTGGCTCTGGTGGGGGGGGGGGCAGGATAATGAAAGTCTAGCTGGCAACTGAGAGGGGAAGGGGAGGGGGGGGTTAGCTTGAGAAAAATTGTAAACAAGTTGAATATTAAAATTTATATCAATATCGTGGATCAAAGTAGCGGGTTTTTTTTTCTAGTGACAAAATTAAACTTATCTTGTAGGAAATAAGAAGCGAATGAATCTTATGTTATTTTAGGTATCAGGAAGTTCACATCAATGATAAAGAGAGAGAGAGAGAGAGAGAGAGAGAGAGAGAGAGAGAGAGAGAGAGAGAGAGAGACTTTCCCTCTTGGAACTCCACACCTCCACAGTTTCCCAGACCAACATTAATTACAGGAGGTACAGTACTGATTATACCCCGCAGCGACCTACCGGGACTCTCTCTCTCTCTCTCTCTGATTGTTGTTTGTTTGTTTGTTGTTGTGTTGGTGCTGTTGTTTTTCACCACCCTCACTATCACCACCACCACCATCAGCACCATCACCTCCACCATCACCGCCACCCTCATCACCGCCACCCTCACCATCATCACCACCCTCATCACCGCCACCCTCACCATCACCCTCACCCTCATCACCACCCTCATCACCGCCACCCTCACCACTCTGATACTCTGCGTTAGATGGTCCATGTGTTGTGTCTCAGGGGAAGGGTTGAGAGTCCTTATACCCGGTAAGACCCGTGTTATGGTGCAGGACCTGTGTTAGTGGAGGAGGAAGGGCGCCATTACCTCTGTCTCTACTCTCCTACAGGCACCGTCCGCCCCGTGATGACCCTCTCTCTACTCTCCTACAGGCACCGTCCGCCCCGTGATGACCCTCTCTCTACTCTCCTACAGGCACCGTCCGCCCCGTGATGACCCTCTCTCTACTCTCCTACAGGCACCGTCCGCCCCGTGATGACCCTCTCTCTACTCTCCTACAGGCACCGTCCGCCCCGTGATGACCCTCCGCCACGCCCAGATTCTCAAAGCTTCGTCAAATAGTTTTCTCGTGACTGGAGATATGAGAACTCTTAATGGCTCTCAAAGGGTCGTTCTATGTTCTCTTCCTCAGACTAACGTAACAACACATCTAAATCTTTATTAAACTCGAACAAAAAAAGACTTAAAAGACCGTACGTTGATTTTTCCGTAAATAGAGATGTTAAAGAACTTTTTTTCAATCGGCCTTAATGGAGCCACGACACAAGTTTCTTTCTCAGAGATCCTTTGTGATTCTTTTCTCCACCGATGATGTGAGAATTACATTTAAACTGATTTATTACTTCAACGATTCATATATGGATTATTAATGGTGCCTAAGTTAATATTGTCGGGTTCGTTCTCTTCACTAACGAGGAAAATATATCGTAAGAACGTTGGGGACTGTCGGGCCGCAGGACAACAACACTGAGCTTGGGTTATCTTCTCCCACGATGGACGGGTCTTTACTGTACCCACCTGATGTGTTGTAGGAGGTGATGGGGAGGGATACACTTACCTACACCCCACTACACTTCAGGTGGTGTAGGTGGACGTGGATCTCAACACTGTCTCTTCACGCCATGTATGTGTATATATAGAACCAATGTAAATATGTAAGTACAGTACACACATGACTGTTATAGACCATTAGAGTCGAGAGTAGTGGTGAGGGGTCGTGTGAGGCGCTGTACAAGAGGCAGATCAAACTTATTTTTCCCCGGTTAGAGGATTACTGGTGTTTACTGCCTCCCGGTAACCCGCCCAGCTGTGTAGCGCCCAATAGTACCTCCAGATGCTCCCACGATACAAACACCTCGACGCCTCACTGCAAGACGTGTCGACCCTCCCATACAGGACATCTTTAGGATACCACCTCCATCTCCTCATCATTAACTGCCATGAACAGTAGTATGGACAGAGCTGTTGTTCTGAAGGCCAACATAACTGACACTTGACCTATATTGAAGCTGACCTTACTTAGTACACCGCGGATAAGGTAGATGGATGAACATAATATAACTGTCATAAGAAGTGAGTGTTTGCTCTACACTGTGAGTTGTAGTGGCCGGAAATCCGCGAGATGACTGGCCTGGGGGGTGAATGTTTGTGAAGTTTGACTCGAGGACGTTTGTGTCTCTTCTGTGTTCCTTTAATATATGAGTTGGTTGTTGTTGTAAGGAGTGACGGTGAGGGAGACCTTGACAAGTTACTCCTGAAGGTTCCTGGTGCGCCTGGCTGTAGTGGTGGTCATGGTGGCCTGCGAGTGACAACCAGCAGTAGTCTGGGTGATAAGGTTGTCCTGAGGTCCCTGAAATCTACGCCAGGTGAACGGCAGGTGTCCAGGATAGATGATGTAGAGAGGGTTCTGGAGGCGTCTTGTAGTGATGATAAGAAGATGTAGTCTATGGGATGAGGGCGAGGCAGACCTTGAGTGAGGGAGGGCAGGACGGACTGAGAGGACGTGAGTGAGGGAGGACAGGCAGGCAGGCAGGGAGGGAAGGGTGAGGGGGTCGTGCGGAAACCCTTAACCGGCCAGATTTACTCAAGGCGCCTCAATCACGTGCAGGGTTTATGGGGGCATGGGGGGGAATAAATCATGGGGCGGCGGCGGCAGGAGGAGGGCGTGTGTGTGTTAGTCCTGGCACCCTGGTAAACACGTCTCTGCCATGGCGGCCCGAGGGAGGAGGGGGGGGGGTGAGGGGGTTAAAGGTCCTCATAACATCCCTAAGACGGCCACTGACACCACTGAACACGTCCGCCTGGCTGTATGTCATCACCTTAGTTCTACAAGTCTTAACATTATTAGCGTTGAGTTGTAAGAGATTTTGCTTGTGTACATCTGAGGTTATAGGTGTTAGGTTATATGTGTTAGGCATATTGAGGTGGCCCTGCAGGTGTGTGGTTGGGTGCCATTACAAGTGTCACCTCCTCACCCCTCAGGTTTAACGTGTGTATGAAGTAACGCTCCTGAGACTATTGAAGTGACTAGTGATGCTTATTAACTCCTCCCGCGACCTATGTACACCGTACACCTGCCTTGTCTGTGTCCATGGTGAGCTACACACCTGCATAGTTATATACATCTTCTCCTCTTCCCTTTCCTCCTCTTCAGTGGTCCTTGCCTGGCACTCCTCCTCCCCTCCTCTCCTCTTCTCCCTACATAAGCACTACTCATTCTCTTCCTCCTTAGCCTCCTCCTAGATAATCTTCCTCTTCCTCTTCTTCCTTCACAACCCCTTACATGACACTCCTCCCTCTCCTCCTCGACCACCTCTCCTCCTCGACCACCTCTCCTCCTCGACCACCTCTCCTCAGCCTCCAGCACGTGCTCCAGGCGACCTTGATCGTGTCCGCCATTATCCCCGACACAGGTTCAAGCTCGGCTCTATCTCCCGATACTCCCTGTGGCCTCACCAGACACCACTTACCCTCGGCTCACACTTCCCGAGGGACTCATCCGCCGTGCACACGTTTCCCCAGTGCTTGTTTCATAACCAAAGTGCCGCTGTATGCAAAAGGTAGCCGATCTTTCGTCTGGCGTAGCTGGCAAAACTATTCACAGTGGCTGAGTGTTCTCTTATGTCGTCCTTGAGCGCCACTACGAGCAGAATGTTATCAAAGACGTGTTGTGTCGTCGTCTACCGAATTTCACTGTTGTAGGCGAATGTTTTCTGGGATTTTTTAACGGAAACGACCCTTGATAGAGACGGATAGGGGTTAATTGTATGTGCCCCCTCATGATCTATGGCGGGGGATAAACGGGTGAGGTCAGGAAGTGAGGTGTTGTTGGGTCACGATCACGCCCCCGCCAGGTAGGCCCCGCCCCTCGGGTGAAGGTCGCCGCCCGAACTCACGCTCTCCTTCACTCCCTTCCCTTTTCTCTCCTTCCCTCCCTCTCTCCTCCCCTCCCTCCCTTCATTTCTTCATCCCTCCCTCCCTCCCTCCCCAAGATTAGTACCTTAATTCTGTACACGTAACGGGGGACAGAAGGCGACAGACAGGTAGATTATCTGTGAGGTCTTTGTGCCTTTTGTCCGCCATTTTTTTTTGTAGAGCGAGTCACGTAATATGAAAAAAAAATATAAGTTAATGAATTTTTTTTCTAGTTAACATTTGAGTTAATAGGACCACCGTGTGAGGGCAGCCATAACTCCTGTAGGTGGTCTCCCAGAGGTGCTGCCCGGGGAGGGGGGAAGTAATCTCCGGCACACGCTCTGCTGGCCCCAATATCCTTAATGAAGCTGCCGGGGCTCTAGGTATCTGGTTATCCCTGCCTGACCTGCGGCGGCCTCCTCCTGCTAGCCTCCTGTGGCCTCCTCCTGCTAGCCTCCTGTGGCCTCCTCCTGTGGCCTCCTGCAGCACCCTCCTCCTGGCTTAGACTGAGATCCCCTCTTTCTTGGTCTTTCCTTATCCCATCCATTCACCATCCCTCTTTTCTCGTTATTTCCCTCTATCACCGATTCATTCCTCTCCTCCTATCCCCTCTCTTCTTTCTACCCATTATCATCTTGTTCTTTCCTTACACCATCCATTTATTTCTTCCATCACCCACCCATTCCATCTCTATCTCCCGTTTCCCATATCATAACACCCATTCCCCCCCCCCTCCTCTCCCCATCACCTCTCCTCAACCAGCCCATAATATACCCATTTATTCTCTCACCTACCCATTCCCATCAGCTGTCTCGCCCCATCACCACCGCCCCTTTTTTTCCCAGGACGACAGAGAGGGACCTTAGTGACAGTGTAGGGGATGGTAGGAAGCTTTAACTTATTCAACTCACTCTTGGGCCCCCTCCTTCCTCTTCCTCAGATCCCACCCATTCATCCTTCTTCCCTCCTTATCCTTCGCAGATCCTACCTATTTATCATACCTCCTTCCTCCCATATCTCACCCATACCTACCCCCTCCTCCACCCACACCCACCCTCTCCCCCACCCACACCTACCCTCTCCCCCACCCATACTTACCCCCTCCCCCTCCCCATACTTACCCCCTCCCCACCCCACCATGGCAGCGGTAGCAAGCTCAAGATAATTAATGATGACGTCGGAATAGCGCCTTGTATTCACGTCTAGTTCAATATATCATGTGGGAGGGGGGGGGGGGGGTGCTGATATGATTTCCACCGCGCCCTCCCCAGCCCCCTTCCCTCCCCAGCCCCCAGGTATTTGTGTGAGTGTCTGAGCGGGTCAGATAGTCAGTCACCTTCAGGTACTCTGTGGGGTCCATAGGTCTGATAGGCAAGTATTGATATTCTGACAGTGACCACCAGACACCAGTTGGTTCCTACACACGTTCTACCAACTTTACTCACGCACCATCTACTACCAGTCTCTACTTCCTCTACCGGCGTCCTGTTCGTTCTAACACACACACACACACACGCCTGGTAGAGTCTGGTAGTGTAACTTTTATACCATTTTTAACGTGTTTTTGTGTTTTTTTAGCTTGAGTCAACTTGTTAAATGCTTTCATATGGTTCTGGTTACGATGGAAATTTCACGTATGAATGTGTGGGGAGTCGAGGGAGTTGGTTTAAAGGGGAGACACTTGCCTCCTTTGGTCTGGTAACTGTGTGTAGATGTCTATAAATAAAACAGGGACTCTTTTCCATTTCAAAGTACTAGTCAGAGAGGGGGACGCCAGTGTGTGTGGGTCGCGACTAAGGAAGGGTGGGTCCGGTACTGTATACGTCTTACCTATAGGTCCACGTAACCAAGGTGTATGCAGATGAAGGTCGGTGGGTCGGCCTAATGTTGTATGAGCTTTATGGCATTACTGATCCATGGTAATGTGGTGTCATGTAGTGATCCATAAATTCTGTTCGTGACGGGTCTCTCAGGTGGATCACTCAGGTGGATCACCCAGGCGGATCACTCAGGTGGATCACCCAGGTGGATCACCCAGGTGGATCACCCAGGGCACCTCCGATCTCCTCGCTTATTACGCCCGTCTCTCACCTACACAGGATATTTTGGTGCGTTTTTCCGGCTGCAGGAGGGAAGTTTGGCGCGTTTTTCTTCGTGCGAGGAAGAATTATGGCGCTTTTTTCTCCACTGCAGGATATTGTCGCGCTTTTTACGTGGCCACTGTAAGGCACTAAAGCGCTCTTCTCTCACCTTACCAACGAAGCAGAAGGCGGGGAGGGAAATGGCGGGGAAGGGGATGGTGGGAAGGGCGAAAGCATGTTGTCTTATTTTGCGTCACTTCCGCTGTTACTGACCCACCTTACCTTATTATTTCTTGCTGTCAATCTTCATCAACTCTTGTCACTTCCTGTTCTCGCTATGTCACGTCACCTCCTCCTCGAGTCTCCCGAGGAAAAGTTTATTCAGTGTTCTTGTCATGGTTCATCTTTTTTCCATAATTAAACGAGTTTTGTCTTAGATATTGACTATGAATATTAATGTGTAGGAAGGTGAGAGAGTGACACACCTTACTACACCTGTGATGTATACCTGTGTGGGAAGGTGAGAGAGTGACACACCTTACTACACCTGTGATGTATACCTGTGTGGGAAGGTGAGAGAGTGACACACCTTACTACACCTGTGATGTATACCTGTGTAGGAAGGTGAGAGAGTGACACACCTTACTACACCTGTGATGTATACCTGTGTGAAAGTAATTATCTCTTGGCTGTCAGCGCGTCCTTTAGTCCTTTTGTTGTTTTAAATAGTTTCTCTTCCCGAGTTAAATGATTTCTTTCATACTATTGAGCTCTGATGAGAGTTGGTGATTGTAACACACAAGTAAATTCACCGTGTTTAATTGTTTTGGTGTTATATATGTATACTACCTGTGTGATGTACATAACACTGATACAAGCAAATTCAGGTAACTTATACTGTAATATTATCACTATACTGTACACGCCTTTACTTGTATTACAAAGATAGCATTATTACAACTAAAGTCTGAGAGTGTAATAATTATGTTAGCATTATACATGTTTGTTGTGATACTGAACTTAGTGAAGACAAGAATTAACTTAACTTGTGAGTGTTGAGCAGACACCCAGGACTAAGAGCCCTGGGCTTATACAACAACTCCAAGCACAACTGTGTACTGTACATATATTATATTCCTTCCGCGGGAGGTCTTGGTCGGCCGTGTGTTGCAAGAGACAGTGCCAAATTTACTTATTGTTTTCCATATCTTTCTGCATTTTTTGATAGCATGACCCCATCCCCCCACCCATGCCCCCCATACCCCCAGTAGGCTTGTGTGTGTTATGGTTATTTGGTGTCATGCCCATTCGTCCTGTTGGGTATCTTAAGATAAATGGGAATGTGATTAAACCCATATGTGGTAGTTCTTTAATACGGTGGTTCAGTGGTATAGTGAAGCCTTTATCTTACGGACTAATACAGAGAGGAGAGTTCATTATATCGAGGGTCCGTTAGATGTGAAACCTCAATCTAACGGATTATATATAGAGAGAAATCCGTTATACAGAGGTTTCACTATAGCATGATTTATACCCTCTAAAATACTAAAACACGTGGGGTAATTTAGTACATTTGCCAGGAAGAACAAAGGAGCCATTTATTGCTCTATGCAATCTCACTGTTTTCATTCCAGGAAGTTCACCGACTTTATTATTAAAAGCTGACATTCTGGAGAGTCAGAGTGGAGGAAGGGATTATTGAATGGCTCCAGGTAGGTCCAGTAGATGACGTCAGGGCTTTCCCGGATTCAGAATATTCCAAATCTAAAACCCGGTACCGAACCTTCGAACCAACAAACCCGAAACTTCGAACCCAAAATGAAAAAAAAAAGTATTTGAACTATTTTTTTTATACTTTCACATACTTAAAGTAGCTAAGGCATAATATATAGTATAATTAGAGTTAAAACATCAAGGTATTATGGTTTCGCTCTCTAAAAGCCCCCCCCCCCCCCCACTCCACTTATGTCCACAGGGGGTTAGTTTGGAGTCCCGGTGTAAGGAATCGAGCCGAGCCATTCTGAATCCGGGGACTCGATCGTTGGTCTCTGTGTGAGGTTCTTGTGAAGGTATAACTTGAATCCACATCGAGGGAAAGCAGGGATTCTGTTGGGTGCCGCCAGTAATATACTTCCTGGCAACTGGATGGCACTCGGATTCGGAGAGAGAGAGAGAGAAAGAGAGAGAGAGAGAGGCACTTGTGTAACCCATAAATTTTACTCTACAGAAAAAAACATAATTACATCATTGCTAATTAAAACCAAACACTGATTTTTTTATACTGTGTTAATGTTGACTAAATGGGCCTCAGTACTAATATACCCCTATTTTAATAAGGCCCCAATATCCTTAATCTTAACAGCAAGCAATGGATAGGTTAGGTTAGTTTAAGTTCCGGGTTAGTTTAGGTTAAGTTCCGGGTTGGGTTCGGTTTCGGGTTCGACCATGATGATTGAATCCCAGACAAAAACGAGAGAAAGGTTATTTTAAACTGGTTCAGACACTTCCTGGTTTTAATTAATTAGTAATATTCTCACGACCCAATTTCCTCCCCATTGTGTGTGTGTGTGTGTGTGTGTGTGTTTTAGTTGATTGTGTGTGTATTTGTTTGTGCTTCTTGTTTGTTTGCGTGTGTTTGTGTTGTTTACCTGTGTGTATGTGGCAGGTGGTGGCTTATAGGTACAGGGTGAAACATACAACATTAATTAATACTGTCACGTGTAATTAGTATTAAATTAACAAATGTTATTCGTACCGTTAAATAATATACCCAATTATATTCCAGTATTGTTTAATATATTTCTCTATAATGATTTACCTTATAATGAAGCGTCTCCTATGTAACTTAAAGGTATATATATGTCGATGTTGTTAGTGTTATACATATGTAGTCTGTGTGTAGTGTTGGTAGTGTATGTATCAGTGTATGTTTGAATGTTTAAACTCCTCCCACTAATGTTGAGATGAATGTTGAGGAGGGAGAATGATATACTCTGTTTCCTTGACTAAATCACCTTCTTACATCGCTCACCTGATTAGTGTTTACATAGTTAGTGGCCCTAATTACCACAACTTCTCCTAATCAGCTGTTTTACCTGCCAGGTGTGTTCCGATTTATGTTAACCTGAGATCAATAGTGAGCTAGTTATTGTGGGGAGGGTGGTAGTGGTGATGGTAGTGGTGGTGGGTGGGAATGGTAGTGGTAGAAGTGGTGGGTGGGAATGGTGATGGTAGTGGTGAGTGGTGGTCGTGGTAGTGGTAGAAGTGGTGGGTGGGAATGGTGATGGTAGTGGTGAGTGGTGGTAGTGGTAGAAGTGGTGGGTGGGAATGGTGATGGTAGTGGTGAGTGGTGGTCGTGGTAGTGGTAGAAGTGGTGGGTGGGAATGGTGATGGTAGTGGTGAGTGGTGGTCGTGGTAGTGGTAGAAGTGGTGGGTGGGAATGGTGGTTGAAGGTTGGTGGTTGACACAGCCTGTGGTGATGGCACTGATAATGTCTTTTGTTGAGTCAAAAGTTGTGTGTGTGGTTTGTGTGTGTGTGGGCGTGTGTGTGTGTGTGTGTGTGTTTGGTTGGTTGGTTGTGTTGTTGTTTCCGTTGTTATTGTTTTTGTTGTGATTGTTTGTAATTGTGTCATTGTTGTTGTTGATTGTTAGTTTTGTTTTTAATAATGTTAAGTTCGATTAGGTTGTGTCAGGTCAGATCAGGTTATTTTTGGTTAATTTAGTTTGGGTCAAATTAGGTTATGTTGGTTAGGTTAGGTTAGGTTAGGTTATATCAGGAACCCCACAGCCACCACAGTCAGGTATGGAGAGTATTACCTCATCCTAACTTCCTATCACGCTGGTATAATCTATGTGGGATTAGTTGATAATTACAAAGTTTCCTCATTAGGGCAGACAGACAACACGGTGTGGTCGACTAATTGAGCACGAGAAGCACTTGAGTGTGTGGTGGAGGGGTAGTCTGGTGCTCGAGTTGTAGTGTTGCTCGAGTTGTGGTGTTGTTGGTGTTGTAGTGTTGTTTGTTTTTTGTCCCGTGGTGGTTGTAATGGTGTTGGTAGTGGTAGGAGTGATGGTAGTGGTGGTGGTTGTGTTCCAAGATGGTTGCCAGGTGACCACAGGTAAGCCAGGTGTACAGTAGGTAGTCATGGTGGTGGCAGCAGACAGCAGCAGGCGAGGCAGGAGGTAAGCAGGGGAGAGAAGTGAGGCTGCATGGCGGGAGAGGGAGGGCAGGGATTGGAGGTGGAGGGCAAGGGGGGGGTGTAGGAGGGGCACGGGGGGGGGGCGAGATAGTGATGTTGCGGGTACCGTTGTCTGCACACTGGAGGTCACCTGGCAACCTGCCCACTCGGCCACTGCCCGCGCTGCTGCCCCCTCTCTCCCCCCTCCCCCCTCATTGTCCCCCTACTTCACCTTCCTCCAGCATCTCCTGCCCTCCCCTGCCCCGTGCCCTACCCTTAACCTGTATCTGTACCCTTCCATTCCATTTCCCCGTACCCAGTTGTCCTTCTAGTGCCCTTCCTGCTCTACCTTGCTCTGCCCTTCCCTGTGGCTCTACTGAGTCTACTCTCCCCTCCCCTCCCCCTCCCCTACCCTTCCCCTCCCCTACCCTCCCGTGTCCCTCCGTACCCCGTCACCATCATCCAACATTCCCTACATTTACTCGTCCCCCCCCCCCCATCCCCTCCCCTATACTGCCTTATACCCTCATCTCCACCCCTTACCTTACCTTACCCCTACACCCACTGCCCTCTTCTGCCCTTCAACTTCCTCTTATTTCCGTGCCCCGCCCTTCACAGCCCCCCCCCCCCTTCCTCTGTCGCTGCTGGCCGGCTACCCCGTTCCACATTATTAGTTCTTCCGCTGTTCAGACCTCACGCCCATCATTCAGGGTCTGTGTCTGTCTGTCTGTCTCTGTGTGGAAGCTCATTTTCTACCTCATACCTTGTTCAAGACCATGTCCGGTCTGTAGGAATATATACCAGCGTGTTCTATGTTGTGTGGCAGTGGTAGGCTGTGTGTGGCAGTGGTAGGCTGTGTGTGGCTGTGTGGTGGCTGTGTATTGCACCGTCCTGACCAGCTGTTCAACAGAAACATATCTCCAGCAAGGTTTCTGTGTCTCAATAATAGATAAGGGTTTGTTGGCATAGCAGATGTCGAGTCATGACCACGGCTGTCGAACTGTGCATGACGTATATGACTGTTATTGCCAGTCGATTATACCAGTCTGTGCCTGACCAATATGACTGTTCTCTTGCCAGTTAAGTGTAGTACCGGTTGAATGTGCCAGTCAGTATGTGACGAAAGTGACTGTTTTATTGCAGTTGAGTTTACCAGCTCAATATACCAATCTGTATTGTCTTCAACACCTGTAGGATAATCACATATTGTCAACACAGGTAAGAGAGAGGTGGGTGGTAGACACAAGGTAGACCGTGGTGGTGGTGGTGAAGATGAAGGAATTAATACCTGTGTTCTTGTTTCCTCAGGTGAGACTGGCGGCAGCAGGTGACCCGGTCAGTTGGTGGTGGACAGGTAGTGAGTAGGTAGCCTCTCCTTTCCCCTTCCCTCTACACTACCTTCTTCTCTGCCTTTCCACTTCCTCCCTCCTCTTCCCCCTTCTTTCTCTCCTCCCTCCTTCTTTCTCCCTTACATCCCCTCGCTTCTCTCCTCCACGCTCCCTCCCTCCCCCCCCCCCTCCTGTGATGGGGTAAACCGGCAGCGTTGGTCGACTGTGACTAGGTTCAAGGCCCGGAAACTGGGAGGCTCATACACCAAGTATTCTTCCCTGAACTGAGAGAGAGAGAGAGAGAGAGAGAGAGAGAGAGAGAGAGAGAGAGAGAGAGAGGACGGTAGCCTATGTGCATTTAATATTTTGTCATATAATTATTCATGTTAGTAATGTTCTCCTTTGTGTGTGTGTGTGTCTGTCTGTCAGGGGGTAGTTAAGCTCATTATTACACTGGCCTATAAGAGCTGTCGTCTGGGCTACAGTTTCCCGTTAACAGCTCAAACCAGTTCAGTTTAATGTGTAAAAGTGTGTCCAATGTGCCCCTCTGACTCCGCTAGTCCACGCGTGCATGACTGGACTGGTTGGTTGGGTGACTGGTTGGTTGGCAAACTGGTTGGTTGGCTGACTGGTTAATTTGATGACTGATAGACTTAACTGGTTGACTGACTGATATGCTCGTATTTAACTGGTTGACTGACTGATAGACTACACGGGTTAGGGGAAAAAAAATTGAACTCCACATATTTTATCACGAGTCTGTTAAGCCGAGTGTCCATCAGTGTTTACCCCCAGGAATATTTATAGCCGCTGAGCCAAATAAAACCTACCAGTGTTGTGGGACGATGGTTAAGGTCACACTCGAGGGTCAAAAGTCAAGGTCACACTCGAGGGTCAAAGGTCAAGGTCACACTCGAGGGTCAAAGGTTAAGGTCACACTCGAGGGTCAAAGGTTAAGGTCACACTCGAGGGTCAAAGGTTAAGGTCACACTCGAAAGGTCCAACAATGTCAATGTTGTTGTTACAATGTTTGTATCTGGCTAAATAAACTGTTGCAACACAGGTATCAGTTTCAAGTTGCCCCCTTCCCCTCTCTCACCTTCACCTTCCACCCCCTCCTCCTCCCTCCCCCTCCTTATCCCTCCCCCTCCTTATCCCTTCCCCTCCTCCCTACCCCTCCTTATCCCTCCCCCTCCTTCTCCCTCCCCCTCTCTCACCTCCCCCCTCACCTCCTTCACCTTCCACCCCCACCTTCCTCCCCCTCCTTCTCCCTCCCCGTCCTTCCCTTCTCCCCTCTCCCCCTCACCACTCTCTCCCTCTCACCACTCTCTCCCTTCACCACTCTCTCCCTTCACCACTCTCTCCCCTCACTTACCCCTTCCCCCACCTCTCCGTCACCTACCCTCTCACCTCCAATTAACCAGGTAGAGAGAGGCCTTAGTAGGTAAAATAGTGTTGTGTGATAGGAGGAGCAGTGACGTGTGTTTGATTCTTGTTACATTTATTGAGTGTCTCGGGTAGCCGGTGTCTTGTGCCTTGTGTAGTGTTGTTGTGGGTCGTGTCTGTCTGTCTGTCTGTACAGTAGGAGGAGTTAACAGGACAAAATATGATGAATTAAGACATCAAGTGTATTTGTTGTTGCTAAGAGATAGTTGTTGATATGCATGGCAGCACCTTAACACTACACCTGGCCCATAACTTAATTAACACAGGTGAGGGAAGGTGTGTAATATCTTGCTTCATTTAACTCGTATATAAACATGATTTTTTTGTCAGTTATTTTGTCGTAGTGTTGATGTTTATAAATGTTTATTTTACCTGTGTTGGTTATGCCCCGGTCTGTCTTGTGGGATGTTGTATAATATATTTTTTGGTTAGTCTGTTTGTCTGTCATGCCGTGTTGATGCCACCCAGTAACACGCGATAGGCAATAGACACACTGGGCTTCGAGTTATGGTTGATTTTGGTGGTAGTTGGGTTGATGGTGGTAGTAGTAGTGGTAAAGATGGTGGTAGTTGGGTTGATGGCGGTAGTAGTAGTGGTAAAGGTGGTGGTAGTGGTAGTTGGGGTGGTGATAGTAGTTGAGGTGGTAGTTAGGGGTGGTTGTGGTGGTACTTGGCTGGCTACTCCCGGTCAAGGCAACATTCTTGACCTCGAAAATAAACATGGAGGGAGGTGAGGGAGAGAGAGGGGAAGAGAGAGGAAGTGGGGGGTGGGTGGTGACGTCATTTACCTCAGTGAAGGAAACTACTTGGGCTCTGAATATAAGAGTTTAGGGAAAGTTCTGAGCGGAGGATGTTGGAGTGAGTCTCTCTCTCTCTCTCTCTCTCTCTCTCTCTCTCTCTCTCTCTCTCTCTCTCTCTCTCTCTCTCTCTCTCATATGGGAAGCTGGGAAAGTTTGTTCTATCGACTAAGATTTTTACCACAAGTTTATAAGTCTCGCTCGGTTGATTGTATGCAAATGTGACAATTTTATATCAAGTGGAATATTGAACAGAGATTGGCAAGTGACGGAGTGTATGTCGGTCCTGCAGGTGTCTTGTTTTTTGTTAATATTCTGATGGTTTATGTTAGTATAGGCACACTAGAAAAAATACCTATACAAAAATGTGTTGAAAAAATATGACACAACGGACGAAGGATTTTGACAACCCTACCGGGACAACAGGAGTCACGGTAGAGAGTTTTTTGAGTGTGCAATGTTGTTTATACTGTGTGTGTGTTAGTGATCCTGACATAGTAGTATTGTAACTTAACCTAACCTCATCTGGTACACTGTAATGCCTGTGACTGTGTTGGTGGGGTTGTAATGTTATGTTGTGGTATAGATGAACACGACTCCCTTCCTTTCTCTTGTGCAATCTGTGTACAAACTAACCCATGATAGTTGAGTCGTGTCTCTCTCTCTCTCTCGTGTGTGTTAATTAGTTGGAAGAAAAATAAAATAATAATCTAATTGGCCAAGTTGAGCCGAAACAACCAAATAAGGTCGAAAATGGTGCCCAAACTACACTGAGACTCTCCTGCAGTAATTACAAAGGTTCAGTTAGAGGGTAAAGGTGCCGTACGTAACCTTTGTGAGTCTGGTGTCCAAAGGGTTGTGGAGGAGCCTGAGTCTTCACTACTGCATCAGAGAGAGAGAGAGAAAGAGAGAGAGAGAGAGAGAGACAAAAAATGGGAGGTAGAGAGAACGTAAGAGCTAGTAAGAGGGGTGGAAGAGGGGAAACAGAAATTAAACGAGAGGAAACCGAACATCAAAAATAGATAGAGGAGGAAGAGATGTAGTGAACGAGAAGACACCACACCACCAGCACCACACCACACCACCAGCACCAGCACCACACCACCAGCACCACACCACCAGCACCAGCACCACCAGCACCACACCACCACACCACACCACCAGCACCACACCACAAGCACCACACCACCAGCACCACACCACACCACCAGCACCCCAGCACCACACCACACCACCAGCACCACACCACCAGCACCAGCACCACACCACCAGCACCACACCACACCACCAGCACCAGCACCACACCACCAGCACCAGCACCACACCACAAGCACCACACCACCAGCACCACACCACCAGCACCACACCACATACCAACACAACTGAAAATCATTCTTCTTCTTTCGCCACGATCATTAGATTCCCCCCATCTCATTCACGCCGCTGTGGCCCCAGGCGTTTCTTCCTTTCGGCGGCGCTAACGTTATCGACGCCAAGCGAATATCAATTTTATTTTCCTTCGACGCTCTAAGGGTGAGATTTAGATCATATGGAGATAGGAGTGTCGCCCGTGTGGATTCTCCCTCGTCGGCTGCATAAATTGTGGAGGAACATTGTGGCAGTAAGTTTGCCATTCCGCTAAATCTGGACACACACACACACACACACACACCAGGCAAACAAACACAAAATACATTATTAAAGATTAACAACATTGAAATAACGATAACAGGATCAAGGCTCTTCATAAGTACACGAGGCTGTTCATAAGTACACGAGGCTGTTCATAAGTACACTAGGCTGTTCATAAGTACACTAGGCTGTTCATAAGTACACGAGGCTGTTCATAAGTACACGAGGCTGTTCATAAGTACACTAGGCTGTTCATAAGTACATGTGGTTGTTAAAAGCGCGTGAATTGTGCCTCTTTAATGGTGAGAAGTACATTATTGGATGATTTAGTTGATGTTGGGTTGTGGTGGAAGTACACAAGAATTGTACACCAGTTGAAGTGTACAGTACAGTATGATAAAGTGATCAGTAGAGCTTTTGGTGGTACAGAAAAGCACATTTGTTGGGCATTTAGTACACAATGTAGAACACTCTTTCGGACACATAAGTTACAGGATAGTATTACAATTATATGGCACTTAGTACACAGCATTGCACACTTGTTGGACCCATAGTACAGGGGGCGTGGGCAGGACGCTGTAACTCACACCCAGCCTGTACTACTTCTGTATTCTAGCGGGCGAGGTGAGTCATTGAATATTCTATTTGTTGATAGTGTTGTTATCAGCTGTGTGTGTGTGTATGTGTGTGTGTGTGTGTATGTGTGTGTGTGTGTGTGTGTGTTATAGAAGAAAGCTTGTAAGTTGTCCATTACAGGAATTTAGATCAAGGTGAGGTTAAAGCTGTTCTGATAGTAATAACAACACACCCGGGAAATAGTGACCCCCTCCCTCTCCTCACCCGTCATTCTTCACTACTCCTGCCCCCCTCCCTTCCCTTCTCTCCCCCCCTCTTCCCCTCCTCCCCTACACCAGCCTCACGCCACAAGGTATTTAATCACACTTGAGTTGTGTGGAAACTTCTTAATTGAACTTCGGCAACAAGTATCTGTGCTGTGTTGTGGGTGTCTGTGTGTATGTCTGTCTGCATCTGTTATATCTCTCCCCATTGGCCCAGACGTCATGGTTGTGCCAGCAGGGTGACACTAAGGGGGGAGGGGTGACGGTAAGAGAGGAGTGCACTTAAGGGGGAGAGGGAGGGTGATAACTTCATACGGCCGCCAGTAAGATGTAGCAACGGCAGCCATGGCCTGGAGACGACGCCTGAGAGTAGTTCATCTTCCCAAACTATTGTACTGTATTGACACCAGGTCGTTGTAGGATTGTAAATAATAGTTAATATAGACAATATGGCAAGAGGTAGTGAAGTACAGTCCTTTCCACTAGTGCGTTTACAGGGGCTCGTCAGGTTTGGTGCAGTGTGGCAGCGCTGTGTTTGTTTGCACTCGACAGAAGGAAACTCCCAATGGTAAACATACTATGGAATCAAATTAAAACAATATTAAAACAAATATCTCAAAGATGATGATTTGTGGAATGTTTATATGACGAGCCCCTAAAAAAGCACCAGTGAAGGAGACTGTACGTGATTTGTATAAACTGTTGCGCTAACCTCACACCACAATGCTTACCTGGATGATGTGAAAAACTCAGGTAATTGAAGTTAAGTATTGGGTAATGATATATATAAACACTATATTTTTTTAACACACTAAATATTTTGTTATAGATCCGCAACAGAGATGATAGGTGTGTGTGTGTGTGTGTGTGTGTGTGTACAGAGGCAGGAATGTTGAAAGAATGGTGTACAGAGCAGAGTGTACATTGGCAGGAATGACTGTTTCACTCGGTCATAACGACGGACACTTTTATTTGGAATTCTCAAAGGTTCGCGTGTGTCGTTTTTCCCCTCACCCAACCCTTGAATAATGGAAAGGTATTTAATTAAGGTAGAGTCACAGTTCAATTACGACGCCATTTTGACTTCCATCTTTTTGTATCACAGTTCAATTTCGAGTCTTTTCTACCACTTTGTCTTTCATTAAAACAGTCAATTTAGTTGTGATGTCATGTCTCCAGTTAAAGGAACCAGTTAGAAGCGATCTCACACCTCCAGTTGAGAGAGAGAGAGAGAGAGAGAGAGAGAGAGACTTGATTACTTTGTTGACAGTCGTGGATCACCGTCGGCTCTTCGTAAAGTCACTAAGAACTAGGTGAAGGTGTTGGGAGAGAGGGAGTCATCGCCTGCTGTTTGATCTCAAGAATTAAATGTGTGTTGGTAAGAGGGAGAGATGGGTGGTACTCTCCCTGACGCCAGCCAAAGAGATGTGTTTATATACCTTCATTTACGGGAAGAATTTATCGCACGAACCTTTTCAGAATCCGGAACCATTATCTATCCTGGCAGGATTCTTGTCTGGACGTAGCGTCGTAAACGTCGGTCGTAGCGGTGATAACTGCCTCGCCCCGCCGCTACAACATGCCAGGGAGCCGCCCCTCGCTACCGCACTGCCTCGCCTCCTCTTACATGGGTGTGAGTGTACAGTTGTCAGCACAAGTTGTCTACAGCTACAGGTTTATTGGGTGTAGGGAGGTGTAGATCCACGTGTTTTGGGTGTAGGTCACGGTGTATTGGGAGTAAGGTGTAGGTGTAGTCATTCCCATGTTATGAATTATAGTATTAACAGGAGGAGTTAATAGAATCGTTGACGGTCCTGGCATTAACCGGTTCATTCAAGTCGATATGTATAAACAGTAGTCAAGATAGCATTAAAATTACACCTAGACTTACAGTGCCAAGGGCCGCTCTGCCCCCCCCGCCCCCCCATGCTAGGTATGAATATTTAATCCACGAAACTTTGAAAATCCAGACCTGAATACTAAAACCTGCTCAAGATGGCCGCGCCTGCCTCACCTTTCTTAAAAACTCGTATAGTTAATTATTTTCTCTTACCTGTAATTATGAAGCTATCCGATTACGGTCTAGTCTCGGTGTAATGTTCACGCCATGTTTGTATCCAGCGTTAAGAGACTATTATTTAGATGTATTGTAAATAAAAATAAAATTAAACGGATATATAAGACGATAATGGTGATGGCGATCCTCTGTGCTCAGGTGTTCCGACTCGGGTAGCGTTAAACATCAAGGATTGGATTAAGAGTTTATACACGCTCGTCTGATGCTCGTGGCGGATTGCTTTGTGATTCATTGACAAAATTATGGCTGTTGGAGTATTATGAATGTCTTGTAAACCTCCGTGTATGTCTCATGTCTGTTTCCTTGGTGGCTGAGAGAGAGAGAGAGAGAGAGAGAGAGAGAGAGAGAGAGAGAGAGAGAGAGAGAGAGAGTGTTTCATAGTCTCCCGTTGTGTAGGGCCACGCTCAAGGTCACACACACTACTGCCTCCTCCTTTATAGAAAGATGAAGAGTGATTAATGAGTGTCTGGCCTCGTTTAGTCAGCCAAGTTTCAGCCTCTCCTCAACTGAGTGATGGATGACTCTTTCCCTCGTGGATGTTTACTTAGACAGATGTTCTCGTGGGTGTACATAGACAGACAGGTGTATACAGGTGAACTTTACAGGTAGAGGGAGGTGATGAGGGCTGAAATACTGACAGGTGGGGAAAGTGGAGACAAAAATTACGTTTCAACTCTTTGTTTACTCTGATGTGAGAATGTTTGTTAATAACAGAAGAGTCAACAGTGTGAGACGCCCGTAACTAACCCACTCCCACACCCCACCTCACCCCCTCCCACACCCCCACCTCACCCCCTCCCCACCTCACCCCCTCCCACACCCCACCTCACCCCCTCCTCATCCCCTCCTCACCCCTTCCCACACCCCACCTCACCCCGACCTCACCCCCCTACCTCACCCCCTCCCACACCCCACCTCACCCCCTCCCACACCCCACCTCACCCCCTCCCACCTCACCCCCCACCTCACCCTCTCCCACACCCCCACCTCACCCCCCTACCTCACCCCCTCCCACACCCCACCTCACCCCCTCCCACCTCACCCCCACCTCACCCTCTCCCACACCCCCACCTCACACCCTTCTTGTGGTTTAATAACTATGTGAGATGGTTAATGTTATTCATGGGTTAAAGAAGAAGAAAACTGTGTGTGTGTGTGTGTGTGTGTGTGTGTGTTGTTTATCAAGGAGTATATTACTGGTCTGATAAAAGTTTTGTTAAATGTGTAAGTCTCCATAAATTTATTATTATTATTATTATTATTATTATTATTATTATTATTATTAAGGTTAACTCATCATATTCAGGGATCAAGTCACCTTAATAAAGGGGTTACATTAAAATGGTTAAGTCATCGTAATTAAATGGTTAAGTCATCGTCTTCAAAGGGTTAAGTCACAGTGCTAAGGGGTGAAGCCAACTGTAGGAGAGTGCATCTAAATCCTCAGTAAGCTGTAGGTGCTAAGTCTCCATGCTTAAAGGATTACAACTTGTGGTGATGGAAGAGGAGGAGGAAGGAAGGAGGAGGAGGAGGAAGAAAAGGCAAAGAGGAAGAGTAGGAGGCGGTAAGTTAATCATCTCTGTATCTGGAGATGTGAGGACCCTTCCCTCCCTCCCTCCCTCCCTCCCTCCACTCTGAAACTGTAAATTGGCTGCCAAGATGATGTCGAATTTGCTGTGAGACTTTACCTTAACTTGTTCCAGTTTAATGATGAAAATTGAACGTAAGAATCATCTGGGAATTTTGGGAGGTCTAGGTGGTGAGGAAGGACGCGTGGTGATGATGGTGAAGAGTGGTGGGAGTGGTGATGGGGAGAGCCAGGATAATGATGATGGTGAAGTATGATTGAGTGGATTATCATGGTAGACGTCAATGGAAAAAAAAGTGAACGCCCAAGTGATGGTGAGAACGATAATGGTGATCAGGACACAAACTCTATAACTGTTAATATTATAATACTTCTAATTAGTCACTTCAGGTGCGACACCTAGTAGACGCCCAGGTGTGGAAGTAATTAAGTGAAAAAAAGACCAAATTAACATCCGGGTCTCTGAGAAACTGGTCCTTTGTCTCCTAAGTGATCATTCCTGTGTGTCAAGACCTTGTAGTTGGCTGCTCCTCGAGTCTTGTAGAGTCAGCAAGACCCCGCAGCCACTTATACTGTCTTTGTTGTCGGCGTCCGTGTGTGTGTGTGTGTGTGTGTTTGTCCCTAATGGTGTTTTGTTTCCCTGTATAGTGTCGGGGTTACCTGCCATACCAGCTCTCTAGAGGGGCGTGGCCTACACTGCCCTGTCACGGAGCTCACTCAAGCACAACACCTTCCGAGTAAAGCCAATCACATGTACACCCTTTTCTGGACTTTTTTTTTTCCTCATTGGTCGATAATTGAGATAAGATCGTGCCATCCCCTACCACCACCACCACACCCTCTCCCCCCCCCCCCCCCACCACCACACACCCACCTCCACCACCACCACCACACCCCTTCCCCCCCACCACACCCCTTCCCCCCCCCCACCACCACACACCCCACCACCACACACCCACCTCCACCACACTCCCCCCACCATACACCACGACGGTCACCTCTCGCCGCCGCCCAGTTGACCCTACCCAGTATTGACCTCGTTTCCCCGCTTTCTCTCTCCAGGCCAGAGATAGGAGATAGAAAGTTGCTGTGAGCGATGCCCTGAGATGATGCCCCCTACCCTTTGCCCCCTACCTCCTTTATTGTATCGAGAGCACAGCAACACGTAGAAAAAACTCACACACACACACACACACACACACACAGTTTTTCTTCCCCGTGAGTAAAGTGAACGACTTGTTGCCCTCAGCAGATGTCTGGGTGTGTGTAGTGTCAGACCCACCACTGACTCTTGCCTCAACCCATGCTGGGGAGGCGGCGTCTGCAACGTTAATGGAGTCTGATGGTTGAGAAATGCTTATTATTTACATTTGTTATGCTATGTTTTGTTCCGTTGTTATGTTAGATTATGCTGTGCTGTGTTATGTTATGCTGTGCTATGTAATGTTATGCTGTGCTATGTAATGTTATGCGAGATTGCTGTTACGTTATATTGTATTATGTTACGTTATGCTCCAAGTTACTTACAGCTAAGGGTTCCAGTGAGTCGGTGTGTGTGTGTGTCATGGCGTCTAAATCTTTGTAAATAATGTCAACAGTACACACACATGCCATATACTAGTCAGTATGGCAACACCTGGACGATCAGTTGTCATATTTACGGGGTCAAAAGGTTAATGGTCAAGGGGTGGGTGTGTGTGTGTGTGTGTGTGTGTGTGTGTGTGTGTGTGTGTGTGTGTGTAATTTCGGCCATTACGCTGTCATTAATTTTAGCGAATCGTTCAGAAAATAGTTAAAACAGCGAACATTAAAACTTTTCATTGTAGTTTTATTTTGTTGTGAATTTTACGAGTTTTGGACCGAACTTTTTTGTATTTTATTAGTATGTATGTATGTATGTATGTATGTATGTCCCTCAGGTAAATGCACAGGTGTATAGTCATAATGAAGGTGTGTTTACTTTGGTTCAGTACAATATATGACTACAACCTATGGTAAGAGACATGTTGAGTACCTCTACACACCTCAGTACAGGATGTTGGCCAGGTGTAGTGAGATATAAACCCGGCCCAAGAGCCCAACCCCATGTGTGTTCCTTAATGGGTGACTGGGAGGGGGGCTTGGTGAGTGGGAGGAGAGGGGTGGTGAGAGGAGAAGGGGAGTGTGTTAATTGAGTGAAGGGGAAACGGGTGGTGAGGGAGGGATGGGAAAAGGGTGATGAGGGAGGAGGCGTAGTGAGGGAGAGAGAGTACAGTACATGTTGTTAGCATAATATTACCTCTCGATAAAAGGAACACTTACCATTAGTACCTTTATTATTATTATTAAACTCTGCTATTTTTATTTTATTTCTCTCTACCTAATTGTTTGGATGTTATTATTGTTCTTTATTCGTTTAGATGTCTCTCTGTCTGTCTGTCTGTCTTTAGGTTATGATTAAGGTTATTAGGAATATTTTTAGAACAAGTTATCATACTTGTGTCCGCGGTCATTTACTTAATAACCTTTCTGGAATTGTTAAAAATATCAGTTACACCGAGACACAAAAACAGTCGCTTCTTGATACTTAAAAACTAAATCAAGTTAAATACCTCGTGAGACAACTTTTTCATGGGCGGCTCTTACCTCCAGTGCTGCGGCTCTTACCTCCAGTCCTGCGGCTCTTACCGCCAGTCCTGCGGCTCTTACCTCCCGTCCTGCGGCTCTTACCTCCAGTCCTGCGGCTCTTACCTCCAGTGCTGCGGCTCTTACCTCCAGTCCTGCGGCTCTTACCTCCCTTCCTGCGGCTTTTACCTCCAGTCCTGCGGCTCTAACCTCCCGTCTTGCGGCTCTTACCTCCCGTCCTGCGGCTCTTACCTCCCGTCCTGCGGCTCTTACTTCCAGTCCTGCGGCTCTTACCTCCAGTCCTGCGGCTCTAACCTCCCGTCTTGCGGCTCTTACCTCCAGTGCTGCGGCTCTAACCTCCCGTCTTGCGGCTCTTACCTCCAGTCCTGCGGCTCTTACCGCCAGTCCTGCGGCTCTTACCTCCCGTCCTGCGGCTCTTACCTCCCGTCTTGCGGCTCTTACCTCCAGTGCTGCGGCTCTAACCTCCCGTCTTGCGGCTCTTACCTCCAGTCCTGCGGCTCTTACCTCCCGTCTTGCGGCTCTTACCTCCAGTGCTGCGGCTCTAACCTCCAGTCCTGCGGCTCTTACCTCCCGTCCTGCGGCTCTTACCTCCCGTCCTGCGGCTCTTACCTCCCGTCTTGCGGCTCTTACCTCCAGTCCTGCGGCTCTTACTTCCAGTCCTGCGGCTCTTACCTCCCGTCCTGCGGCAACATTCTCTTATCATTCTGTACACTTCTGACGAGTCATATAAACCTTACAGATGTGTTTTACCTTAAGTCAATCCGTTAAATTCATTCTTACATTTCCGATTACGAGGAAATTTTAACGGACGATTTTGTTGTTGTTTAAGACTTGAGCCGGTGGAGTTACGAGGTGTGTGTGTTATGGTGTTTGGGTTAGGAGTAGAGAGGGCTGTGGTCGCCAACCCTCAGATACACGAAGGACCCACCACGACACACCATGACCCACCACGACCTGTCACACCTACGACACACCATGATCCACCACGACCTATCACACCTACGACACACCATGATCCACTGATAACTCCTCCGACCCACCACCACCCACTACACCTACGACCCACCACCCACAACGAGCCCACCACCCACAACGAGCCCACCACCACCCACCACACCCTCAACACCAGCTCAAAGTATTATCCATCTACAGTTGACTTATGCTCTTTAGAACCATTTTGCCTTCGTCTGTTTAGAGGAGATTGTGTCTGGTGAATACAAACTCGTGGGCCGTCGACCATGGCTGCCTCTCTCTGGCGTTAACAGTGTGTGATGGTTACATAACTAGAAATTAATAAAATGTTGCTGTGAAGGCTGTTTCAACATGAGATATACTCCTGCAATATTAAATCTTCAACTGCAATATGTAGGGTTTAATAACTGCATCAAACATTCAATTGCACCATCAAGGCTTTTACTGCAACTTGAAGGTTTCTCAGGTAATAAAAGGTATTGAGCTGTAATATGAGAGTTTGTGCTGCAACACGTAGGAGTGTGGTGGTGTCCCTGGGATCCGCTAGGTGTCTCACCCCGGGAGAGGGAAGGTGCGGAGTGTCTTTGTGGTAGTGATCATTACCTGCCGTCTACCTTCCTCCCCCCCCCCCCCCCCAGGTGACCAGCTTTGCTCTTGTGGGACATGCTACCGACGAGGCCACGCACACCATTCAGAAAGTCGGGCTTGGGACATTACAGTAAGTATCGGGCTGGGCCAAACAAAGGTGAAGTAAAGGGTGATGGAGACTGGCTGAGCTGCAGTGGAGAGTTCAACAAGCAAACAATGATAAACAAACATGTATAGGGAGCAGAGGCGTATCCCACCGGGCGGAATTTTGTTTATAGGCGTGTGTGTGTCGGCACTAAGACGACTCACCGAGAGTTTATGGCACAGTGCGCAAAATAGTCGAGGCTGAGGGACTCGTGTAACTCTTGTGGGGGGGAAGAGACGGAGGGGGGTGAAATGTGTGTGGGGAGGGGGAGGAACCAGTGTGCGGGGAGACAGGGAGGGGAGAGGAGAGGAGGGTTGAGTCTTGGTGGTTCACGTTATCACAGAGCCACGAGACCAGACGAAGCGCCCCCGGGAATACCTTCAAGCAAAACCTGACGAAGGTATTGTTAGGTCATGGCTCTGTGTTCAGTACAGTTTTGACAGGTACTCCAAGGAAGATAACCTTTCAAGATAGTCATAGAAAGTGTTGGGAGAAAGTACTAGTAGAAAGTAATGGTAGAAAGTAATGTTAGAAAGTACGTACAATTTTTTTTTAGAAAATACTAATAGAAAGTAACGGCAGAAAGTAATAATCGTGAGGAAAGTATGAGCCTCACACCAGGTAATAAAGGTAAGAGTAATTCAATAATAAACTGTGAGGTTAATTTTATCACCACCTTGATAGAGCTTCATTTAGGGTGATAATTAGTTTGACGACACGAGGGAAAGTCAGGGTTTTGGGGGCAAGTTAGGTGGAGGGCGTGGTGGTGGTGGTGGTAGTGTTGGTGGTAATGAGGGTCTTGGTGTAGGTTATAGTGGCGGTGGTGGTAGTTATAGCATTATTGATGGTGGAAGGTGTGTGTGTGTGTGTGAAACATAACTCCTTGTATCGTGAGAGAGGGACAGGCACGGGAGACCATATCAGGGAACATCATCATAACTGCCTCGTATTTCCCTGTTTAATGTTTTCTTCAATAGTTGTGATATTTGGAGGGAAACTTTTGATAAGAGGAAAAAACATTATTATTTTAACACTATATTCAGTATTAAACATTGTGAGTGGTTGGATGTGTTTGTTGTAACTGAATATTTTTGATCGGTTGTAACTTTGTGAGGAGAAAATTATCGAAACAACATAAAAAAAAACATTATTTTAACTATATAGAGAAAATTGAGATGTTTAAGTGCGTATTTAAAAATGACAGTGATTTATTATTTCCAAGATTCATTGAAAATTTTAAATAAATATAAAGAAGAGTTATAGATGAAGGAGTAACTTAGGCTGCATGTGTTAGAAAACGGTGAGGCGGTGGAGCTATAACTATGATATAAGTTTATAATTCTACAATCTATCGCTTTTCCTTAGATCACTAGAGACATTTTTCACTCCTGAGCTGTGAACTATCGAAGGGGAAAACGTAACTTTAGCGGCGTGTGTTAGGAAACGCTGAGGTGGTCGACCGTTATGAAGATGGGCGGCTTGTGAGGCGTCCGTCGTGTGTGTGTGCCGCGTGTGTCTGTGTCGTGTATGTGTGTGTGTGTGCCGCGTGTGTCTGTGTCGTGTATGTGTGTGTGTGTGCCGCGTGTGTCTGTGTCGTGTGTGTGTTTAATCAGAATTTGAGTACCTGTTTTAATGGCCTTCACTCGGAGTGTATTTGTTATCACAATTTCACTTTGAAGTTTGTGTTTGATTTCTCTAAATTTTTTTCTGGTACGAGTGCATGGTGAATGGGCCCCCTGTCCTGATGGGCCCCAATGCTGACGAGTCTCGACTCTCGATAGCCCCCAATCCACACGGTGTGTCTGGGTTCTGTTAGGATCAAGGAACCATTTGACTTGCAGGCCATTAAAGGCAATCCTCCGACACTGGGTGATCAGGGCCAGGCGCTCACTCCTTCAGGTTCATTTCGTTTTATTGTTTGGGCGTGTGACTGTGTGTCTCTGTCTGTCTGGGTGTGTGCCTGTCTGTCTCTGTCTGTCTGGGTGTGTGACTGTCTGTCTCTGTCTGTCTGGGTGTGTGCCTGTCTGTCTCTGTCTGTCTGGGCGTGTGACTGTGTCTGTGTAGGACGAGAAGACTCCAGGCGACGTCATTATGTCTCACTGTATGTCTGGATCTGTCTCTGTCTCTGTCTGCGTGCTTGTCTGCCTGTGTGTGTGTGCCCGTGTCTCTGCCTGCCTGTGGGTGCCTCTTGTGTAGACATGAACACTATCAGCCTGGAAAGTCATTTGTTTTAAATTGAGTTTTTGTGAACCTTGATATAAATGATTGTGTGTGTCAGGTGTGGGTTGTGATCTTTGTACAGTGACCACATACGAGGTTAGAGATAAATATAGTTACAGGTACAGGTATAATTACAAGTACAGATACAGCAAGTCCAGGCGCAGGTACAATTACAAGGGCAGGTAAAAATACAAGTACAGATTAAGATAAAGGTAAGAAAAATTTCAAATAACTCCACACACTACGAAGGTTCAATACATTATTATGTTACATCATCTTACACGTACACACATATTATTTCACGTATTGTAATGACAGACCTCGGGGCGTGGACGTGACGTGATCAGTTTGGGGGGGGGGGGGTGGCAGGGTGGTGTGGTGGGTGGTTGGTGGCGGGGTTGTGAGTAGTGGGGGGGGGGGGGGATCGTCGAAGCATCATCACCACTACCATGACCACCACCATCACCACTATCACCACCACATCCCTGGTTGGTTGTGGTAGACCCTAGGTGTTAATGGTGGTTGAGGAGGCCCTTACTTTTGGCGTTTCAATTAAGACTAATGTTCCAAACACTGGAGGCCTCCTTAGGGGTTGTTTGTACGTCACTGGGAGGTGTTATTGTAGGTCAGGAGGGAGTCGGGGCCGTGTTTTGCAGGAGAGAGTGGTGTCAGATTTCGGTTGACAGGATTGTTTAGGTTAGGTTGGTTTTAGGTTGGGTTGTTCGAGGTTAGGTTAGGTTAGATTAGATTAGATTAGATTAGATTACAAATAAATATTTAATTTACGTGTTTTTTTCGTGCTTTTGTGGAGATAAGTAATTTAAAGAGCATTATATTATCCTTTATTTGTTCATTAATTACTCACCTGGACAGAGTTTGGTCACCTGAGTCATTCTACAGGTAAGGAGTCTGTTGTGTTCACCTTGGTCACGCTCAGCACCCCTCACACCTCCCATGACTGAGAGAGGAAATCAAACGCACCAAACTATGAAATTCCTTCCTTGTGTTGTACGTGGGTCAGTTAGTAGTGTTAGATCTTACAAATATACAGAATACTGAGAAGCCATCTTGGTGTCCTAGCTGAAGTGAATCGGTTAAACGGATGGAAATATATGAATCAATGTTTATGTTTGATCAGTGTCTTAGGTAAAACAGTTAGATACATAGCTGTTTTACCACTCAACAGTCATCACTCAAGTCATCACCACTCAACAGTTATATATCCACTTACAAGGGAAAAAAATATAACTTACGGGAAATCTTTTTGAGAATCGTGGCTTAAACTCTGCCAGGCGGAGTCGTAAGTCAGTGAGTGTCTCGTAACCCTGTGCGGGGGGGTGACTTACACGATCATTGTATAGAAAGTGTGTTGTGATCTGTCGTGTGGGTGTGTCATACCGTGTCACGCGGCATTGTCACATGTTGGTGTCATGTGATCTGGTTACGTGGGTCTTGTGTGAGGGTGTCAGGTGGTACAGTGTCATGTGTGTCACTTAGTGTTCTGAGGTGTCATGTCATACTCAGGTGTCATGTGTTAGTGTCAGAAGGTGTTAAGTGATTGGTTTATGTAGTGTATTGAAATGTCACGTATTGTCACATTGTGTCAGGAAGTGTCACATGGTAGTTTCACCCAGTGTCTCAAGGTGTCATATAGTGATCTTGACAAGTGTTCACCAATTTCTAAGTATAACAGTGAACAACCTTGATATACGGACCGGTGAACAAAGCGGTCAAGTGTGTGTGTGTGTGAGAGAGAGAGAGAGAGAGAGAGAGCGCAAATATGTGTGTGTGTGTGTGTGTTTCCTGGTCGCTAATGGGAGGCTCACATTTTTAGCGCTAGACACAGTTTGTTGTGTGTAATATTAATGTACTTGAGAGGACCCATGAATAGCCCGCCGCTTGGGTCTGCATAAACAGGGTCATTGGTAAAGGCTTCTACGTCAGGTATTGTATTGTCTAGCTACACCAGGTCCCTCTGTGGTGGTAGGTGTTGTTGTAGTAGGTGTGTGAGAGAGATACAGTAGTTCTTATGTTATGATTGTTATTATTATTATTGTTGTTGTTATTATTATTATTATTATTACCCCGGGAATCAAGTGCAGTTAGACAGGTAGACTTGAGGTAAATTAGTGGCGCCTCAGGTAGCTAAAAATACAGACCGACTAACAGCCTTGTTTATGAAGGAAATATACGCCATTATCTGAGGCAACAAGATGAGGCAGTACTGGAGGGAGGATCAAAAGTTAATTACCTAATAAATTGTTTTCATTTACCCGTAATTATAACTTGGAATCTCTAGGCGGAAGTTAATGACGTAGAGGTAGTTAGTGGAGGTCGTTTGGATCGAGTAGTTACAGGAAGCTGTTGAGGTTGTTTAATGTGGCTGGTAAAAATCAATAGCAATTTAATGTAGTTACCGTGTTCACCACCCATGGACGTACGGATTCACACGGAGGAACTCATAGACGTACACACAGACGCACGCAGACACGGACGCATTCGTAAACATACACACACACATGGACGCACGCAGACACAAACACACTCATAAACGCACTCAGACACGGACACACACAGGAACGCACCAATACCACGCATTCCCGAGCCTTCAACGGTAGGTAACCAAAGGGCTAATGGCCGGTGTTAGGGACAGTGTTTATGTACAGGTCACGTCACGCTCAACACCTGAAGTATTGGACCACACATAAGCTATTCTCACCTGTGTGTAGTGAACTTTGTTGTTTAAATGTTTTACTCGTGTATGTTGTGCAGCTTAATTTTTGTTAACGAGTTTTTGTGTTTCTGCATAACTGGGTATTTAGATAATGTTTTATTATTATTAACTGTACCGGTATCTGTCTGTCTGTCTGTGTCTGTCGTTACAATCAATTCAGGCTGTTAGTTGGGGCTGGGGCTGGGAGTTGAGGGCTGAGGCTTGGGCTTGGGGCTGGGACTGAGGAGAGGGCTGGGGGTAGGGGCTAAGAAAGGTGTCTCACGTAGGAATCATTTAAGAACCTGGGTGTTAAGACGCCATCACAATCTTCCGAGTATTAAAACTCTTAAGTAAGATTACCTTCCTATTCTCATGCACTTTCTAAGGGAAATTCTTGTTAAGCTTAAATCATCTTACGACTTAACAACCAAGAGTGAAAAAAATAATAGAAATGAAAAATAAATTAAACTTTCTAATTGGTGATAAAAAACAATTATACATTTCACTCATTTTCACTTTTACTGAATTACTTAAAATAACACCAATAAAATGTTTTGCTGTGGACTTAAGGTTTACTGAGAGTGTTAGAGTGTCTGTCTGCCTGTATCCAGAATAAACCTTAAACTGTATTCCAAATGTTGTATCATAGATGTTTTGTAATACTGTATTGATAAGGCAGCGAGAGGGACCTAACCTTACCTGTAGTCAATTATATCAAGAATTAATTTATGTATTTTATAGAATAAAGTTACACACAGGTTCCCGGATCAAAGGCAGGTCAGAGGCAGGTCGGAGGGGGTCAGAGGCAGGTCGGAGGGGGTCAGAGGCAGGTCGGAGGGGGTCGAGGCAGGTCGGAGGGGGTCAGAGGCAGGTCGGAGGGGGTCGAGGCAGGTCGGAGGGGTCGAGGGCAGGTCAGAGGGACTTTGTTTACACTTGCAAATGACATTAAGTTCAGCGAAAATTGACTCGAGTTTATCTCTTGACACTCGGTTGTAACCTGTTTTCTTGCGTGTGAGAGACAGAGAGAGAGAGAGAGAGAGAGAGAGAGAGAGAGAGAGAGAGAGGTTGTGGGGTAAAGGGGAGGAAGGGTTGTAGTGGAAGGGAAGGGAAGGATTAGTAGGGGAAGAGGTTGAGAAAGAGAAGCGGGTGGGGGTTGATGAGGTCGAGAAGAGGGAGATGAGAAAGAGGGGTGAGAGGAAAGGGAGGGGGAGAGGAGAGAGGGATAGAGGTGAAGAAGAGAAGGGAGGGAGAGAGGTGAAGGAGAGAAGAGAGAGGTGAGGGAGAGAAGGGGATCTGTTGTACTTGAGGCTGGGGATGAAGACAGAGTATTAGGGAGATTCATTATTTGATTATGTCCTCTCTCTCTCTCTCTCTCTCTCTCTCTCTCTCTCTCTCTCTCTCTCTCTCTCTCTCTCTCTCTCTCTCTCTCTCTCTCTCTCTCTCTCTCTTCCCCTTTGCTCCTGACTCTTACATCCAGGGCCTGTGTTCATAGTGTCAGCTCGTCAGGTCTTCACCACGGCGTCAGCTCTGCCTCCTCTGACGCGGTGATCTCTTTAAAGTTCTCAATCAAGCTGTTAATTTCTTTTCTTCTTTTCGCTTTTCTGTAGTTCATCTCTCAGCATATTTACACACACGGTACACACACACACACACACACACACACACACACGGTACACCACACTTACATATACTCTACACTGCACACCTACACTAATACACACACACACACACACACACACACACACACGGTACACCACACTTACATATACTTTACACTGCACACCTACACTAATTAACACACACACACACACACACACGGTACACCACACTTACATATACTTTACACTGCACACCTACACTAATAAACGCACGCACACACCCATTTTACCGATCTCCACCCACCCACACTCACCCATACACCCCCCCCCGCCCACACACCCCCCCCCCCCCCCCCGCCCACACACACACACAACAGCCTCCCAGTAGCTCAGTCTGTAGTAGCCAGAGATCAATAACACCACCAGCGGGAGACTGACCACGTGGGGAAGACCATAGACACGCCCATCTACCCAGCGTCAACAAACACTCGAGTCAGCTGATGCCACCCCGCTGCCAGACGGTCACCTGGTAGAGTGTGTGTGTGTGAAGGTATAGTCTGTGTAACCACATGTTCGTATTACGTCGTAGGGGAAAGGTGTAGGGGTCATAGGGGGAGGGTAGAGGTCGTAGGTGCAGAATAGGGGTCGTGGGTGGAGGGTAGGGGTCGTGGGTGGACGGTAGGGGTCATAGGTGGAGGTAGGGGTCGTGGGTGGAGGGTAGGGGTCGTGAGGGTAGGGTAGAAGTCGTGGGTGCAGAATAGGGGTCGTGAGGAGAGGGTAGAGGTCGTTTGCCATCTTTGGTTGCCACGCCCCCGGGTATCGATCTTAGCTCCGTGGCGCCTTGAGAGGTCGTCCCGTGACCCAGCCCGGTCCGCAGCGGTCTTTCTCCCCCCCTTCCCCTGGTCTCTCTCCCCCTCACCATCTCACTCCCCTCCCCCTTATTCTCCTCTCCTTTCTGGCACCCCTACTCCCCTCACTCCCTCCTCCCCCCTGCACCCCTACTCCCCCTCCCCCCCTTCACCCCTACTCCTCCTCCCCCCCTATTGCCCCTCCCCCCTGCACCCCTACTGCCCCTCCCCCCTGCACCCCTCACTCCCTCCTCCCCCCTGCACCCCTACTCCCCCTCCCCCCCTTCACCCCTACTCCTCCTCCCCCCCTACTGCCCCTCCCCCCTGCACCCCTACTCCCCCTGCACCCGTACTCCCTCTCCCTCACTCCCTACTCCCTCACACTCTATCCTCTCCCTCCTTTCTCTCCCCAACACCTCATCTCCTCCCCTCTCTCCCCTACCCTGTCATACTTCCTTTGTCATGCACCATTTGTCTTCCCTCCCTCCCTCCCTCCCTCCCTTTTCTCTCCTCTTCCCTCCGTCTTGTACTCCCTTTGTCCCCCCCCCCTCCTTCTGCCTTTCTCCACCTCTCCTCCCTTCCTTCCCTCCTCCTCCCTTCCGCTTTCCCTACCTCCTTCCTTCCCTCTCTGCTCTCTTTCCCTCTCTTCCTATCTCCTTCTTCCTTCTGTCCTCTCTCCTTCTGTCCTCCTTCCTTCTGTCCTCCCTCCCTCTGTCCTCCCTCCCTCTGTCCTCCCTCCCTCCTGGCCGTGACCTCAGCCCCCCCCCCCCAGGCCCCGGGCACACCACAATAATCCAGTTGGTGAATTAATGTGAATTAACTTGGTGATTTCCGTTGTCTTCCTTGTGGCTCTGTACACCAAGACGGACCTTAATGGTGGAGAGAGAGAGAGAGAGAGAGAGAGAGAGAGAGAGAGAGAGAGAGAGTTCTTTATTTTTATATTTCAGCTGAGGATTAAAAGTAGGGGTAGGGAGGAGGTGGGGGGCAGAGGGGGACATGACTGTGGGAGGGGGGGGGGGACCTGGCATGAACCTGTCGTAGATTCCTGGGGCTGTTCCTGACCTCTCGCCTCTCAGTCTGTTGCCAATAGCTCTCCCGGGTGGTGGCCTCTCTCTCTCTCTCTCTCTCTCTCTCACCTAACCTTACATGTACTATTCTTACCTGTACTGTAATTGTTTCAGAGATGATATGACTAAATTACTGTACCTCTGATCTTGAGAACTGTTTATGTGCTGTAATTATTTTGTAATCTATGTATATCTCTGTATTATTGTTTCTGTATTCATTATCTTCGCTTGTTCACATGATCTTTGTATTTAATGGTATGTATAATCTGTTTAATGCCAGGAACTTTGACAGGAGGAATATTACAAAAGTTGTTTCCTGTATTTTAGCCAAAGTTTAGGTCCCCGTGAGTTGGTTGAAGGGCTCACTACACACTCCTCACCGCAGTTTGCTCACCTAACTTTTTTTCTTTCCAGGTAAATGAACCAACGTGAAGGTTGTTACTGGGAATAAAAGTAAGGTGGATGTAAGACAGCGATCGCCACCACAGGCAGAAGGTAGGGGTGAGTGTTCGTCTGGCGTAGCTATAATAGGTCAAGAACTGTGTGTTAAAATGACAATAGTCTGGTGCAATTTCCATAAGCTTGTCACTGTTGGATGGAGGGGAACGCCAGGCGATGTTCTTTGCTCGTGCTGGTGTTGGCTGAGGGACAAACACACGCACGGATGAACGCCAGGGTCCACATTCTGAGAAGTTCGTGAGGTTGAAAATGCAATACTGTTACACTGAGATTCTGCCTTAACGACTCTTGTTGACCTAACGCCTTTACGATGCAGTGAAACCTTTATTTAACAGACCATATTGAGAAGAAAGTTCGTTATATCGATGACCCGTTAGATATAAAATCCCTCCTCTAACGGATTATATAGAGAGGGAAGTTCGTTATATAGAGGTTTCATTATATAAGATTAAGGTAGAGTAAAGAAAATCAATATACCTTATGTTGTACTGTTACCTGTGTTAAGTAGACCTATCTAATTAAGGTCTCGGGGTAATAGTGGTGTAATATGTTAATGATATATATATATATATATATATATATATATATATATATATATATATATATATATATATATAATATATATATATATATATATATATATATATACACGACATAACTCTAGGGACTCTGTTATCCACGTTTCAGTAGTATCGTTAAGCCAGATAATGAGACGAAACCAAACATAACTCACGCGAAAAATTTTAATCAGTTAGGTCAGTGCAGGAAGATGGCTGGCGACCATTCGGTATGAATAATAATATAATGGACGACTATAATAAAAGTGGCGCGAAATAATATGATAATAAAACTACTACTAATAATAAAGTAGAGAGTTAACAGAATAGTGCCGTCCACGGACTATTTTATTAGGTATTGGTTCATGTCGATCTTTAGAATAGTGATGTTGATAAAAGAGAAGATGACCTTTAGTGTAGCTTAGGTTTTAACAGATTGGGAGCAACACGGATATAGTGAAAGAAAAGTCGGCATCTTAAACTGAAGTACAACATTTACATAACCCTGTATTAGTATTGTTAATAATTACAGAAGAGACAATGATGATAATGTGACAGTTCGTTTTTATAATAGTGATGATAATAATTTCTCTAATACTCTTGAGTTACTATTACTCTCGGTTTAATAATACTTGATATAATATTATGCTTATTTATTGCTAGGAATTATGATAGTTTTAATGATGATAACTGAAGTAAGAAGAGAGGCAGGATAGAATCGGTACATTAACGGGATGTATTAACACCCAGCAGTATAGTCCAGCCTCGGGAACTAACTGCTCAACCTCACGCAGTCCCAAGACCTCCTTCTCCTCTTCTTCCTCCCTGGACCCTTGTAGCAAATTAGAACACAGACGTAGAGACGGACACTAAAACCTGTATCAGCGAAGATTATCACAACGTAATGGTGAAAATAATCCTCAGTTCCTACACTAACCGGGATGTGTTTCACCGGCCGTCGAAATTTTTAACCGGTCCTGAAAATTTTTAGCTGGTCTTCCGAAATTGCGTTGCATTTACCCTCACCTTATCAGCTCAGGGTCTGGTTGTTGCTCGTGCCAAAAACGATCGCCAGTGCAGGAAGATGACTGGCGAACGCTCGGTATGAATAATAATTTGCCCTAAACGTGTATCCGGAACTGGATGGTTTTATTCTGTGTTGAGTGAAGCGGATTTAATGGTACATAGTGTGTGGTGAAGCTGCCGCAGTGTCTGTGGGCCCAGCCGAAGGGGAGGAGAGGGGTCCAGCCGAGGAGGAGGACAGGGGGGGCCCAGCCGAGGGGAGGAGACGGGCCCAGCCTAAGGGGAGGAGAGGGGCCCAGCCGAGGGGGGGGAGGAGCCCAGCCGAGGGGGAGGAGAGGGGCCCAACTGAGGCGAAGGAGAAGGGGGCCCAACTGAGGCGAAGGAGAAGGGGGCCCAGCCGAGGGGAGGAGAGGGGCCCAGCCGAGGGGAAGGAGACGGGCCCAAAACGAGGGGGAAGATAGGGAGAAAATTGAATGAGGAGGAAGGATCGCGTCCAGGGAAATAAAGAGTCGTCAGAAGGGGAATGTTGTGTGTGTGTGTGTAAAGGTGTTAGAGGGAATGTGCTCTCACCGTGAACCAACGGCAGTGTAGGCAGAAGATGGTTGAATATTCGCCTGGCGTAGCTTTTCATCAATGTCATGGCAGGAGAGAAGAATGGAATGGGTTTTTTTCTGTCTGGCCGAACGCGTGACTTAGTTCCCTCGGCAAATGAACCCGGCTCGAAGCACCGAACTCGTCTCGACCCCTCCTGACCTTGTTCCCGCTACACACTTAACATCTCTCCGTTAACTCAACTCGTTGGTATTATACAGTGTTATTGTGGCTGAAGACGTAGATTAGTCTCGCGGTGAGCTCTAATAATGACACATATGTTAGGGAGTTTGTGAATTAGTTATGATCCGGTGGTTCATTTCGTGTCTCGGGTCTGGGTTTCGAAGCGTCGGTGATGATCGAAGAGGTGTCGTAGCCTAAAATTTTCTTCAGTTTTGTTTGGTAATTGAGATGGTAAATAATAAAGTAATGTTAATATAGTTGTTGGGGGGGGGGGGAGGAGGTGATGGTAAGTGATTCACTCCCCCTTCACCCCCTCTTCCCTCCCCCCACAACACTTACCAGGTCAAGCTTGTTAAGTGAGAATTATTACACCTCCCCCCAGTAATTACCATCACCCAAATTACTGTAAAGTCATTTCGACTTAACGACCAAGTGATGTCATTAGTAGCAGTTGGTGTCGTGATCACAGCTGACCTCAGGGTATAGGTGGAGGCGGTGGAGGGAGGAGGAGTGGAGTAACAAGGGAACAGTGGATGATAGAAGATAGAGTAAGGGAAAATAGGAGGAGAGAGGATGACGTTGATGGAAGATGAGGAAGAGAGATGAGATAGAAATTGACAGAGTGAGATAGAGAGGAGAGGAGATTTAGCACAGTTCCTGGAAGATGCCCGCCAGATTGGGAGAGATTTGGGGGTTCAGATAATGAGATTTGATCACCTCTCAGTTCCGGGTCGACTCACCTGAGGAACATCTTACTGTTGTTGTCTTGAGAAGGGGAGGAGGAGGAGGAGGAGGAGGGTTGATTGTATTGTGTCGTAAGTGTAGGTGGGTGGTGTGGGCGGGTGGGTGGCAGCGGTGGCATGAACTGTCTGATGTTAGTGAAGACGAGTGGGTGGCAGGAGGGAAGCCGCCCGCCTTAACTAGTAACCAAGAGAAATGGTATCTGAAATTGAAGAACTTTTTGAGGTCCAATTCTCTCTCTCTCTCTCTCTCTCTCTCCTTCTTTAACTGGTCACTTAACAACCCAATTACCTGGTTTACGACACAAATAAGGATAGGATGATAAGGTTAATTTCCCCCTCTGACTGGTAATGTAAAGACACAGTTAATGGAGTGACTGGTTAAAGATAAGAGACATAGATGGAGTCAGTCAGGTCTTTATGTTAAAACTTTCCTCCTTCTGAGAGATGTTTAAAGAGTATTAACTGGTTCTCAAGGCTTATGATCATTGAGTCCTTCCTTAGCGAGAAATATTAGAAAATATGGATCCCACTGTCCACCACCCTCCTGCCCACCAACCCACCAACCCACTGCCTGCCATGCCTGGACTGACATACAGTGTATATATTTTCTTCACATAGTCTTTTTATATTTATTTTTGTCGCAGTGTGTTTTGGTGGTGATCAAGACCGCCTTCAGGAGGAGGATGTTGCTTCACAGAGTAATAAATTGGGTGTGGAGTGTGGGGAGGGGGGCTGGCTGTAGAAGAGGGACTGCAAGGAGGGGCCAGGCAGTCGGAGAGGGGCTGGTGGAGAGGAGGGGCTGGCTGTAGAAGAGGGACTGCAAGGAGGGGCCAGGCAGTAGGAGAGGGGCTGGTGGAGAGGAGGGGCTGGCAGTAGAGCCGTGGAGACAGACCGTCTACAACAGACAAGACGACGACTACATTATGTAAAGCAAATTTATACGAGGCAAGAACTAGGACTTCAACCCTCTCCCTCCCCTCCTCTCTCTCCTCCCTTCACTCTCCTTCCTTCTCTCTCCTTCCTTCCTTCCTCTCCTCCCACACAACACTTCACACACACACCACCACAAGCATTGCAGCGACGAAGGCACTGCTTGCTGTAATATTAATAATGTTGACACTGTAACTGCCTCTTGCACACTGTAACTGCCTCTTGTTGCCCACGATCCCGGTACAGAGAGACTCGTAACGGGAAATACAGTCATCTGTGTAACGGGAATTACAAGACTGTACCTCACTGCTTAAGATAAAACACAAAATTAAAAACCAAATGTGGTTTAATTTCACTAAGACATTACAGTAATAAGATCTATGTAGACAATGTTTTAAGGAGTCTGTAGATAAGTTTGTCTTCTCTCCCAGCTGCTACTAAATAAACTTGTCTAATGAGTCACACTTACGATAGGTCACATTTGTTTTCACCTGCCATACTTACCCACACCTGCTCACACCTGTCTACACCTGTTTACATAAAATACCAGACCTAAGTAATTTATTATCTGAAGGTGTTGATGATGTACATACTGACATACTTATCGACACATATTACAGTTTATAGTGTAAATAATACTCTGGTGACGTCTAGTCCAACTGAGGAACATTCTTGTGTTCATAGTCACCATCAGTGTTGTCATGTTGCTAGTGTTGAGGTGACGTCATGACTACAACACATACTCTCAACACCAAGACTCTCATATTTACTCTTTGTGTTGTAAACTAGTGTGATGTGTTGTCAGTAGAGTTATTTAAACACGTTTGGCATAGTCAGTGTGAGCTCCTTGTTTGTCTGTGATGATGTTACGTTGTTAAATTGGGTGGTGACCCGACTGGGGACTCACTGGTAATTGGATGGTGACCTGACTGGGAACTCACTGGTTCTCACAATTGTTTGAGGCATAAATCTTCTTCCTACCTTAACCAGGAATCCAATATGGCGTCATAATTTAATTGAGCCTCTTTTGTGATTTTTATTAACCTAACCCAACCAGGCAGAGGGGAATAATGAGTGAAAAACCTTTAAATATCTGGACTGGTGGTTAATATGAATGGCTGTCACTTGGGTCTAGGAGCTTAGTGAAACACACTTCGAGAGGGGAGGGGGGGGGGGGGGGTAGGCTCCAGTGAGGCTCCAGACTGGCGCCAGGGGGTCCATGTACCACTGAAAGACTGCAGAGGAATTGGAAGTGATCCAGAATGTGACTCAAGTGTTGGGCTGCATCTATCTCTCTCTCTCTCTCTCTCTCTCTCTCTCTCTCTCTCTCTCTGTAACAGTATTATTTGATTAAAGGCAAAAAAAAATATGGCTGGATATATGGGCCGGGGAGTGAGGCAGTGGCCATGTTTACACCCCGCGGTGGGCCATAGGTAGCCAGAGGACACAGTACACACACCCAGTACACACCCAACACACACACCACAGTACACACACACACCACACACACACACTTGGTACAAACACCCAGTACACACACCCAACACACACACACACACACACACACACACCCAGTACACACACATACACACCACAGCACACACACCCTGTACACAGACTCAATACGTGTGGGGGTGTTGACACTGGCGAGTAAAATTTATACACGGGTTCAGTTACCTTGTGTACATAACAGTGAGTGACGCTCCTCCTGGTGGGGGGCTGACTCACCTACCCTTACCTCATCTCGTGTCTCTTATTTACGTGTTGTCGAGTCGATTTCTCCATACAGACCGGCCACCACCCACCACCCTATACACCGGCCACCACCCTACACACCGGCCGCCACCCACCACCCTATGCACCGGCCACCACCCTATACACCGGCCACCACCCACCACCCTACACACCGGCCACCACCCTACACACCGGCCACCACCCACCACCACCCTACACACCGGCCACCACCCACCACCCTACACACCGGCCACCACCACACCACCCACCACACCGGCCACCACCCTACACACCGGCCACCACCCACCACCCTACACACCGGCCACCACCCTACACAATTCGTCCTTAGTGGAAATATTACTGGTAGTTTTAGTATGCTTTGGATGGCGGCGTGTGGACGTAGTAATTGAATTGTGCCGTCACTCTCCCCAAGTTGTGTGGCGGCGTTGGTCGGCTATGCACTAGTAATTTCCCCTGGGTGGCCGGACCAACACTGACTCACGTGACCACACACAGGCACACACACACACGAATCAGTTTGATATATCATTACTTTAATGTTTGTTTGTGTGATCAAATGTTTTATGCCCTGTAGGTTAGTCTCTCTCTCTCTCTCTCTCTCTCTCTCTCTCTCTCTCTCTCTCTCTCTCTCTCTCTCTCCAAAGCATTTTCAACAGTTTAATAAATTTCCAAGAACATTATATATATATATATATATATATATATATATATATATATATATATATATATATATATATATATATACTGTATATATATATATATAATATATAATATAATAATATATATATATAATATATATTCAAAATGATCGTTTCTGAAAATTATGTAAATCCAGTGGAAAAAAAATAATGTGACTAAAATGTTGAAAGGTTTAAGATAATTAATTTTTTGTGGTGTATAATTAATTTCCTTCCCCCTCCCCCCTCACGCCTTCCCCTCCCTTCTCCCCATTCCCTACTGCCTTCACCCCTCCCCCACCCCTTCACCCAGAGCGAGATATTCATTAACCTGTGTCCCGTCGTCAGGTATAGGTGGGTGAGGCAGGAGTTGTTTTACCCCGCAGTCATAAAGAACAGTACAGCGTCTTGTGTTTGGTGAGGATAATGTAGCTTCTGTCATGTGTGTGTGTGTGTGTGTGTGTGTGTTATTGTATTTGTATATGTATTTGTGTGTATGTGTACGTATATGTGTGTGTGTGTATGTATATCAGTAAAGACGGTTCTAATTCGCTCTCCTCAACACCGACGTTTACTCAGCCTTGGCCCGCGGGACCAGCTGAGGCAACACCGTTTGGGTGATCAGCTGTACTACTTATGAATGAAGAAAAAAAGTCCCTCAAGTGGTTTTCAAATTAAATAGCAAACATTTATAGTTATCAGTAGTTAAAGTTTTGAAGTGTAAGATGATAGATTGATAATTCCAAAGTGGCCTATGCGGATACACCACTTTGTACACTTAGCCACTTTTCCGTGTTACAAAGTGGCAATGTGGTCGACTCTGTATGTTTCTGTCTCCAGGCTAAAGTTAGGTACACATTCACAGCTGGGTCGACTCAGGGTGCCCCGGGTAAGAACCTTCTGCCTGGTTACTCTTTGATTGGGAGGCGTAAAACGTGTCTAGTTACTGTCGTCTGTGTCTAGATTTGTCGCCATTTTGTTTGGTTTTTAGTTGTTGCTCCGATGACTTAATTACAGGTGTTTTCAAGTCTCTAGTTAAGGGAAAGAGAAAGAAAGTAAGATAAGGGATGTTTGAGAGAGAGAGAGAGAGAGAGAGAGAGAGAGACGCACATTGATCACCCTACCATAGTTGCTGTACACACGCTGTTTAATTATTGTTACCACGCTCCCCCTGGCAACATGGCCCCTCTCTCTCGTTTCCCCTCTCCTCCCCCCTTTCCCTCACCCTCTTTTCTCCCCTCACCTTTGTCTCCCTCCATACCTCAACCTCACCCCTTCTTTCCCCTTTCCATCGTCTCTCCTTTCTCTATTTCCCCTCTTCCTCGTCTTCCTCTCTCAATCTCTCATCACCCTCTCTCCCCTCGTTAGCCCCCCCCCCCCCTCTCTTCCCTCCCCGGTGTCAGCTACTAACATCAGCTGACGTGGCACCAGTGTCAGCTCAGAGGTTACAAGGTTTAATAAGAGTGCCAGGTCATTTGTCCCCCCTCCTCCCCCTCCTCCCCCTCCTCTCATTCCCCCTCTGTCAAATTAATTCTCCTACACCAGGTTCACACACGCTTTTACAATAATTCCCCCCTTAACTCTTGCTGTAAGATCTACCTGTATCACCTAAGGAAAAACCTAAGGATAGATTCTCAAAAATTCTAATGTTATAATTTCCATCGTAAATTGGATATGAGAAAAAATCTGAATTCTCTTAAGTTACGACATATTGGTAAACTCTCGTAGGTTCTTGGGTCGAGTTTCCCATTACCTGGAGTTATTAGAACGGGTCTAAGTGGCTAAATTAAACTTACAATACCATAATAGATTCTTAAACTTACGATACCATAATAGATTCTTAAAGAGTCGTAGGTTGAAATATGGTAGTGACTAGGGATGTGAAGTGTACCCAATAATTCACTTGAGCTGTTGAATAATATTAGAATCCTAAAATATCTTAGGTGAACATTACACTGAGACTACCAACACGTTTTCATATCCTCACTTACGTCAAAAAATAAATTGACTTAAGATTCTTTGAGATGACGAGTCGGTCCTTTTTTTTCACTTTCTTTTCTCAACCCTTCGTCATTTGTTGTCATAGCCCCGCCCCGCCCCGCCTGCCCCAGAACCGTCGTGCGCCTGGGGTAGAAAGAGAGAGAGAGAGAGAGAGAGAGAGAGAGAGAGAGAGAGAGAGAGAGAGAGAGTTAAATTTTCCAGGCTACTACTCGGTTTCTCAGTGAGTGTGAATTGTAAATGTTCTTCATGGGGTGGAAGTGGTGGTTAGGTGAATCATACACACACACACACAAACGCACGCACACACACTCTCTCTCTCTCTCTCTCTCTCTCTCTCTCTCTCTCTCTCTCTCTCTCTCTCTCTCTCTCTCTCTCTCTCTTATCCATCAACACTTCAGGCTACAGATAGAGGGAGGAAGAAATGGAGGGTTACAGCTATAGGGAGGGAGGGAGGAAAGGAGGGCTAGAGGTATAGTGAGGGAAGGAAGGAAGGAAGGCTACAGGTAGATGAAGGGAGAGAGGGAGGAGTGAGGGAGGAGGCCAGCTGGGTAATACAGTACTGGAGGCAGGTGGTGGAAGCGGTGGTCACGACTCGACAATATTGGCGGCCGCTTTTTTCTCGCTGTGTCAATAATTGTGTCTCGTCTTGTATTGGCCAGTCCTCCTCCTTCTTTTCCTCCTTCTTTTCCCCCTTTTCTTCCTCCTCCTCCTTCTTTTCCCCCTTTTCTTCCTCCTCCTCCTTCTTTTCCCCCTTTTCTTCCTCCTCCTCCTCCTCTTCCCCTTTCTTCGTCGTCTTCTGGTGGCTGACAATGAAGGTCCTGGCAGCTGACAATGAAGGTCCTGGCAGCTGACAATGAAGGACCTTGCAGCTGGCAGTGAGGTTTTTGGTGGCTGACAATGAAGGTCCTGGCAGCTGACAGTGAAGGAGACTGCGCTAGGCATTGATTCTAACAGTCCTTATGGAAGAAATCCGGGCAGGGGAGGGAAGTAACTCAGACAGCACAGCACAGTGTATGAAGAGTGATCACTGCCTTCACCACATACTGTAGCGTCGGTCACCACTAACTACCTTGAGGAACTCCACCCAGTTGTCCCATCCATCACAACCTCAACCCCCCATTAGTCACCCGGGATGGACAGGTGGAATGACTCGAAATATTGAGTGTATTTTTTGGAATGTTTTTTGTGTTGTATAAATGTATTAGATGTTTTTGAAATATATGAGGAGGTACCCGGTATATTCTGTTTGTTTACGTCGTGATAGGTGTGTGTGTGTGTGTGTGTGTGTGTGTGTGTGTGTGTTTTATATCTTTAACTTGATAATAGTAAAGAGTTATAACTTATTTGGTGTTTGGATAATGTTTTACAGTGTATGTGAAGTGTTTTAATATAATAAATATTTAGTAACTTATTGTGATATATCGGAGCATTTACTGTGTGATGTATGTTCGTGTATTGTAAAGGCTTTAGTATATACCATGAATGATATATGAGGTTACAACTGCAGCAGAATCCATTACATATTTTACAATGGATATATGAGCACCTGTGTATTAAGAGTTTACCTGTTAATTGGCCATTTACCTGGTGTTTGGGGGTCTGTTAATCCGGTGAATTCAATAGAGCAATGGAATTTTTTTTTTGATGCGAGATATCAAATGAGGTGTGTGTGTGTAATAATAATAATAATAATAATAATAATTAACGGTTTATTGAAAGAGCTTGGCAGCCAGAAGGCTGAAAATATACAGTTACATATTTGGGGAATGGGTTACGAATTACAAATAATATACAAGTAACATAAGTGACACAAGTAAGACATATAATAACTTAGATGGGGAAAAGCTCAAACTACAGTTCATTTCAACATAGTGACAGTGTTACAGTATTACAAGTTATTGATAATTTTTACAATGGTTGGGACTGGGCTGTTCTTATAGCGATCAGTTCGTGCACGTGTGTGTGTGTGTGTGTGTGTGTGTGTGTGTGTAGAGTTATGCTCCTTGGGTTTAACTGTGGCGCCTTGTTCGTGGGGCGGTAGTGATGATGGTGGTAGTGGTGATGGTGATAATGGTATTGATAGTGATGTAGTTTCAGTGAATCAGGTAGATGAGTTGTCACATTCCTAATTAACCGATGGAAATAAATACACCTTAAGAGTTGAGAACACGTGTTTTTACCGCATCGTAAGTCAGGTGCCTAGACGCGTTCTCACATTGCCCTTATATACTGTATAGGGAGAAGAGGAAGGGGAAGGAGAGAGAGGAATTGTGGTACTAATCTAGGGGGAAAATCCTTCACTGTGTCGTAGTTTATGTGAGGCAGTAAGACGGGTTCTCAGGGCTGAAGGGTTAAGATATATCAGAGAGATCACCTGAGACGGTAGCCCTCAGGTGGTGAGGCCAGGTAGAGTTAGGTGTTGAGGCCAGGTAGAGTCAGGTGGTGGTGTTGAGGCCAGGTAGAGTCAGCTGGTGGTGTTGAGGCCAGGTAGAGTCAGCTGGTGGTTTTGAGGCCAGGTAGAGTCAGGTGGTGGTGTTGAGGCCAGGTAGAGTCAGGTGGTGGTGTTGAGGCCAGGTAGAGTCAGGTGGTGGTGTTGAGGCCAGGTAGAGTCAGGTGGTGGTGTTGAGGCCAGGTAGAGTCAGGTGGTGGTGTTGAGGCCAGGTAGAGTCAGGTGGTGGTGTTGAGGCCAGGTAGAGTCAGCTGGTGGTGTTGAGGCCAGGTAGAGTCAGCTGGTGGTGTTGAGGCCAGGTAGAGTCAGGTGGTGGTGTTGAGGCCAGGTAGAGTCAGGTGGTGGTGTTGAGGCCAGGTAGAGTCAGCTGGTGGTGTTGAGGCCAGGTAGAGTCAGCTGGTGGTGTTGAGGCCAGGTAGAGTCAGCTGGTGGTGGTGAGGACTCAGACATCTTTATGGTAATGACTGTCATCTCCTTCTTGTCGCTGGCTGAGTTTTGATGGCTCCTCCACACCCACCAGCCGCGGCAACACCAGGCTATCCCACCTGACTCCATAAGGACGTGTAACCCATCGATCTACCCTCAAGTTAACGATCTTATGACATGTGGGATGAAAGAGTGGTTGAGTGTTGAGGAGGCGACGGGGACATTATGCATGGTATAGGATTCATATAATGGCCGGGGTGGGGGGGGGGGTTGTTTATTGCTGTGTCGATACTTGTTGTTGAGGTGTTGGTGTTGTGTTGTGTTGTTGGCCTGCCCCCCCCCCCCCCTCCTCAAAGAGTAGGTGGGTGTTTATGGTGGTGGAGGAGAGATGTTGGAGCAGTTAAAGGAGATGCTTGGAGAGGGTGATGGTGTGTGGCGGAGATGCTCAGAGATATGGATGGTGGTGAGGGGTGGTTGTGGTAGGTGGTAGTCGGGATGGTGGTGAGGGGTGGTAGTGGTGGTTGTGGTAGGTGGTAGTCGGGATGGTGGTGAGGGGTTGTGGTTGTGGTGGTGGTAGTCGGGATGGTGGTAGTCCTCCTCGTCCGCCTCTGACTGCATTTTTCTTCTTACTCCTCCTCCTCCTCTTCCCCTTGCTAATTAATCTTCTCTTCCCTGTCGTCAGTCTTATCTTCTTCTCTTTCATCTCTTGTTTCCTCTTGTACTCTCCTTTCATCTCCCTCCTCCTCTTTCTTTTACGTTTAGTGGCTTTTTATTTTTCCTGTTTCATGTCCTTCACCCTCCTCTTCCTCCTCCACTTCTTCCTCATTTTCATCCCCTCCTCTTCCCCACCTCCTTCTCCCTCCTCCCCCTTCCCCTCCCCTCCCCACCAAACTCGTAAATCTTCCCTACAGTTTCTATGACCATTTAATACTTTCCTCAACATTCAAACATCCTCAGTTACTTTCTTCAAACTTTGGAATTACATATAATTTATTTTACTCCAATTAAATTTTTTTTTTACCTTCTGGGATTAAATTAAATACTTTCCCAAAATAACTTGTTTGTGTGGCGCCTCAGTGTTAATTGTTTACCTCGTTAGTAGACAAATAACAAAGATAAACAAGTAAACAGATAAACAAGCTTTTTTTTTTTTGGTCATGTCGTTTCAGTGTGTTCAATTGTTTACCTCGTTAGTGAACAAATAAACATAAACAAGTAAACAAACAAATAAGTAAACAGACATAAACAAACTCTTTTCCATGTGAGATAGAAATTTTATCATCTATTTCATTTTCTAACTTCACTCGAATGTTCTTGTATTATTTTTGCACTGCAGTTCTTTTCTATTTTATTATTATTACAGATTTTCGTTTTTTTTTTGTACCCTTTATTTATTTATTTATTAGTAATGTGGTCAGTTTACCTTCACTCTCCGTCAGCTGTTTCAGTATCGAGGGTCACTAAAAAGCGCGGGCAGTATAGCGAACTGATATTAGCGGGAACATCAGTCATAACAATATTGTATTACGTGTGTCGGTGTTTGGTATAGTGAAGGAGGGTGAACACAACGCCATCTGGTCGGCTCTTACTGAAACTTGATATAAACTGGTGTGATGTAATGTAAACTGGCTGGATATATTGTAGTCTAAGTTGATATATTGTAAACTGTTTTATGTTGTAAATTAACCTAACCTAAACACATCAGTAGTCAAACTTGAGCAGGTGATGTCCTTGGTGTTGTTGTAGTTCTGATAATTACCTGGAGAATAATTACCTGGTGAATATTTTCTGTTTTGTCCCGCTAATTGTACCCAGACGAGGCACAGGTGAGAGGCTGGCGACGTGACGTGTGTGTTAACCTAACCTAACCTAACCACCTCCAAATCTAATCAAAGTAAATCCAGAATATTTTGGTATGGAAATTCAGGCTTCCCTACTCCTCTCCCTTCCCTCCTCCTCTCCTCTCCCTTCCCTCTTCCTCTCCCTTCCTCCTCCTCTCCCTCCCTCCCCCCTTCCTCTCCTCCTCCTGTTCCCCCTCCTCTATCCTGTTATTAAACTGTGATGTGTTATGACGTGTTGTTGCAGCAGAGGGCGTGTAGACCGCGGGGAAGAGGGGGACGTGTGGAGGAGGCGTGGGGGAAAGGGGCGTGTGGGTAGGGAGAGGGCGTGGAGGGAACTCACTTATTAAATAACTAACTGACTGACTCATTCATTAAGTGACTGACTGACTGACTGACTTATACTAAAACACAAAACAACGTTAAAAACTCCTATTAGTAATACAGTATAACGAGGTTCTTCAGTAATTCTGTAGGCTACGTTGACTGAACTCTCATTATGGGTTAAAATTATCATAATTTACCTACAGTGTAAACACATAGCCTCCGTAGATGTTAAAATACCACCTGTGTTTAATATCGAGTAAACATGACCTCTCTAGATGTTAAAATACAGTCAACATGACCTCTCTAGATGTTGAGAGGAATAAAGTGAGTGGAGATAATTGTATTGCTCGCCTCTGGGATAATTGATTCCAGTGTTTGAGCTCCGTGATTGACTGGTAGAGTATGTTTGGGTGAGCGGCTGGTTGTTGGCAGAGGTGGAAAGGTGTTAGGGATGTTGGCAGGGGTGATGGATGTCAGTATGTTGGCAGGAGTGATAGGTAGAAGGGTGGGAGGGATGTTGGTAGGGGTGATGGATGTCAGTATGTTGGCAGGAGTGATAGGTAGAAGAGTGGGAGGGATGTTGGTAGGGGTGATGGATGTCAGTATGTTGGCAGGACTGTTTGCTAGATTGGTGTCAGGATTATTAGTTAGATGGATAGATAGATTAGCGAGAGGAGTGTTGGCTGGAGATACTGACAGATAGATTGGTGTCAGAACTGTTGGCTGAAGTTCAAGATAAATTCCACACCAGTTATTATATAACAACGGAGGTAGCGACGCATGGTAAGCCTAACTACCAATGTAAACACACCAAGCGTTCACAATGGGCGGGAATGAGCGTTCACTGTTGAATTAATTTAACGCAAAACGAAATATTTAACACGAGGGAAAACTTAACCTGGATTTAGTGGATGGGGATTATTTGTTTATTGTATGGCTTGGATGTGATATGGAAGGATATGTGGAAGAGGATTAAACCCCTCACCACTCCCTCACCATCTCCTCCTCACCATCACCTCCTCACCATCACTTATCCCTCAAGCACCCTCCCCCCCGGTCCCAGTCTTTAATCATTATTGACTTGGTGACCGTCCTCTCCTACGGCTGGTGCAGCATTGTTTTGGTGACTGAGAGCTGTGTCTGGTGCTGGCTGAGTGTCCTATTGGTGATAGTGAGCTCTAAACTGGTGATGGTGAGCTCTAAACTGGTGATAGTGAGCTCTCGACTGGTGATAGTGAGGTCTATTTGGTGATTATCGTGTTACTTAACGTTAATAGTGGTGAAGTCTCGTCTGCGTGGTGACAGCGAGGTCGTCTTGGTGATGATGGCGCGTCCCTCAAGAAACTTATTGTGATTGTGGTTCACATAATGGTGTGATACAAACACCCATTAGGGATATAAGGAGGCGCCATTATGATAGTGGAGCCGCGGGGGAGAGAGAGAGACTTGTGTGTGCTTGTGGTAATATACATGTGTCTGTGTATGAGTGTATACATGTATTTATCCCTCTGTGTGTGTGTGTGTGCGCGCGCCAGGTCAAGGTCACGGTGTCAAAATTCACTGGGCCAACTCCTTCTTCGCCTTCCAACTTTCACAAGAACTCCCGGACCCGCCTGACGACTTCCGCTGGTCGTATTGTGTCTAGTTCCTCCCCGCGCCTGCATGCTGTTCAATACACGAGAGGCTCTATACTCCGTAGGCTCTATACTCTGTAGGCTCTATCACTGTGTTGGTTGAAGAGCCTCGCCCTGCTTTTGTGTTCGTGTTTGTTGAGTTACTCCTTAGTATTATTATTATTATTATTATCATTATCATTTTTGTTGTTGTTATTATTATTGTTGTTGCTGCTGTTACTATATTACTACGAGTTATACACGCACCATATATAACTAACAGACAGAAGGCACAACAGATGAGTCACCCTGTTTATATATACGAGTGTGTGGGGGAGGGGAAATAATAAGCCAGCTCGAATTGGTTGGTTGGTTGTGTGGTTGTCGTAATGGCTGTGTGGTTGTTGACGTTGTTATTGTGTGAGAACTTTACCGGTGGGAACTTTTGTGTCCTCACCCATCCATCCATCCACCCACCCACCCACTCAGCCACCCACCCCGGAAGTGTTTGCAGGATGATGTCATGTTTTAGGCGGCACAGCTGGGCGGCATGAGCTGGGCGGCATGGGGTGGGTGGCAAGAGGTAGAAGTTATTGGGTTTGGTCGCGCCCTTGGGTGGCAGCCGGCGGGAGTTGGTAATATACATTTATTTTTTGCCTCGACGAACTTGTTATAAGGTTGGTATGTCTGTCTGCCTGTCTGATAGTTGACTTAGTTGATGAATATTGATAAAAAGTTAAAGCGATTGATCCTTAGAGAGAGAGAGAGAGAGAGAGAGAGAGAGAGAGAGAGAGAGAGATTCTTTTTGCAGGAATGAGGATCGAAGGAGGGTGTGAGGGAGGGTGTGAAGGAGGGTGTGAGGGAGGGTGTGAGGGAGGGTGTAAGGGAGGGTGTGAGGGAGGAGTGCTTGAGAGAGGAGGAGGAAGAGGATCACCCAACAGCAATGTCATTCAACTTACTTCTTTACGCTTGGATTAACACGACTCCTTCCTCCTGTCCCTCTTTCCTTCTCATCATGCCCGTTCCTTCCTTCCTTCTTTCTTATCCTTCCTCTTGTCCCTTTCATCATGCCCCCCTTTCATTCCTTCTTCATCCTACCAGCTCTCTCCATCCTTTCCACCCTCAGAGCAAGAGAGAGAGAGAGAGAGTTCAGGAAGTGTCATTTGGTCCCCGTCACCTTGAAGAAAACAGAGAGGAAGGGTAATGGTAGGGGGGGGGGGGCTCACCTTGCGTCACCCCCCCCCCCCCCTCGCGTCATTTCCATTCGTCACGCACACGTTTGAACCCCATGCGTTACACCCATACGTCACGCCCTTTACGCTGTGTTTAGGTGACGCATTTCGAGTTCATGTCACGTCGGATATGTGAGTCAGGCAGGAGCTGTTAAATTAAGAGCCAGCAATAGGATGTGGGGCTACCTGACCCTCCCCCCCCCCCCCTGTAAACAGACGAAGGTTTGCTCGCTTTATATCTACACATCTCAGGTGACCTCCAACACATCTCAGGTGACCTCCAACACATCTAAGGTGACCTCCAACACATCTCAGGTGACCTCCAACACATCTCAGGTGACTTCCAACACATCTCAGGTGACCTCCAACTAATTTGCCAGGATCACTGTCGTATTAGTATCCTTCACAGTTCTTGTTGGTGAGGTAGCAAGAAGTGACCTCCTTACCTCCCCCGTGTGAGGCGGTGAGGGAGGTCAGGTTATGGGAATAAGGTGTAAGTAATTAACCTGTCTGTGTGAATGTTACCTGTCCTTGTTATTACTGTGACTCAGGGTAGGTTATTCTCTCTCTCTCTCTCTCAATACGACACTCTGAGACTCCATCTTTGTGTCGTAACTTAAGGGAATAAATCTTCACTTTCACGCTATTTTGAGAATTCATCGTTAGGTCGTAGCTTAAGTGAATAACATTGATCCATCATTACGTGCTAGTTATGGGAAATTTTAACTTACGAATCTATGAGAATTTATTGTGATGTCGTAACTTAAGTGAGCCAAATGGTCTTGTCAGCACACCCACCCCAGTTACGAGATCAATTTACTTAACTAATATCTGAGAATCTGTGTTGGTGTTGTAACGTAAGTAAGCAACATGGTCGAACCTCATATCACCAATTACGGGAAAATTTAACGTAGGAATCTCTGAGAATCTTGGAGTCAAAACAGTATTAGTGTGTGGTGGTGGAGGGGCTCAGCCGTGCGTGGTAGTGTGTGGAACATCGCCTCTCTCCCGACCACCGGTAATGTGTAAGATGTGAAGCTGCTCCCACACTGACTCACCTGTGCTGTCGCTTCTTGTGTGTCTTAATTACAGGTAAACCAGGGTTGTGTGTTGGTGCTGTGTCTTGTTACTTATACACCTGTTTGTTTTTCTTTCGTAATTATAGGTAACTTTTTACCGTTTTTCCTCTTATTAATTTATCTTTTATTCTTTGAGTATTTATATTCGTTTTTATTTTCTTTTATTTATATATTTTTGTCTTCCTTTGGAGTAATTATTTTTTATTCATTATTTAGCTATTTACGAATACCTGTTTTAGTACAGGTAACTCACAGGTAAATTAGGGTTCGGTTGTTTTATTAATTTCTATATACTTTAATTCTCTCACCTTAATTACCGACAGGTGTGTTTATGTGGTTATTATTATTTGTTATTGTGAGGTAATCATATTTAGTGTAGGTAACTAGACTTTAGGCGTTTATTAATGTATTGTTATTATTATTAGTAGTACTAGAGTAGTTGCAACCAGTAGTAGTAGTTGTAATAGTAGCTGTTGTTGTAGTCGTAGTAGTAATAGTAGGCGATAGGGGCAGAGATTCATTCGTACCTTCTGGAATCTTCCTTGTCTACACACGTTAGTAATTTACCTTATCCTAATTACAGGTAATGATATAAAAAAATTATCTTCTTGTTATATCGTTTGTTATTATTATTTATTTCGTCTTCGTGTTTGTCTTTGTTCGTTATGTCCAATTATGTTTTTTTATTCGTATTTAATTTATTTTTCACACACCTGTCCTCTTATTCATCATCACCTGTTGTTACGGTGTGTTATTCTTTTCTGTAATTTTCTTTGTGTTTTTTAATTCAAGTGACACTAGCGGTGATGACGTGACCTGGTTGGTGTAATTTGGGTAACTGAGGTAATACACGTTAATGATAATGATGATGATGATGATGATAATGATGATGATGACAATAATAATAACAGTAATGTCAACAACAACATCATGTAAAACAAAAGCCTCACGTGACCCGCACACATAGAGAGAGGTAAGTAATGTCGACATATTTAGAAATAATTAGAGGAAACGCTGACGGGGATCGTACTACTTTATGAGAGAGAGAGAGAGAGAGAGAGAGAGAGAGAGAGAGAGAGAATTGGTCATCGCTACCTGTCCTTGATTAATTAATTGTGTGTAATGGACCATTGTTGTTGACGGAGGCCTTGACGACTCCCTCACCTGCCTACACCCACGTACCTATACCCACCTCACCTTCTCCACCTACATCCTCCACCCACTCACCTGTACCCACACCCTCCACCCACCTGTACCCACACCCTCCACCCACCTGTACCCACACCCTCCACCCACCTGTTCTTACCTGACAGTTCCCTCAGGACAATACCACACGTATCGTTATCCTTCTACAGGTGTTTGATTTCCTACTGGACATAATCCCACCACAAAACTTCCCCTTGGACGGAATTACATTGGGGCCTATTAAGACTGGTGCCTATTAAGACTGGGGCCTATAAAGACTAGGCCCTTTTACCTACTCTCTCGCCAATGATTACATACAGTACCTGGCTTCCTTTGGCTATATCTGGTTATATTTGCGAGCCTGGCTACTGTTGGCTATATACTGGCTATATTTACTAACCTGGCTATATTCCGCCCAGTATTTCATCGCCACGCTGTCCTGTACCTTCCCATAAATCGCACAAGAGGCGGCGGCTTCCTGCTGCTGGTGGTGGTGGTGGTGTTTCTGGTGGAGCCGCGATAAAGATTCTCTCGGCTCACGGCTCTAAAGCCTCCCGGGTATTGGTGGTGGTGGTGGGTGTTTTTCTTCTTTCACCACCATTCACTCACTATCACCACTCGCCATTACCACTACTACTCAATGTCATCACCATAACCACCATCACTCATTACCACCGTTCATTCACCATCTCCACCACGACCACCACCACTTCCACCACTACCACCACCCCCACCACCACCACCACCCCCACCACCACCACCACCACGATCACTCCCCACCACCTACCACTACCCACCACCATCAACACTCACCAACACATTCACCACCACCTACAACTACTCACCACCACTGCCACCACTACCCACCACCACCACCTACCACCACCACCACCATTTCCCACCACCACCACCACCACTTCCCACCACCACCACCACCACTTACCACCACTACCCACCACCACCCACCACCACTACCCACCACCACCACCACCACTACCCACCACCACCACCACTTACCACCACTACCCACCACCACCACTACCCCACACCACCACCACTACCCTCACCTGCTTTTCTTCATCTCAGTTTAGTATCTTGTGGTTATTGTCCGCTACCGGTTATCCCGTGTGCAGTGTACCGTGGAGGAGATAACTGCACGGAGCGGCTACCTGTGGTATCCGACAGTGCCCGCCTCTGTCTTGTTCCCCGGAAAGGCTTGGAGAGAGAGAGAGAGAGAGAGAGAGAGATTCCTGTTGTGTTTTTACCCTAATGGTCCCTTTAAATTGTTTTATATTGTACAAGGAAGATGGCTAATGACCCTCTTATACCCAGATGCTGGTCAGGTCCATGGTCACGGTCTGAATACTCAAAATATCTTAGGAACTTTTCCCCCTCATTGTGACAAGTGATGTAACTGGGTTCACTTAAGATATGACAAATTATTGGCTTCTTAGAGAATCGTACGTGTAAAAATTTACCTCAAAGTTGATGTGAAAATGATTAATATATTAAATTTTGGCTACAATATAAAGTTGGATTCTCAGGAGATTGTACAATAGAATCCCCCTCACCCTCCTTCCCCTCCACCTCTTTCCCCTCCTTCTCTTGCCCCTCCTCCTCTTGCCCCTCTCACCCTCCCCTTTCACCCCCCTTTACCCCCTCCCCCCATCCCGTGACAGAGTGTATGTCTGTCTCCCTTAAGCAGCTCACACAGATGGGAGCCAAGTCAACGATGAACTAAAAGGAATACAAATTGACTTATGATTTTTTGGGGGGAACATTCCACAAGACTCCTCGTCCTTGTCCATCAGTAGCTGGGTGGAGGAACAACTCGAGTGTGACTAAAAATGGCTGTGTTGAGTCGCACTTAAGAAAAACACAATTTGGAGAGAATGTCATTAGTCAGGGCAGGAAAGACTTGTATTGAGCTGACTGACGCAGGTAAGACTATTTAAAGCTTGGAGTGAGTGAGAGAGAGACAGACAGATCATCACCTATCGTTACTTGTACCTGTTCCTCCTTCATTTATCACCACTTGCCTTATTCTGACTTTTTTTTCCCGTGACGAGTTTATGCCAAGACACACACACACAACTCTCTCTCTCTCTCTCTCTCTCTCTCTCTCTCTCTCTCTCTCTCTCTCTCGTGACCTAAAACATTCACTGGTTATTTTCTCTATATTTATGGTAATAATTTATAATGATTATGATAATAAAGACACTGGCCGGGCAGGAGTGGCGGTGTCGGGTTATTTCTAATTTAATTTTTCTCACGAAGGACTTATATTTTACCCGATGGAGTGTGTTGTGGGTGCTGCCTGTTGTAGTTGTTGTAATTGCGGTTATTGTTGTTGTTGTTGTAATTGTGGTTATTGTTGTTGTTGTAATTGTGGTTATTGTTGTTGTTATTATTTTTTTTGTGTTCTTGTAATTTTTATCCATTATTTATTTATTTGTTTACATTTGTGTATTTTTATGATTTGTACAGTTGTTATTGGACGATATTTTGAGAGATCCTATTGGTGGATACATCAAGAGACGATAGTATTGTGTTGTTATTGGTGGATAGAGCAAGAGGCGATAATGCTGTGTTCCTATTGGTGGATTCAGCAGGAGGCGATTCAGCTGATGGTTGACAAGAGATCCTATTGGCTGAGACACGGAGAAAGATACCAATGACGGAGGGGGAACACGTAAGGCTGAAGACTGAGTAGAGTTGAGTGTGTGCCTCCCTGGACTGTGTGTACGTGACCAGGGGTGAAGATGGTGGTGATGGGAGGGTGGTGATGGGAGGGTGATGGTGGTAGTGGGAGGGTGGTGATGGTGGGAGGATGGTGGTGATGGGAGGGTGGTGGTGGTGGGAGGAGGGTGAATCTGGTGACACACACACACACACACACTCTTCCCTACACCTCCTCTCCCGTCATCCCTCCTCCCCTTCTACCCACCACTACCTGATTGGACAGGGTGGCACAGCTGGGACGACACGACCACAACAAAAAAGGTACACATGGAAGGGGAAGAAACCATAAGCATAAAAAGTGTGGATGATTGAAGGAAGAGGTAGAGAGGAAGAGTGGTGAAGAGGGGGAGAGGGGGAATGATGAAGAGGGAGAGAGGTGAAGGAGAGGAAGTATGGTGAAGAGGAATAGGAAAGTTCTTGGAGAGTTCACAGGAGAAGACGTGTAATATTGGACTGAGAAGAAAAAAGGTGAGAGAGAGGGAGATGATGATGATGATGTCTGGTGACGCTTTATTGATTTATTCCATCTCTTATTCTCTTCTTCCTTCTCATGTTACACCTATTCTCTTCCCCCCCCCTCCCCCTCCTCCTCCTCCTCCTCTTACACCTATTATTTGACTCCCCTTCACCTCCTCCACCTGTTTCTCCTCTTTCATTCTTTATTTTCTCCATCTCCTTCTTTCTCCTTTACTTCTTCCTCTTTGAAATTGTTCTTCATTCTCCTCCTCTCTCTCTCCTCCCTCCCTCCTATCATCTATTTCTCCCTTCTCCTTCCTCCTCATTCCCACGCCTCTCTCTAACCCCCTCCCCCTCCCCCTCTCCTCCTCCCCCTCTCCTCCTCCCCCCTCTCCTCCTCCCCCCCCTCTCCTCCCCCCCTCTCCTCCCCCCTCTCCTCCCCCCTCTCCTCCTCCCCCTCTCCCCCTCCCCCCTCTCCCCTCTCCTCCTCCCCCTCTCCTCCTCCCCCTCTCCCTCCTCCCCCTCCTCCTCCCCCTCTCCCCCTCCCCCTCTCCTCCTCCCCCTCTCCTCCTCCTCCTCCCCCTCTCCCCCTCCCCCTCTCCTCCTCCCCCTCTCCTCCTCCCCCTCTCCTCCTCCCCCTCTCCTCCTCCCCTCTCCTCCTCCCCCTCCCCCTCCCCCTCTCCTCCTCCCCCTCTCCCCCTCCCCCTCTCCCCCTCTCCCCCTCCCCCTCTCCCCCTCTCCCTCTCCCCCTCCCCCCTCCCCCTCTCCCCCTCTCCCCCTCCCCCTCTCCCCCCCTCTCCCCTCCCCCTCTCCTCCTCCCCCTATCCCCCTCCCCCTCTCCTCCTCCCCCTCTCCCCCTCCCCCTCTCCTCCTCCCCCTCTCCCCCTCTCCTCCTCCCCCTCTCCTCCTCCCCCTCTCCTCCTCCCCCTCTCCCTCTCCCCTCTCCCCCTCTCCCTCTCCCCCTCTCCCCCTCCCCTCTCCCTCTCCCCCTCTCCTCCTCCCCCTCTCCCACTCTCCTCCTCCCCCTCTCCTTACACCACTAATAGAAAAGTTGGAAGAAGTTAGTGGGGAAAAGGACCTTATATTTAGACAGAGTATAAGGGAGTTGTCTTAGGCACCAGTATAAGGGAGTTGTTTTAGGCACCAGTATAAGGGAGTTGTTTTAGGCACCAGTATAAGGGAGTTGTTTTAGGCACCAGTATAAGGGAGTTGTCTTAGGCACCAGTATAAGGGAGTTGTCTTAGGCACCAGTATGAGGGAGTTGTTTTAGGCTGACAGAGGGCGCCACTTGAGAGCAACACACCCTGACGAGGTTAATGTTGAGTAAACAAGGTGATTAGCTAGTTACAACACGGTGGGGAGTAGACACAATCTTTTAAGGAAATTGAGGTAAAAGATTAGTGATTGGAAGGTGTGTTTATTTTGTACAAGGAGAGTATTGGGTAAACAAGGTGATTAGCCAGTTATAACACGGTTGGAGACAGGAAATTGAAGTATATGATTGGTGATTGGGGTCGTGGAATGTAGTCTTGTATTTTCTTTGGCTAAATACAACGAAATAGATTGAAATATATTAAATGTCTTAGGGGAATGAGGAGAAAGATTAGTGATTGGAGACGTAAGGTAAATTTAATGTAAAATAGAGAATTCTGTCTGGTCCGGTACAAGGTCTGGGCTTGACACACTTGACGTCTTTTAAGGAAATAAAGTACAAGATTATTAATTGAAGAAGCTACCTTAATATATTCTGTAACGACGAAACTACTGTATTTTACATATTACAGTGATTCAAATACATAATATATATACTTTTTAACCTCAGATTACAGTTATTTATGTATCCTGTAACAAGATAGTATAATACTGTATCATACATATTACAGGGAATTAGATACATAATTTATATACTTTTGGAACTCAGTTTACAGTATAGTGTTCAAGGGATTACAGACAGGTATAGATTACGGTAATGATTTCAGACCTTACAAAACGTCTTGATACACCTGTAGTCATTCTTCCAAGACTTGAATATTAAACGTAGGTGAAGGAGTTTGGACCTCTCTCTCTCTCTCTCTCTCTCTCTCTCTCTCTCTCTCTCTCTCTCTCTCTCTCTCTCTCTCTCTCTCTCACCATTGTAATGACAGCAGATTTAGAGAAGGACGTCGTTAAAATAGCAAAGAGTCTCGTGTAGAAATATGCCGTTTATGTGCTTGTGTGGCGGCTCACAGTTTTTCCTAGTTCACCGTGAGGGAAGGGACCACCACCACTACCACCGCACTAGTTCACCGTGAGGGAAGGAACAACCACCACCATCACACTAGTTCACCGTGAAAGAAGGGACCACCACACTAATTCTCACAGCTGTCTTCGTTATATATACCTCACGTGTACTGTACCAATGATCACAACTAATTCTAGCAATGGAGTTAGTTCTCAGGTGAAAATAATTATTAGGAATAATTGTCCGTAAGGTTTATGTTGGTGAAATTCTGGTTGGTTCTGCCTCGGGGAAGAATACGACGCAGTGTTTTTACTCAACTAGTATTGAAGGAAGGTCAAGGCCACTACAGCCACTAGTGTAGAATGAAAGCTAAAGAGAGACTACTGAGGAGGTATTGTTCAGTCCGTCCGTTCAAGCTTCTGTCCTTTCATCCGTCCTTTCAAGCTTGTTTCCGTCTGTTCGTCCGTTCATCCTTGTGTCCATTCATCCATCCGTTTAAGTTTAAGTCCATTCATCCATCCGTTTAAGTTTGCGTCCATTCATCCGCCTGTTCAAGCTTGCGTCCATTCATCCGCTCATTCATCCGTCCGTCCGGGAGTTTAACCACAAAATAGCCTAAAAATATTACAATAAATTTTAACTTCGTCTATGACATAAAGGTCTCTGACTGGTGTGTAAAATCAGTCAAAATCTGTGTTGATAGTCCTGAGTTATGGCTTCCTTAGAGAGTGGCACTGTGAGGCACTTGAACGCCCTCGTTGGCGTAGTGGGGTGAGGAAGGTGTGGTGTAGTAGCTGGCTGGACAAAGGTGTGGGGGGGGGGGGGTTATGGGTAGCGGTCAGAAATACCCGCCAGACTGCACAGAGAGAGAGAGAGAGAGAGGTGGTTGATGTAGCAAGTGATTGATGTGGATGTGGTTGATATTGGAGGTTGTTGATCTAGTGGTTGATGTAGAAATTGTTTTGGATATTAGTGGTTGATATAACAGCTGGTTGTGATGGTTGATGTCGGAGGTTGTTGGGGAGGTGGTGGTTGATGTAGCAAGTAATTGAGGTGGTGTTGAAGGGGGTCACTGACTGGGCTCTTAGTATTGACCCGACACTCTACCTCCACCACAGTGTTCCCATCCAAGGCTGTATTGATCCTCTGACCTTCCTACCCTTTATAATTACAGCTTACTGTATCAGCTGTAACGAGGCAGCTCCACGCTTCCTCTACACCACATTGTTATGGATGATACAGCGTCTGTCGGTATGTGGTGTACAACTCTCGATACAGTCCATTATATTTAGTTACGAAAAAACGTGTAGTTGTGAATATAATTACAGGTACAGTGCAAATGCAGGTGCAATTACAGGTAGAGATGCAGGTACAGGTATAGGTATAATTACAGGTACAGATTTCATAATTATCACCAGGTCGAAACATTAGCCTGTCTCTGTACTCTAATGGTCTTTAATGGCGCCACTTGTTAATACACGATACTAAACGACTCTGATGATGTTCCAATTGTTTTAGGTTTATTGGTTTGGCCTTGTGTACCGGAGAGTGTAGGATCATGCGAGGTAAAAGGGCATTAGTGTGTGTGTGTATGTGTGTGTGTGTGTTATGGTGGAGTTTCGGATATGTCGCTACTTTATGCCTCGGTGAGTCATTTAGATACATTCTGACATGACTAGTTGAGGGGAAATTTCTCTTACGGATATTTGAGAATCAATCTGTGTGTCGTAAGTTAAAATGGACCATACTAAAGCCGTCTCACATCACTAGTTCAGGGTGGGGGAAGGGATTTATCTTACGAGCCTTTGAGAATTTATCTTCATCTGACCTCGTGTTGGTCAGTCGGTAGGATTTACGGTTGTCTGGCCTCGTAAAGTGCATGGTGGTGAGTTTTATCGCTGGAGGCTAAGTTGTTGGGGCGGAGGAACTGGGACGGTGACACCCAGGTATAATGTTATCCCCGCTGGTCCTTGCGTCTGGTGGTCACTTGGGCCCCAGTCCTAGTAGGCCCCAACCCAACCTAACCTAACCTAACCAACTCTTCACAGGAATAATTCTATACTTGAGTTAGGTTGGGTTAGAGTGTCTGTCTCCAGCTGGTGTGTGTGTGCTGGGGCCGCTCAGGTGACCACACCCTTGTATCCCTATTACTGTATTTCATTGTATTTCTAAGACTGGTGTATTTTTATGTATTTATTATTATTTTTGTTATTATTCTAGTTTAAGGAATTTTCTAAACTGTTGATTTTTTTATATTTTCTTTGTTGTATTTTTATGAGTTGTATTACAGAATAGTGATGTATAATTGGTGTAGTAGAGTGTGGAACTAATTACCTATGTCTTACAGGTACGGTGTTGCTGATTGGGGCCCACCTGTAGGAGTAAGTATGGTGGTGGGGAGGGAGGGAGGGAGGGTGTAAGGAAGATAAGCAAGGGTGTAAGGAAGAGGAGGAGGGTGTAAGGAAGAGGAGGAGGAGGGTGTAAGGTCGAGTCTCAGCGTTATTTTGTCCGCCATCTTGAAGGAATAAAAATAATCTTGTGTGTCAGAAGTCATCGTTGTTTCGAAACTTAATTAAATCAAGTAATTATATATGTGAAGTCTCGTCTTTTCATTTTGGGAGAAAATTAAGGATACGAACTTTTGAGAATCCATCTTTTTTTTATCGCAGCTGTGGTGAACCAGATAAGAGAGATTGTGACGTCATAAGGTGGGTTAATTAACGTAAGGTTGTTTTTGTAATTCATCTTTTTGTATCGTACCTGTAGTGAACTAGTTATGGAAGTTCACACGTCTTCCGCTAGGGGGCAGATGTAACTTACGATATTGTTTTTTATTTCTATGTATCGTAGCAGAGGTGAGTCAGTTATCGTATCTTTATTCATGTTAAACAGTCTATCGTAGGTATCGCCTCAGCAACAGACAAGGTCACCTTTATCGTGTGGCTGTGAGGGGTGGCTGTTGGTCTTGTCTGGTTTATACTGACTGTGACGCTGTGAAATTGCTGTTAAGTGCTGTACGACAAGGAACAAGGTCGTTAATGTTTAATGCTGTGTTTTATAGTGAGAGAGAGAGAGAGAGAGAGAGAGAGAGAGAGTTGTGTAATGTCTCACCCATTAGACCATAACCAGTGTAAAAAAACTCAAATGAACCTTACCAGAAACATTTTGCTCAATGAGACAAATCTGTGACGGACTCGGGTTCAGAGGAGTGTGTCGAGGGTTCGGGTTCAGGTTCAAGGTTCATGAAGCAACCAATTTTATATTTAGGGTTCATTGACCACATCAGATCTCTTGTACTATTTTGTCCAGTGGGATTTTGGCCAGGGGAATTTTGTCCAGTGGGATTTTGTTCAGAGGAATTTTGTCCAGTGGAAGGTAATGAAGGGGGGGTTTACCTGAGGCATTAACGAGAAGGTGAGAAGACTTGGGAGTGTACAAATGGCCTCAACCTTGCCCCAGGCTGCCGTGGCGGGCCAACCTGTTCCTGGCGCTCTCACCTGCCCGACTCGACGCTCACCTGCGCGGTCTGGCGAACACCTGCCTGACTTCTTCCTCCGTGGGAACTATGTCCTCACGTACGCCACTAAGGAGGGAGTTTTTCCTTTAAGAATAAGATTTACAGCTAAAATGGCCTTTAGTTATCACAACGCTAAGAGGGGTAGAAACTGTCTTAAAGTTCGGTTAAGTAAAGCCCCCAAAAATGACAAGCGAACACAAGCTTGGATTGAGAGTACCTGTAGTAAAGCTAAGATTGGCATGCTGTGATTACTACTGGTATATCAAGCTGTACTATTAGCTAGGGCAGCCAACGCAGGTGGGTGGGGAGGGTGGTGTGTGGGTGGTGGGTGGTGTGTGGGTGGTTGGTTGGATCGGTGGGTGGTGGGGTGTGGGTGGTAGGTGGTGAAGCAGGTGGGTGGTGATGGAGGTGGTGGGAGCCAGGGCAGGGACCCCGTCATTATGGGTCATCGTGGTAATTCAGTAATCAGGGTAATGGTAGTACCTCGAGCCACCAGAGCCTGAGGGGCGGGGCCGGGACACCCACCCCGACCAAGGACACTTTTGACTTCCACGTGGCTGCTGTAACATGAAGTCAGACACACTGGCTGCCCTGCCCCGTCACTGTCCTTGATTCTCTGTTGTTGAAATAATCGGATCATTCTTATCGTCACTCTCGTGTGGCCTCTTGGGTGAATCAATGTTTCTGTCAAGTGTCAAGAAAATCCATCGCCGCCTCCAAGAGTTGTTGCGTCACACTGAGGGCGGGTCAGAGACGTGACGGACTGAACGACGCGCGCGATTCAGTGGTCTCTTGAGACCATAAACTGTCATCAAAGAGTTCATATGATTTTCCCGTAAGTCAGTGCCACCGCAGGCAGAAGGCGGGTTAACTTTCGTCTGGAGTAGCTTCCCGAAGCGTGTCGTTACTGATTTGAGAATAATGGTGGTGTTTGTGCTATACCGGAGTGCCCGTGCTGGCACACACTCGTCTGGCTGTTTCATAAGTTTGTCATTATAGGAAGGAGATGAACGTCAGGCTATGGTGATCGCTCGTGTTGGTGCTGTCGTTATATGGAAGTTGCCGGTAGAGGTGGACATAGGTGTGGTGGATGATGTCTGCTGGGGGAATGTTTTGGTGGATCTTATTACTTCAGTGATGTTGGAGAGTGGAGGCGGGTGAGGGAGGGAAGGTGGATATGACAAGGTTGGGATTGATGGAGGGAGGGTGCCCTCCTCACCTCACACTCGCCCTCCTCGCCACCCATACCTCGCCATAATTCCCCGCGATGAAGGTAATAGCCACAAAGACTAAACTAACAGTACCAACAAGGGCCTGGCGGGAGTTGCGTCAGAAGAACATTCGCCCGTGTTCTGCCTGGAGTCGAGCTCTTATTGGTACCATGTTAAGACTCGCTAACACCACACTAGGGTTCATCGGGCGTATCTGATTGGCTGTGATGGCCTCGACGTCCCTGAGTGGCAGGGGTCGCCGGGCGCCACACCTGGCCAGGCTCCCTGTAGTCTGTGTAATCCCGACGCCATCTTGGCTGCCGCCCTCGAGCTCTGGAGAACACTGATTGCACGAGACTTTAAGAATCCTACTGTGTGTCGTAGTTTGAGTCTGTTAAAGACGTTATCACACTTACAGTTAAAGGAGAAAATAAGTTAGGGTGGCCATTCTTCAAGTGATCCCAAAAATCAGCGTAAGACTCCTTGAGATTTCCTTGTGTCAGTTTCAGTGAGTCGGTTATGTGCTTTCTGATACCTTAAGTTAGGATGAGAGAATAATGTATGGACCTTTGTGAATCAGTGTTTATGTCGCAGCTTAACTTTGGGGAACTTCTAAAATGTGGTGGTGTTGACTGTCAACATGTCCTCAGTGTTGACAGCCGTAAAGGGTCGCCGCTAAGACCCCTTGACACCAGCGCTTGACAGGCCAGGCGTGTCTGGTGGCCGAGGACCAAGATTCCTTCATTTATTTACCCTGAGTGTGGTTCTGGTGGCTGTGTGTGTGTGGTGAGACAGGTAGGTAGGCGTTCCTATCTTCGGGGGAGGGGGGGGGGGAAATATTACAGGTGTATCATTTACGCTTGAGGAGGATGTAAACACAAGCATCAAGGGACTTTGTGAACACCGTCTAGGCAATTTCCCACAAACTTCTCCCTCACGACAAAATCCCTCCATTAATAACGGGTAAAATTCTCTCTAGCTTGGCTTAGTCCTAATACCCAGTTTAATTACGTTTATTTAGGTGGGATTCAAATTTTAAACCTTTAAATTACGTTTAGACTGACAATGCTACTCGAGATAACTGCTGGTGAGTGTGTTTCCATAGTTTATGTGTACCTGTCCTGTGATTGGCTGATGTACGCTCGGGCTACTGAAAAAGACGTGATTCTATTGGTCACCCGCCGAGCAGCAACAAACGCTTATTGGCTAATGAGTTCGTTTCTTGTTAGGTAGATTTGTGTTTAGTTCGCTGGCTGCCTCAGGGGGAGCATGTTATGACGTGTGTGTGTGTTGGTGATCTGTTAAAGGTGCTTACGTTCACCAGCTGAAGAAGAACTTGTACTTTGTGAGTAAACTTGAATATTTTCCTCCTTTATTGTGATAATTACAAGGTGATGTTCGTACTGTCTTCCCATTACCTGTGCCTTCCTTCCCACACCTTCTCTCCCTCCACATCCTCCCTACACCCACATCCTCCCTCCCTCCCTCCCACACCCACATCCTCTCTCCCTCCACACCCACATCCTCCCTCCCTCCCTCCACACCCACATCCTCCCTCCACATCCTCCCTCCCTCCCTCCCTCCACACCTTCCCTCCCTCCACACCCACATCCTCCCTCCCTCCCTCCACACCTTCCCTCCCTCCCTCCCTCCCTCCACATCCTCCCTCCCTCCACACCCACATCCTCCCTTCCTCCACACCTTCCCTCCCTCCCTCCCTCCACATCCTCCCTCCCTCCACACCTTCCCTCCCTCCCTCCCTCCACATCCTCCCTCCCTCCCTCCACATCCTCCCTCCCTCCACACCAACATCCTCCCTCCCTCCACACCTTCCCTCCCTCCACACCCACATCCTCCCTCCCTCCACATCCTCCCTCCCTCCCTCCACATCCTCCCTCCCTCCACACCAACATCCTCCCTCCCTCCACACCTTCCCTCCCTCCACACCCACATCCTCCCTCCCTCCACATCCTCCCTCCCTCCACATCCTCCCTCCTTCCCTCCCTCCACACCCACATCCTCCACACCCTCTCTCCCCTTCACTGGTTGACAACATAACATACATCTCTCTGTCCACAACACAATAAAATAGATTGACCATTAATCTCGGGCATCAGGACGGGATCTCCGCTCGTTCTTTTTGTCTACAGTTTGTTTATGTCGGGGCTCTGGTAACACTGCTACAGCTACAGGCAGTAACATAACGTCTTAGTTTATTTAGAACACCTGGTGATCCCCCCCTACAGCTTGGGTGTTAGGACAGGTAGAGGTGTTAGGACAGGTAGAGGTGTTAGGACAGGTACGGGTGTTAGGACAGGTACAGGTGTTAAGGCAGGTAGAGATATCAAGGTGCAGTAGGCTGTAGTAAGTAGCCGGTGGGTGTGTAGCGGCGCACGTTATCGTAATTCAGTAAGTTGTTGGCAGGTGGCGCTGTATATCATAGAGGGAGTGAAATATGAGCTGCTGGTCCCTCGTATATCTGGTGGTGATGGTGTGGTACTGGGTTGTGGTAATGGTGAACATCTTGTGTAGTTTTATAAATGTCGTGTCGCTTCCTTTGTCGTTTAGAGCCTCTGGGGATAATATTGCCGGGTCTGGTACATTACAATTTATCATCATGGATTTGGTGTTGAAGAATTGAGTAAGGTGTTTTATATGTTCCCAGACTACAGTAATTTATGGTTGGTCTCTCAAGTGGTGATGGTTAGGTTAGGTTAGACAAAAAGGCATAAATACTCTACAGAATGTTTACTTATATATCTACAGTACATTTATTCCTACAGTTTACCCCAGAACCATGTTCGGGTCCAGTATACGTCTGATGGATCGAACCATCAGAACTTTGGGACAGGAAGTGAGTAATATTTACACTCGGCCACCGCTCTGTTACCACTTGTGTACGGTGGTCCTCTCTTCCGAAGAAAATCGTCAGACGTTAGCCAAAGAAATAATCAACTAGCGTCCCCGTAGTGAAGGGGTTAAATATATATCTTAACATAATTACAGAGGAACGTAGCACTAATGACAAGACCATCCTCCTCTCCAGCTGTTAGTAAGAGTAAACAGCGGGGCGGGGCGGGAGGGGGCACATGTTGACACACTCCCGTAGTTATTGCTTCCCTGAGTAAGGTGTACGACCAGCTCTGGCGGGTCGAGTTGTTCACATTCTTCCATTAAAATTTTACCTCTTTATCGGTGTGTGTGATGCCGCCTCTAAATGACTCGTTTAAGCTGCGGCACAAAGTTGGCCTCGGATAGCTTCTTAGGCTAAATTGTTCCCATTAACTGGTTGTGTCTCACGATCCATATGAATTACTCACTAAAGTTGCGGTACAAAAATGTTCTTAAGTTAGATTTTTTTCTCGTATATGACTAGGTTAAGCTGCGACACTTTTTATCGAATGTTATTAAATTAAAATAATTATTGTCTTGCTAACTGTCTCTCCCTGTTAACTGGAGGTGCTAAATGTCTCTCTTGAGAGAGACATAATGTGGTTTCTTAAATGTTAGTTAAAATTTTCCCAGCAGCCGGAGATGTGACGCTACTGCTGATGTCATACTTAAAACTGCGACACAAAGTTGGCATTTAAAGTGACTTTGATATTACACAGAGACTATGTGGTGCTGGAAGTTTCCTCTTATGCTCAGTACAGGGAGGGAGTGAACTCTTATGCTCAGTACAGGGGGGGAGTGAACTCTTATGCTCAGTACAGGGGGGGAAGTGAACTCTTATGCTCAGTACAGGGGGGAGTGAACTCCTATGCTCAGTACAGGGGGGAGTGAACTCCTATGCTCAGTACAGGGGGGAGTGAACTCTTATGCTCAGTACAGGGGGGGAGTGAACTCTTATGCTCGGTACAGGGAGGGAGTGAACTCTTATGCTCGGTACGGGGGGGGAGTGAACTCTTATGCTCGGTACAGGGGGGAGTGAACTTTTATGCTCGGTACAGGGGGGAGTGAACTCTTATGCTCAGTACAGGGGGGAGTGAAATCTTATGCTCAGTACAGGGAGGGAGGGAGCTCTTATGCTTAGTACAGGGAGGGAGGGAGCTCTTATGCTTAGTACAGGGAGGGAGGGAAGTTTTCCTTCCCCTGTTTTATGGATACTTCCATATTTCAGGGTTGTGACGAGGTATATTCACTAGGGCCATCACCACCACACAACTACCACCACTGCCCTTTTTTTTATTGCATCGTGAAAAACTCTTACTACCACAATCTGTTTAGTACCCCGAACTAGTGCTCTGTGGAACTCCCTGCCTCTGTTGGTTTTCTTGCGTCGTATAAAATATCCTGTCATTTCAGATCATCCTACCTAACCTAACCTTACCTTTAGATGTCTTGAAGAGAGTCTACGGCGTCACTTGTCTCTCGCTGAGGTTTTTATTTGTCAGATGAAAGTTTTCCCTGTAGGACACCTTCTCTCCCTGTAGTTCTGTTTTTACATATAAGATTTTATTTCCTCCCCCTAGAGCGACGTAACACGACTGTACGACCAGCTTCCCCGTGTGTGTGTGTGTGGGGGGGGGGGTCTGGATGTGTGTGTGTGACTGGGTGTGTGTGTCGGTGTGGTGTGTGTGTGGGGGGGGGGGTCTGGGTGTGTGTGTGTGACTGGGTGTGTGTGTGTGTCGGTGTGTGTGTGGGGGGGGTCTGGATGTGTGTGTGTGACTGGGTGTGTGTGTCGGTGTGGTGTGTGTGTGGGGGGGGGGGGTCTGGGTGTGTGTGTGTGACTGGGTGTGTGTGTGTGTCGGTGTGTGGGGGGGGGGGGGGTCTGGATGTGTGTGTGTGACTGGGTGTGTGTGTCGGTGTGGTGTGTGTGTGGGGGGGGGGGGGTCTGGATATGTGTGTGTGTGTGACTGTGTGTGTGTGTCGGTGTGGTGTGTGTGGGGGGGGGGGGGGTCTGGATGTGTGTGTGTCGGTGTGGTGTGTGTGTCAGGCGGAGGAAGGCCCAGGCGGCGGTGGTCTTGAAGGGCTATTGATCATAGGCGGGTCTGCTTGAAGCTGATCATGTTTCACTAATGGGCTGCAGCGGTGAACTGGCATCTTTAGGCCTGGGGGCTTGGCGGCGCTAGGACGCTAGGGGCGGCCACACCAGGAGGCTAGAACACCCTTACTGACGCTGGAAGGCGCCTGGGTAGATGCTAGACTGGCGGTGAGCTTAAGCAAATTTGATCTTGTACCATTGATGGGGTGCGGCGCTGTACTAGGGTCTTGGGACTTGTTCCTGAAGATGATGTGGTGGTAGGACGCTCTCACCTGGACGCTAGGAGGCGCTTGGTAGGACGCTGAGATGTTTGGACGGCTTTACTACGACGTCTTTATTTCTGATGATGAAGCGAGAGTCTGTGAGGGTTCATCTTGTCGCCACGCGGTAGACGGGCATCTTTACTACTAGTTTCTGTTGATGTTGGAACACCTCCCCCTGGGCTACTGAGACTCGGTAGTGATCTCCGGTGACCTCTCATAACACTGGCACTCTGAACCCCTCAACTTTATTCAGTTACGAAAATTCAGGTGTAATGGGGAACATGACACACACACACACGTCCGTACGTCCCAAAAGTAGTATCGTGTCAATCTAGAACTCCTGATGTGACCTTAAACGGACCAGTGTTCATTTCTCAGGTGACGGCACTCCTGGCCCGAGATTCTTAAAGATTCTTATGTTGAAATTTTCTTCTTGTAAAGGGAGGAAAAGAAAACGCCTCTAATTGCCATATTTTTTTAGAATAGTTTCAAATTTATTTAGATTTTTTTTCATATTTATAGCGTAGATTGAGCGAAGCGTTTAGAACATATGTGTCTGGTTGAAGAACACATTATGTATGAACCGTTAGAGAGAGAGAGAGAGAGAGACGACCCCTATTTTCCCAGCAGGGAGTGAATGTTGGGCAAAGATGTGTTCACTGTTCCTCCATGTTTACTGCCTTCGTCTATTTGTCTCTAATCTGTGTGTGTGTGTGTGTGTGTGTGTGTGCGTGGTGTGTGTGTGGTGTGTGTGTGTGCGTGCTGTGTGCGTGGTGTGTGTGTGTGTGCGTGCTGTGTTTTTGTTGTCTGTGTTTGTTTCTCGTCTGTATTTGTCTCGGCTCTGTTTCTCTCGTCTGTCTGTGTGTTTGTCTGTCGCACCAGTTCATATTTCTTGGGTCTAGTAACGTCTTCTTTATTTTGTCGTTGGTAAGATGGGAATCTGTCAGGTAAATATGAAGAGGGTGCTTAATCTATAGGTGAAATAAGCTGTGGTGGAGATTCTTGAGGGTAGGTAGGCTTAAATTAGGTTAGTGTGAGGGTGAAGTAAGCTGGGTTGGGTTAGGTCAGCTTAATGTCCGGTTGGGTTGCTGTTAGGGTGGTTAATCTTAAGGTGATATAAGCTGAGGTGGGGATTCTTCAGGTGATCATTTGTGTTAATTAATTACCTGTACTGAAGTCTTTAGGGAGAGAAAGGGTTAAGAGGCAGGTAGACTCAGGACACGTGGTAAGTGAGAGATTAATGAGGAAGATTTATAATAGTTACCTCCATGAAACTGAGAGAGAAATATCCTTATGTAGGTAAATTAAGTTAGTGTATTTATTTGTCTCTGGGGATGAATGATTAATGAAATACTAATGAAAATTAGAAATAATTAAGTATTAAAGCCAATTTTTTATAGCCCATGTGTTTGATATTTGTCCTTTGAATTGGATACAGTTGTTTGAATATGTTGTTGTAGGAAATACCCGGGTTTTTTCTTCTAAGGCGGGTGTTTTGGGGGTTTCTGGGCGTGTTTTTCCGTGAGAGCCGATCATGGTGTTGTGAGGGGGGAGGGGGCTGTGTGGTGAGGGGCGGGGCTGTCTTGTGCCACCGTGTACCCTCAACCATGCCCTCGACAACACCTCTTGTTCATGGTGACTCCAACGGGAACTATACGTGTAGGTGGTGTATGTTTAGGTGTTGTGTATGTATGTGTATATTTATGTATGTATGTACAGTACGTGGTGTAATGGTCAGCATGCTCGCCTCGCAAGCGAGCGGACCCGAGTTCGATCCCCTGGCAGGGTGAAACTATGGGTAAGTTTCTTTACACCATTTGCCTCTGTCTACCCAGCAGTAATTGGTGACCTGGATGTTAATCGATTTGCGGATCGTATTCCAGGGCAATGATTAGCCAGTGCAGTTGGCGAGTTGTCCGGTCTTCTCGGACTATTCCTTGACACTGGGTCATGCAGCTCGTTGATATAGTGTGTGTTTGTGTTGGCGACAGCCTCTACACCTTAAACAAATTCACGCCTAGGTGGCCCTTGGGCCGGCCATCCTCGTTGCACGAGGGGCAACCATTATTATTATATATGTACAGTGTGTGTGTGTGTGTGTGTGTGTGTTTACATGTGGCTAACTTGCCATCGCCATAACTCAAACCAAATTAAACTTACTAAGATAAAACTGGGTCATTGGATGTAACATTATTGACCTCACGTGTTCAGTAATTACTAGTTACCAAACGCATCATTAATCAGGTGTTAGAGCCAGTTACCCATTACAAGGTCGACCTCTGTAACAAATTCTGTATAATTACCCTAGACGGTAAAACTAAATACAAAAAATGAAAAGCAAAAATGAAATACAAGAATTTAATATTTTCCTGAGACATTTTGGGTTAGATAAGAAAAACTAGTCTATCAGATGTTGTGTCAGATGTTGTACAGTAAAGGTTCTCACGTCTAACTTAAGTCCAGGTTACAGTTCACTTGTGTTCTTCTGACAAACTTGAACCTTTTTTTGTAGTCTTCCTTCATTCTTCGCTGGTCATTCTTCCTTAAGGAGCACCGTATCCTTGGACCCGTGAAGCTGTTTTTTGTTCTTCTCACAGTTATGTTATTTTTACGCACCGCATCGGAGGAGGAAGTGGTGTATAGTGTTCCTCTCTGTCTGTATAAATGAAGTGATGTGTTAAAAAAGTTATTGGGGATAATTCGTGGAACTTTAATAAGTGTGTCTTGGTTATCACGTCTTATTGAAGGGTTAGGTTAGGTTAGGGTTAAAACACCTTTTATTTGGGGATGATTTAACCCTGATCATGTTATTGGTTGACCTTGACGCTACCTGGTCAGTGTTGAGAGCGGGCCTTTACCTGGTCAGTATAGAGAGCGGGCCTTTACCTGGTCAGTGTAGAGAGCGGGCCTTTACCTGGTCAGTGTAGAGAGCGGGCCTTTACCTGGTCAGTGTAGAGAGCGGGCCTTTACCTGGTCAGTGTAGAGAGCGGGCCTTTACCTGGTCAGTGTAGAGAGCGGGCCTTTACCTGGTCAGTGTAGAGAGCGGGCCTTTACCTGGTCAGTGTAGAGAGCGGGTCATCAGTGTACCAGGAACAAATATTTTGGTGTGTACAAGGCCACCACCACGTGACCAGGCAGGTAGTGCTGAAGAGACGGAAATATTCCTGGCTGGTGTGTTGAGCAATATTTGTTCCTCCCAAGACCCTGAGGCTTTATACTGTCACCTGATGGGAGTTACTGTACCTGCATTGTCACCTGATGGGAGTTACTGTACCTGTATTGTCACCTGATGGGAGTTACTGTACCTGTATTGTCACCTGATGGGAGTTACTGTACCTGTATTGTCACCTGATGGGAGTTACTGTACCTGTATTGTCACCTGATGGGAGTTACTGTACCTGTATTGTCACCTGATGGGAGTTACTGTACCTGTATTGTCACCTGATGGGAGTTCCTGTACCTGTATTGTCACCTGATGGGAGTTCCTGTACCTGTATTGTCACCTGATGGGAGTTCCTGTACCTGTATTGTCACCTGATGGGAGTTACTGTACCTGTACTGTAAACCATAATAAGTACTTTTACTAATATTTCAGAATGCAGTAGGAGTCTTTACCAGAATCGTCGTGGTGTACATTACTAACAACAGAACCATCTTCTTCCCACCCTCTCTTTCTTCATCTACTCCTTTGCTTTTTCCTTTCTTCCCTTCCTTCTTCCTCGCCCCTCCTTGTCCTGGTATATACAATATACTCTCCCCCTTCCTTCCCCCTGTCCTCCCTCCTGCTCTCCTCCCCTTCCTTCCCCCTCCGTTTCTTCCCTCCTCTCCCTTCCTCCCCCCTTCCCCCCCTTCCCCCCCCTTCCCCCACCCTTCCCCCACCCTTCCTTCCCTCCCTCCTTCCTTCCCCCACCCTTCCTTCCCTCCCTCCTTCCTTCCCTCCCTCCTTCCTTCCCTCCCCCCACCCTTCCTTCCCTCTCCCACCCTCCTTCCTTCCTTCCCCCTCCCCCCTCTTCTAATGACTCACAGTACATGATCGGTAACATTAACAAGGCTTCGTGGTAGTGGCCTCTACACTAAGCCTCTGGTCCTGATTCTCAAAGCTCCTTAGGATATTCTCCCTCCCTATCTTCTCCCTATCCCTGCCCTCCCTACCCTCTCCTTTCTATCCCTTCCTCCCTGCCACCTCCCTCATCCCTGCCACCTCCCTCATCCCTGCCACCTCCCTCATCCCCGTCACCTCCCTCATCCCCGCCCCCACCCTCATCCCCGCCCCCACCCTCCTCCCTGCCATCTCCCTCCTCCCTGCCACCTCCCTCATCCCCGCCCCCACCCTCCTCCCTGCCACCTCCCTCATCCCCGCCACCTCCCTCATCCCCGCCCCCACCCTCCTCCCTGCCATCTCCCTCCTCCCTGCCACCTCCCTCATCCCCGCCCCCACCCTCCTCCCCGCCACCTCCCTCCTCCCCGCCCCCACCTTTCTAATCTGGATTCACAGTTGGTCATATTTTAATCAACAAAGACAGACAGACAGACAGACTCAGACACGTTGATGTATACCACTAGAACAACATTTAGCCTCTCCACTGTTGTTAAGGGGTCAGGGGTCATGGGTCATACTGCCTCCAATATTATGCCTTCTGCCCAACGTTGATTTTTGTGTATATGCCAATTAAGACCGGACCTACACCAGACTACATGTTGTGTTGACAGTGGGAGGAGGGCACAGGTGGTGGAGAGAGAGAGTTATTGATTATAAAGAATTTTAGGTCTTTTAGCATAGGTGTTCTGTTAAGGTGTGAATTGTGTAATTAGATAATGTTGAACCAGGTAAAGGTAGGTAGGTGTGTGTGTGTACACTTTCTTTTATGTGTACGTCAAGAGTGTACATGACAGGGTGAAGTGTACGTGTGTATGTATGGTGTGATCTGCGAGAATCAAAATTATTTGTGACTACAGAGTTTCACCAGAGAGCGTGGGAAGTGGGTGGCTGGATTAGTGTGGTGTACAGGTGATGGTGGTGATAACTGGCTGGTGGTGTTAGTTGACTGTGGTAGTGTGGTGGTGGTGTTAATTGGCTGTGGTGTGGATAGTGGTGGTGGTGGAGATAGTGATGATGGTGGTAGTGGTGGTAGTAGTGGTGGTGGTGGTAGTAGTGGTGGTGATGGTAGTAGTGGTGGTGATGGTAGTAGTGGTGGTGATGGTAGTAGTGGTGGTGATGGAGGAGATAGTGGTAGTAGTAGTGGTGGTGGTGTTTACGGGAAGTCATGTGTGCAGAATACATTACACCTTGTTGGGTTTAATGCAATATTTTAATGGGTCTTTTATTTTAATATAATTGTTATTGTGGGAAGTTAGATTGTATTACTGTTGTTATAGTTATTTGTGTGTCGTGTTATTATTATTAATAGTAGTAGTAACAGTAGTATCGTTATTATTATTAATAGTAGTAGTAACAGTAGTATCGTTATTATTATTAATAGTAGTAGTAACAGTAGTATCGTTATTATTATTAATAGTAGTAGTAACAGTAGTATCGTTATTATTATTAATAGTAGTAGTAACAGTAGTATCGTTATTATTATTAATAGTAGTAGTAACAGTAGTATCGTTATTATTATCATTGTTGTTATAAATCTGATTACTTTTCCGGATCTCGCTGCTATTATTAAAACTACTACTGTCATTATTGTCATTATTTCCGTCATTATACAACAGGTACACAATGCCAGTCGACCACGTGAAGACTTAACAGCGGCCGCGAGTTAAAACATTTTCCCATTTCAATTTATCTGTCAGATGAGCTAATTAGCATATTGTGATTAGTTAACATTTTTGGGTGGGCGAAAATGTGTTGTTGTTGTTGTTCTGATTTTGTGGTGGTTGGGATTGTGGTAGTGGTGGTGGCGGTGATTGTGGTAGTGGCGGTGATTGTGGTAGTGGTGGTGGCGGTGATTGTGGTAGTTGTGGTGGTGGTGATTGTGGTTTAGACGGTGGTATGTAAATGTTAATGTGACCTGGACAGACCCGCATCCACCCGTATCCCACCCACACCCACAAGCATCCACCTCCGCCCACCCGCACCCACAGGAGTCAATATTGTTTTGTGTTTTTTGCTGTTTTCGTGTCTTATCTTGTTGACCTTCTTGAGAGAGAGATGGTAACTCTCTCTCTCCCTCCCTCCTCCATTTTTGTCTCCTTCCGTCATTCATTGTTCTCCCACTTCCTCCTTCCTTCACTCATTCCATCCTTTTCCCCCTTCCTTCCTTTCTTCCTCCTCTTCATGTTCCATCCTCCTCCTCCCCCTCACCCTCCTTCCTCATCCCCCTCACCCTCCTTCCTTCCTTCCTTCCTTCCTTCCTTCCTTCCTCCTCTTCTTCCTTCCTCTTCTTCCTTCCTCTTCTCCTTCCCTCTTCTTTTTCCAGCCATCACCAAGTCATTCCCGTGATCGTGAATAAGTTCTCGTGGTGAGGAAGACAAAGGGGGAGGACACGGAGTAAAGCTACTCCTTGACTCTCTAAGTAAAGCTACTCCTTGACTCTCGGGGTAAAGCTACTCCTTGACTCTCGGGGTAAAGCTGTTCCTTGACTCGAGGTAAAGCTACTCCTTGATTCTCGGGGTAAAGCTGTTCCTTGACTCGAGGTAAAGTTGTTCCTTGAGAAGTCATTCATGTGTCGTAGCTTAAGTGAGGGGGGGGAGGAGGTGTGTTGATTTATATTATTGTGTAGTGAAGGAGACATAAGGCAAGACTCTTTTAGACTAGCTGTGAGTCTTAGGAGAGGTAGAGGGGTACTTCAGCCAAGGGAGGGAGCATAGACTCTTGAAGATTCCATAAGACTCCCCCAGGTTCTCTCCGTCGACCGTGTAGCCTCCTGTAGTGAAGATCAGACTCCCGCGTGAGGTCTTGTAATATTCATGTCATAAAAACCTCCTGGACCAATTTTTTACCATGGTGTCGGAGATTGCAGTGTTGCTGTTTGGTAAAGTTTTAATAGAAAATTTTACATTGGGTTATATTGTAGGTGTTTCATTATATATTAGCACAAGGGAAGCGTTCATATAGATATTTTATTGGTGTTAAAACAAAATTGTCGTTTACCCAAATTGTTTAATAAAATGGGCGTCCAGGAGAGGAAATAAAGAGTGCCAGTGCAGGTACAGGCAGGCGAACAATCGTCTGGTGTAGTTTTTCGTTTATATAAGCCTGTCATCGCGGGGTTGGGGGAAGGCTGGCGAACGATTGTCTGGCGTAGCTTTAATAAAGGTGTAATTATAAGGTATAGAAGGAGAACCCCAGGCGCTCTGCAGTGTCCATACTCTCTCTGTTTCGTTCATTCATTCTTTCTTTTGCTACATTCATGTGCGGGCGGGCGTGTGTTATGTCAACCCTCCGCCACGCCCACACACAGGCTCCCCCCCCCCCCCCCTGGCCGGGCTGGTGGTGCTCGTTTGGGCCACAACAGAAGCCATCACTGTGTAATCTTGCTCATATCTTACCACGAAGACCTGCAACTGCTGCCGATGATGAGGAGGGAGGCGGGTACAATATTGCTTTGGGGGCGTGGGAGGGGTGTTTGGGGGAGAAGGGGGGGCGTGGGAGGGGTGTTTGGGGGAGAAGGGGGGGACGTGGGAGGGGTGTTTGGGGGAGAAGTGGGGGGGAGACGTGGGAGGGGTGTTTGGGAGAGTGGTAGGGAGAGGAAGGCGCCTCATGAAATAGTACTGTACATCTGTCCCAGGACTAGACTGGTGGCCAGGTTATGTAGTGAAGATTATGAGGACACACACACAGGTTCCTACGCGTGTTTACCAATCATCCCTCATCAGGTAATAACACACACACGTCCTCCCTACACCACCACACCAGCTTATTGAATGATAGGTCCGTGACTCGTGTTTACATGACGGCGTGTGACGGATGACTGGCGCTAATGTTACACACTTTTACCAATTTTTTTTTTACAAACTGTACGAACTTTCACATATGATTAGTAGTGTATATTTTTCACCTTTTTTATTTATAATTTGTACATGTGTTATATTGTTCTACTGTTGACTAATACATGTGTTATAATGTTTTTGAAATGATTAGTACAAATTTCACATGGTCTTACGATTGGGTGTACAACTGTTACAAATTATGGGTGATTGAGTTACGTTACGTCACATCTTGTTGTATGTTTGTGACACAACCTCTTGACAGTGTTGGTCACGTCATGCGTCACCTGTCATAGTAATGTGATTCACTGCGTCCACACCTCGACTTAGTGACGTGTGGAGCGTGACGGTGGGACTTCACGTGTTGATGGTTTATATTGAGAAATAATGAGGGAATTGTTTGTGTGTTTCAAACTATAAAGTACGTTGACTTAGCCCGTTGAGTACGTTGACTTAGCCCGTTGAGTACGTTAACTTAGCCCTTTGAGTACGATGACTAATTTTGTGTACAGTGACTTAGCTGATTGAGCAAGATATCTCAACCTCTTGAGTACAGTGACTTAACCCTCACACACACACACCTGACAATACCTTCTTGACTTCTAAGATTTGTGTTGTCTACAAATACAATCAACAACAACACTGTATTTCGGGTTATAAAGCTAAATCCACTCTGAGTTATGATAGTGGTGAGGTCTTAGCACCCCACAACATCTACCACCACGAGTCTACATTACTGTATTTCTACCGCATTAACATTGTAGGAATGATGTATTTGACCTAGATAAAACCTACAGAAGAATCAACACTAATTATTCTTGAGTTAGATGGATATAGTGTTTTAAGCCTCTGGGATTAGACCTTAAAATACTTGGGTACGAATTCTGTCACAGTTGTTGCCACGGATATTTGGATTTTTGTCAACATAATGCCCTTGAGTCCAGGGTGTGATCAGGTGTGTGGCGGTCTGCAACAACCACCAAAAAATGTGGAAGATATTTTTTTAAGGCGACGAGACTCAAAGGTCATATCACATCCAGTTTAGGTGTGGATCTAGCCACTTGTGGTAATTCAGGATGTGGGTTCGAATCTCCCGTAAGTGCCATAGTTGCTACTTGGAGTATTTATTTATTTATTTATTTTATTTTTTTTTTGGGGGGGTGGTTAATTTAGTGAAGTAATCTTAGGTGTGTGTGTGTGTGTGTGTGTGTGTGTGTCCTATAACAGGTGAGGAAGGGCTTACCTGTCCACCCAGCAGACCAGTTTTCCTTTTTCTTCTCACCTGTGTACGACTCGCCTTTCACCTGAACCCGACTCCCACCTGTCCTGTGTCGACCAAACCCGAATCCTTGGTCCTCTCGTCTGGTCCGTCTTGTTTTATCGTTTGGTTGTGTTGTGGTTGTGTTTTGGTTGTGTGGTTGTGTTTTGGTTGTGTGGTCGTCCTCATGTTCCAGGTACGATGACCCCCCACCCTCCTCACCCTTCGTCCAAGAATTACAATGACGCCTACAATACAATAACCTAGACTAACACACACACACATCTTGAAACTAATCTTCGAGTCTATGGGAAGTTATCGAGCGGAACAGATAGTTTAACTGACAGACAGTCAGCGTGACCTCAACACCCACCAATCGTATAGATGAGAGGGGTAGAAATATATAAATGAATTCTCTAAGTCATAAGTAAAAGTGAATTTAATCTCCATGAAGAATTAAAATTCATCCATATCTCTATCCACCCTTGACTTACCTGCTAATTACTTATGCTAATTAGTCTTACCCTTACCTGTTCTTAATTAACCACCAAAGGTCAATTTTCTCACTGGATTCTTTCTATAACATTAACATAAATTTGGTTTATCTTTAAGGTTTAACTGTTAGCGTAATGTCTCTATCACGCCAAGTCCAATGTCTCTATCACGCCAAGTCCAATTCTTTTTAACACATTCTAATAAGGACAGACTTTGAGGTGTTGTTATGGCTGGGGTATGTTAATTAATGATTGTTACCTGGTTGACTTAATCACACCTGGTAGAAGTCATTACCACGTATATTATATCAGGTTTTCTCCAGGTAAGATTATTGATGTTTCCCACGCTTAAGGTGTGTACAGGTAATGGGTGGCAAGAGAGCGTAATGGTGGTGATGACATGGTGTACAGGCAGGTAATGTTGGTGTTGATTGTAGGTGTGGTGAGGTATTTGTCTCTCTCTCTCTCTCTCTCTCTCTCTCTCTCTCTCTCAGCCTCCTTCCCAAATATATCTCTAACTAACTTCCCTCCCTCCCTCACCCCCCCTCACCCTCCCTCCCTCACCCCCCTCACCCTCCCTCCCTCACCCCCCCTCACCCCCCCTCCCTCACCCCCCTCACCCCCCTCTCACCTTTCCCCTTTCCCATCCCTCCCTCACCTCCAATCAGGTAATAGGTATTTAACTTGTGTAATTACTACTGATAAGGTGTGTCGTAGATGTGACGCGTAACAACTTCGCGTGATGAAGAGGACGTTACGTTACTCTAAGACCAAGTGACTCGCGTGACGTGATCTGTGTTACGTTACTCAGAGGTGTGACTAATAAGGCCTTGTGGTGTTAAGTGATGTTACGTTACTTACTCAGGAGACGATATTATAGTACCATATGACTTTATTAATTGTTTATGTACGTGTTACCTAAGAGGCGATGTTTAGTTACCTATGAGACGTTATTAAGTTGTTACTTACGAAGATGTTACGTTACTTTCTCGTCTCTTCGCCTCTCTTCTGTCTCTTATACCCCCCCCCCCCCCCCCCGTCTTGCACTTGTCACACGATAAACTGAATCAAGTTATAAATTATTTTAAACAAACTAACTTGATGCCTAAGTTTATCACAACAAGATAACAGTGAAGCGGTATTTTGTCTTTATTATACTGAGTTATGGCTCCGTCGGCCGGGTTGTGGGGTAACAACCTTTATTTACAATCTCATAAAGACATGGTAAGGTTATAATGGCGTGTTCTGGGTTAGGTTAGGTTATAATATTGATTTCTTAGAGACTAACTGTGCCTAGAAGTCAATAATTGGTGTAAACTTTGAATAATTAGATATTTGTTAATTTTGTGTTTTAATCAGATAAATTTACTTGTGATTGAACCGTATGATTGGTGTAAATAGTACTTTAAGGCTGAATGGTAGTGATTTTAAGTTATTTAAGGGGTGTTATGTGTAGTGATAAGTACACTTTACTGATTATGATTGTTTGTTATTTCTTGTTTTTGTTGATTGTTATGATTGTTGTTGTTTTGTTGTGATTTTTTTGTTATTGAGACGAACATTTCTTTACTAACTTTGTTTTTGTTGTTGTTGTGTTTATCCTTTTTCTTTGTTATTAACGTGTTACTTGTGTGTGTTACAGGAGGTGTTGAACCAGACGGTGGTGTTACGACTGCCTGACGTAGTGAAGTTGTCCCGTGCTGGTGAGGGTGCTGGGGGTGTGTTTGAGCTGCGACAGTTACTCCTGCTGGTGCTGGGGTGTGCCGTCCAGTCCCCCTCCAAGGAACACGTCATCGAGAAGATTAAGAAGCTCGACCTTGAGACTCAACACTCCATCGTCGCTTGTATCAAGGAGGTGGGTAGTGTGTTGTGGTTCTCCTTTCATTTCCTTCTATCATATCCTTCCTTCTTCCATTGCCTTTCTTTCCTCCTTCCTGCATTCATTCATTTTCTTTTCCATCCTCCATCCTCTCTTGCGTCTTCCCTTCTCTCGCTCTTCCTTCTTTTCTTCCTTTTCGTTCATTTCCTTTTCCACCTTCTTCCCTCCCTCCCCCTCTTCCCCTCATATCATCTCTACCCTCTTACACTCACTCTCTACCCCCCTCTTCCTGCCATCCTTCCCCTCTCCCCTCCCCTCTCCTCTCCCCTCTCCCATCCCCTCTCCCATCCCCTCTTCCATCCCCTCTTCCATCCTCTCTCCCCTCTTCCATCCTCTCTCCCACCCTCTCTCCCCTCTCCCCTCTCCCATCCCCTCTCCCTTCTCCCATCCTCTCTCCCTTCTCCCATCCTCTCTCCCCTATTCCATGTATTCAATTCAGGTTAATAACTGGACGCTCGCATTAAACGTAAATACTTGCCGTAAAATCCTTCAGTAACGAGCAGTGTGTGTGGGCCGCTACCTGGGGGAGGGAGGATGGTGTTGGGAGTATAAATTTATTGGTGGTAGGGTGCCTGATGGTGCCGGAGGAGTGAGGGAGTAAAGGGTGGTGGAGGTTGGGTAGTGTGTGGTGGTGGTGGTGATGATGGAGTAGTGTTGGAGTTAAGGGAGTAGTGGTGGAGTAATGGATGGTGAAGGTAGTGATGGACGGCGTGTGTGTGTAATACCTGCACACTTTGTCTCACTCGCAGGTAATTGTGTTAGCACGTGCAGCCTCCACCACCACGAGGCCGCCAGCCACCTCACCTTCCCACGCTCCCTCCCACACACGTCATGCAGGCGTGGCGGGCGTGTGGAGGTCTCATGGGCATGTGGAGGCTGCGGGAGTTATTCAATGTGGGCGTGGGGGGAGGGTGATTGTGTATTATTCGATAACTTAATCTTGGTCATGGTAGCTTGAGAGAGTTACCTGTGTGTAGAGTAATTAAGTCGCCCAGGTGAACATGGTAGAGGTGCTCGGGTGATGACAGTGTTATAATCCTCCGAGTGTAGGTTTGACCACAAAAAAACGTTATAGTGCATAAGGTTGGTTTACGTCCGTCGTGTGTAGCTTCCATTACAGTTTGAGATTGGTAGTGAAAGCCAGGCGCTGTTGATTGCTCGTGCTGGCAGCATTTTTTATGGAGAGAACCTAGATAACGTAGCAGGTGAGTGACTGTGGCTCTGGTCATCAGCAGCAGTTGTCATATTTAGTGTCCTTGACGCGTCGTGTCGTGTTGGTGTTAGTTCTTGTTCCCGGCAGCAGTGGTCACCCGCCGTCACGCTCGCTCCCGTTAAGTCACCGCTTGTATATTTTCCCTGGAAGGTCAGACGTTGTGTTGACCTCAAGCATGTTTTTATTTGTTCACATCTGATATGTGTCTTATACACGTTTATACATTCTTTATATTTCCTAGAAGGTTATTCATTGTATTGACTTACTATGACCGTGTTTTTAATATTTATTCATTTATTTCAAGCGTGTGGTATAACCCAAGTACACAGTAGTCTCAGAGAACAGTGCCAGGAGTCAAAAACAGTTTCACGGTGTCGAAATCTTGTGATGGTGTGTTTCAGTATTGTTGTTACCTGAGGCTGCGTTCACCTGTCACGTACTTGATTAAATGTTAATCTTACATACCTGGAGGTGAGTTGTTGACCTGTCGTGGGTCATGTGTATTGTGGTCATTGTTTCCAGGTTAGTTACCCTGAAGCAGGTTCATGGTGTTGACTGGTAGGTGTGGTAGAGGTGGGTCAGTTGGTCCGTCCCTCCCTGTTTACATGTGTGTTGCAGCGTTACCAAGGCTCTGCTGATTAATATACTATGGCAGCGTTACCAAGGCTCTCCGGGTTATCATGGCTTCTATTGAATATAACCTTTACATTCTGCGGCCAAATAAACACAAGAGATTTATGTGTAATTACAAGTTATGTGGGTGAAGAAAGTGTTGCCTCTCGCTTATCTTAGTGTTCAGTGGCCGGAGGGAACTAGACGCGTCTTATGTTACTCCTACCTCGTCATGGTGTTCTCTGTTAAATAGAGAAATGTTTTTATATATTGTTATTCTCTTGGTTGGTAAATACAGACGTGTGTGTGTATGTCTTCTGTTATTCTGTGGCGTTAGATTAATATTTTGTCTTGATTTTGTCTTCGTGGTTCATGGTTGAAGAAAAGGACACTGATGTTTTTGTTGTCGTCTTCAGGTATTTAGTCCACTCACCTGTACTGTCCACTGTTTACCTCTCGCTCAGCTGATCCTCACGTAGTACTAGGCGGAAATGACGTCACGGTGAGATGATCTGTGACGCTAATTTATTGACCACACACCACGTAATATTCAAACAACATTGTAGTTTTTGCCTGTACGTTGTGATTAGTGTGAGAACCCACCTGATTAGTTCACTCGCCTGGAAACTGCGGCATAGAGGTGGCAGTTAAAATACGATATTATTCAGTGACTATCAGTGTGTGAACGTGTATAAATTCAATACGCAGTTTTTTTCCCAGGCTGCTGTAAATACATATCGACAACAAAGGCCATATTTGAGGGAAGCCTAGCGTGATGGGTCATAAACACAGAGTAATTAGTGGAATATTAATGAGGTGGAACCCGGGTAGTTATTAATTATCAGTGGGAAGTGAATGATGGGGTTTTATTAAATGAGAGCAGCGGTCTCGTCACGGCTGGCTCAAGTTATACACTGCTCCACATTATAAACATTTCAGTTGGATAGAAATAACACAACATAAAGACACATTTCATTAATTATATTTTTTTCATAATATTTAACCCTTGATTCCCAGATTAACCCCTTGATTCCCAGATTAACCCCTTGATTCCCAGATTAACCCATGATTCCCAGATTAACCCTTAATTCCCAGATTAACCCCTTGATTCCCAGATTAACCCCTTGATTCCCAGATTAACACCTTGATTCCCAGATTAACACCTTGATTCCCAGATTAACCCTTGATTCCCAGATTAACCCTTAATTCCCAGATTAACCCTGATTCCCAGATTAACCCCTGATTCCCAGATTAACCCCTTGATTCCCAGATTAACCCTTGATTCCCAGATTAACCCCTTGATTCCCAAATTTAACCCTTTCCCCGCACTTGTCGTCACGTCAAGGCCAAGACAATATTATGTTACGGTGACAAAGAATTACTGATAAAGTCACGCCCCGATACCCTCAGGTCTAGTCCACACCTTACTGCTGGTGATGGGTGGCTGGTGTGTGGGAACCTGTCTGTCTGTATGATGTCTGTCTGTCTCTCTGGGGTTATGTCTATGTCTGCTATGTCTGGCTGAGGGTTTAATGGTTTTAGTATTTTGGGTTTAACTGTCTTAGGTTTGGATGGTAATTTTTGAAAGGTTTTGTTTGTGTTAAAACAGAGGTGGATGGTTTTGGTGTTGTGTTTGTCATTGTTGAGTCCCATGGTGGAGTGTCAGAGTGAGTGTGGTTGACAGTCGATTGGTCTACTTAACGTACACAATCACCTGTCCACCCATACCCGTCTATCTACCGCCCACACCCGCCACCCGCCCACCCACACACACCCGCCCACCCGCCCACCCACACACACCCGCCCACCCACACCCACACACCCGCCCACCCCCACACACCCCTGTCCACACCCACCACCCATACCCGTCTATCTACCGCCCACACATGTTCACCCCCACACACCCCTCCACCCACACACACCCCTGCCTACACCCACCACCCATACTGACTCGCACACCCACCCACCCCCCACACTCCCCCACCCACCCCCCCACACTCCCCCACCCACCCCCTCACCCACCCCCTCACCCCCCCACCCACCCACACTCCCCACCCCCCACCCACACTCCCCACCCCCCTAACACTCCCCGCTAAGTAATTTCAACTTTTAATACCAAGTTGTTGAGAGGCTCGAGTGAGACCTGAGAGGCCAAGTTGTGCCTCACTTTACGAAGCTTCGGTGAGGAGACATTGTGGTGGCCCAGTGACATGTGCTGAGGAGAGGTGGTTTGGTTAGGTTAGGTTTGGACGGGTTAGGTTTGGCTAGAGTAAGTGAGGATATAGTTTGGTTAGATTTGGTTTTGATAGTTTAGATTAGGTTTCGTCAGGTTAGGTTAGGTTGGGTTTGGTGAGGCTAGTTTAGGTTATGGTCGGGTTAATTTAGGTTGTAAACACACTCCCACACGTCTCCCCCTGACACACACACACACACTATCAAGGCTCCGTTTCCCACCTTCACGATAAACTCTCTCACGATTTTTCTTAATAAAATGCTAAACTCTCCCAACCCTTGCCAGCCTTCATCACGCCTCACCCACACGACCATATTAGCTGTTTAACACTTTTGGTGTCTTGGACTTTGTAAACTTTCGGATTTTTTTTTATCTTTAGGACTTTCGGCGTTTTTGTGATTGTTGAACTTTTCAGATTTCAATTTAACGGACCGTGTATTTAATATATTTGTACTTAACGGACATTTTTTGTAATTAACGGTGTTGTGTCTTGCAGATAACGGACAACCCCGAGGCTGTATGGCCGACGGAGTGGACGCAGGTGGAAGCATTACCGGAGGAGCAGGTCCACCATGCATTCATCTCCCTCGTCAGGCACTGTCGCAGCCTGGCGCAGGAGAGGGACACTTACAACCAGGTGAGCACTTGGGGCGGGGTGGGTGTTCGGGAGGACTTAGTTCAGGTGGTTACAGGTTAAATGGGCCTTAACCTAACACTAACTTGTCCTAACATAACATAACAATTTAAAATAACAATCTTAACGTATTCTAACTTATAATCAATTTCTAACAGCATAATCTAACCTAACCCCCAGGCAGCAGTAGAATGCTTAATCAGTTGATATAAGCTGGGGTGGCTAATCCTCAGGTGATCCATGTCTCTGTCTGTCTGCAGCACTAATACTGTGTTGTGTGGTGACAGGAGATGCTGCGGGCGCTGTGTGGGGAGGGCGACGAGGAAGACACATCCCAGGAGAGTGTCCATCACCTGGGTGTCCAACTGGCTGACTGTAAGGCACAACTGCGGCGCCTTCGTCAGGAATAGTGAGTACTGCTTCTTTACCTAATACAGAAAGGTACCTGAGGGCGTGAGAGACAGGTGCGGTGTGTGACGTGACTCCAGGTATTGGCGTCATAATTAGTCACAGGTCCGTAGAGTTGCCAACACCTGTGAGGAACAACACTGAGGCCTTCGGGAGAGACGTTAATGAGTAGTCAGATTCTTCTAGAGGCTCCTTAATGACTCTCCTTATAGTCGTCATGTGGGTCTGAGCTATATAAACCTGACGTAACAGCCTGGTTGACGACGTCATGATCCTGGAAGCCTATGGTGGATGACTGATTGGTTGAGGAGAGGAGTAGAAAAGGTGTGGTGGTGGTAATTGCAGGTGAGGAAGTGGTTAGTCTTGGTATGATGTCAAGAGATGGCAGACCAGGAGTTAGTGGGGGGGGGGGGAGAAGAGGGACAGATGGGGAAGTAGGTGGTGGTGGGGGAGAATTTTATACTACCTGGAATCTGAGAAGTGGGGAGTAAAAGAAGGGGAGGAAAGGGGAGAGGGGTAACAAGGGTCGTCACGGTGGGAAAGGAAAGGAAGACTCAACCTTTATGGGAGGGAAGAAGGTTATGTAATTCGCCTTGATGGGGGGTGACGTCATTTAGCAGGAAGGGGGAAAGTGGAAGGAGGATGGGAGGGGAGGGAGGCAGGGAAGGATGTGATGTCATTCAGCAGGAAGGGGGGTTTAGGAAGGGTTGTGACGTCATTCAGAGCAGTGAGGGGGAAGGAAAGTTGTGGCAATATAGAGCAGTGAAGGAAGGGGGGGGGGGAAGGGAGAGAGAGGTCAAAGGTCTCTCACAGTGCCTGGGGGTGTCATCAGAGGCACAGAGGATAATGTAACACGTTCACAGGTGGTAGTGGTCGTCGTTGTGGTCGTCCTGTTATTAAATAGTGTCTTGTGTTTTAATGTCCCGGTCATTTTAGTGTCTAGTGTTTACCTCCTATTCCTCTCATCGTCCTGCTGTTCGATATGTTTCCGTTCAGTAAATTGAAAAAAAAAATTAAACTTCATCTCCAGTTTTATCATTCACCTCTATCTACTTTCCTTCTGTTGTTTGTTTTATTTACATGTTTCTCACTATTTTGGCCACTTATCACCTTAGCCAGTGTAGCCATCCTTAAGGGTCGAGTTGTGTTGACGTTCAGAAACTTTAGTCCAAACCATCAGTACAGGTCAAGTTTATCAAGGACAGGTGTAGTGATTTATATATGGTGACGGTAACATACAGGTGCTGGGTTGATGAGTTTACAGGGAGAGAGAGGCAGGTAGATGGGGAGGAGGGGGAGGCCGGTAGATGGGAAGGCAGGTAGATGGGAAGGAGGGGGAGGCAGGAAGATGAGAGAGAGAGGCAGGCAGAACGTTGCATGAGGAAAGGTAAGACCGTGACGTTACCTGGCCACCGCTGTCCTAACAAGGTAAACACACACACAGGTATCCGAGGACCACCATCAGGTATACCTCCAGGAACCTGATACCATTACACATCCTAACAAGACAACACATCCACGTTACGTCAGAGCCCCATTAGTAATTCTAACTCTCCTTTCCCTCCGTGTCTTCTCCATAGCTTGAGCAAGACAGCTAATGTGGTCGTGTATTTTCAGCTAGGAATTGGACGCATGGTTCTCGAGAGGAATCCACCTTTCTCTATTTTTCAGTGTCTTGTCATCTAGAACCATCACATAGAAGCCTCCTTGTCTCACTGGCGGGAAGATGGTGAAAAATTATTCTATGGTAGACAACAGCGACGCGGTGTAAGAAGGTTTAATGGTGTAATTTCTGGCGGTGTTTTTGTGGAAGATGAAAGGCGGAGGAGGAACCGTAGGCTGTAATCAAGATGAGTTAGCTACTTTATGGCGTAATGGCGTGTAGGGAAAGGTACTGCACCCTGGTTATGATTCCTGCCGGTGTAGTGGTGGTGGTGAGACAGTGAGAGAGAGTGAGTCAGAGTGAGTGAAGTCAGAGTGAGTGTGTTGGCCGCGGCGTTTTCCCATCTAGGTTAGTAATCCCGACACATTGGCTTGGGGATTTTGTGTGTGTGGGTCGTGGGGGAAGGCGGGCGGGCGGTCGATGGGCGGCTTGGGCGGTGTAGTAAAGGACTGTGTGAGTGTTTCTGTACAACCCTCACGACCTTGGTGTTGCCTTCCAGTACTGTGTTGTTTTGTGTTGTTAGATCCGGGTTCCCACAGTCGTCGTCTGTATATGATTACAGTACAGTGTCATCTAGCAGCTGGTGTTTATGTTGTGGTGTTGACGGGATAGATGTTTAGTTTGTTTTGTTGATGTTCCTCTCTCTCTCTCTCTCTCTCTCTCTCTCTCTCTCTCTCTCTCTCTCTCTCTCTCTCTCGGGTGTGTGTTATGTTAAGGAAGATAGGATAGCATATTAACCACCAATCAGCCGGAACACTATACGTGAAGATCTCCACCACACACCACAAGCGTCTTGGGTACTGGAGGTGACGCCTGACTAATTCACCAGGTAGTTAGGCAGTTGACTCGTGGATAATGTTGGTGCTGTGAGTAGGTTGGTGCTGTGGGTGGGTTGGTGCTGTGGGTAGGTTGGTGCTGTGGGTAGGTTGGTGCTGTGGGTAGGTTGGTGCTGTGGGTAGGTTGGTGCTGTGTGAGCATATTAACACGGGATGAGTTGTCACGACGGCCACACAAGCATCTGGCGAACACACCTGACCACCACCTCCATTGTAGCAGGAAATACCTGTGGGCGCTGCTGAGGCTGTGTGTGGGGGAGGTGGTGGTAGAGTGGGGGGGAAGAGGGTGGGGATGGGAGAGGGGATGATGATAGGGGGAGGGGGGTGAAGGGGGAGAGGAGGATTATGACCAAGCAAGACCCGTGCATTCAACCTCCACGGAGAGTTAAGCCACACGACCCCGATACTTCAAGAATTCCTATGTCCAATTTCCTTCATAATAGGAGAAACAAAAACGCATCTAACTAACTCCCTGAAGCTCCAACATTCCTAAATAATTCCCCAAAATGACGCGAGAATGATGTAGAGACTTGACCTTTACGTGATACATTCATTTGGCATGAGGGGACAAAATTAGTAAACAATCTTGGTGTATTCTGAACCTGGTTTTGGTATTACTGCCGTCTGTTCCGTGTTTATTTATGTATCGAGTGTGTATTTTGTATGCCTCCACCAAGACTGTGTGAAGTGAATATTGTTTTATCTCTGTCTGTCTGTCTGTCTATGCTAACGGGCAGTCATGCAACTTCACCTCAACAAAAATCGTTAGTCATAGTAGTATAATTTTTTCTCACTTTTTTAACCTTGGTCAATTTACTGGTTAACCTTCGAGTGGTTAATTCTTGTTACCTGTGTGTGTGTGTGTGTGTGTTGTTCAGAGTTATGGCCAGTGGGACATTGTTGTGGTGAGACGGGCGACTTGTCCACCCCTTACTGATGAGCCTGTTGAACCGGTACTCGTGGCTGATGGATGAGAGAGAGAGAGAGAGAGAGAGAGAGAGAGAGAGAGAGAGAGATTGAACACACACCACCACCACCACACTACACACACCACCACCACCACAAGCAGGTGTCCCTCCTCGACCTTCACTGCTCAAAACAAACAGTCTGTTCACCTGGAGGAGGATGGCAGGTGACCACAAATACCTCGTGTGTAAGTTGTTAGAACACACGGGGGAGCTACTACCTACCTACCTCCCTACCACCATTACTACCAGGACAGAGGAACTCACACTGACGATTGGAAAAGTTGTTACTGATCTCCCAAGCCTAACCTAACCTAACTACACATTGATTGAAGATGGAAATATTATTGGTAATCCTTTAAGTTATCATCCTAAGGCAGCTGTAACTCACAATACTCGGCCACGTATAATTTCTGTATGCTGTTGTATAATTTGTATGAGTATATTTTCTGGTTCAGTAAACAGTGTGGCAGTAGTGGACAGATAAGGGGAAACACAGAGGCAGCGGTGTTAATGTGGACTCTGCTGGAAGACTGCCAGAGTTGACCCCAGTGAGCAGACGGGTGGAGGGAAGGAAGGAAGGGAAGGTGGGTAAGGAAAAGTGGGGGAAGGTGAGGGAGGGCAACATGAAATATCTCTCTACCTTTTCCCTTCCTTCCTTCCCTTGTCTCTCCTCCCCCTCCTTACTCTCTCCTCCCCCTCCTTACTCTCCCCTCATCATAGGACCAGAAACAATGGTAGTTTGGTAGGTCATGAGGGAGGTGGAGTTATATAAGGAACGTGTGTGTGAAGGCCCGAGATGATGGGGTGATGGAAGACCTGCGGTAGATGGTGGATGAATAAGGGGGAGATGGATGGGTGAATAGAGAAGATGGTGGAGATGTTTGGAAGAGAGAGAGAAGGATGGGTGGGTGGGTAGATGGGTGGGTGGATGGGTGGGTGGGTGGATGGATGGAAATTGCAAGAAACCGTAGACGGATGAAGAGCGTTTGAAAGAATAGTTGACGGGATAGAGAGGATTGATGGATGGAGAGACGAGACAACATAACTAATGAAAGGTGATGAGGCCATTAGACTAGAAATTACTACGCGTGTTTATATCTCAACCTGTTCCTGTAGTGATGTTTCTCAGAGGCCATTGTAGTGATGTTTCTCTGGGGCCATTGTAGTGATGTTTCTCTGGGGCCATTGTAGTGATGTTTCTCGGTATATTCCTTAATCTGACATATATATTAAGAGGTAAACAGTATCACAGACTTGAAATACCTTTAATAAATACACTGTAAACAGCCAGGTACTTAACATGTCTCCCGTGTGTAGCTACAACTAGTGCTGTGTTTGTGAGAGATAATACGCACTTTAGTTAGCCCGTTGAGACAGGTGATTACAGGAGAATTGATAGTTATGCCGTTAATGAACTCGCGGGAGTGGTTAAAGTGGTCCACGAACCACCTTGGCTCACCGGGGTGCTCAAACAAGGATGATGTTGGATTAACTGTGAGGAGATGAGATCCACAGTGTTGTGTTTTGGAGGTACAGTTTGTGTATTTACCCGCGGGTTTGTGTGACTGATACCTTTCGCTTGCAACTCTGGTTTTCCTTCTCTCAATTTTAGGCCTGTTAGTTTTTACCTCTTAACTCTAGTGAAAAGAGAATATATCTAACTGGCAGACTTACACACGGACATAATGTTAGGTAGCCAAAATGGGATTGAAAACACGCAGAGACATAGAAAGTCTAATTAATCACTGAACTCGCCTGTGTTATATATATAAAGAAATATAGTTTATGTATTACGAATGACCTGAAAAAAAATTCTCGGTACAGTTTTCTTACTTTGGGTGGGGCTAGTGTCGTCACAGAGCCCGGGAGGCACCAGGCTCCGGGGCACGAGAGAACACATGCTATAGTGTTTCATGACGATTACTCCTCAAGGCTGCTGCTGCTGTTGTGGTTTTTTGAAAGATGTTTACCTGAAGGAGATAATTGTTTACCTGGGGGATGATGTGACCGTGTGCACCTGAAGGATGATGTGACCGTGTGCACCTGAAGGATGATGTGACCGTGTGCACCTTAAGGATGATGTGACCGCGTGCACCTTAAGGATGATGTGACCGCGTGTACCTTAAGGATGATGTGACCGCGTGTACCTTAAGGATGATGTGACCGCGTGCACCTTAAGGATGATGTGACCGTGTGCACCTTAAGGATGATGTGACCGTGTGCACCTTAAGGATGATGTGACCGTGTGCACCTTAAGGATGATGTGACCGCGTGCACCTTAAGGACGATGTGACCGTGTGCACCCATACTTATATATGTACGTCTGCTTATACTGGTACCGGCAGTGTAACTTTTTCTTTTAGATTAGTACAAATTTATCGATAAGTGTGTGTGTGTGTGTGTGTGTGTGCTGTCAAACTGCAACATCTATACCTGTACTTATGTCTACCTGTACCGTTACCTGTGTCTGCACCTGCACTGTCACCTGTGAATTAACGAAAGGAAAAGTGGTCAGGTGTGCATTACATTCTTGCAAAAAGGCGGGAATAATGTGGAAGACATAGACCCCAAATGATAGCGACTGACAGAACAGTTTTTATATCAATTTTCTTGTGACGGATAATGAGAGCCGCTGGAGGCAGGGGCTGGTGGCGGCGTTGACGAGGGTTACACTGCAGGAAAGTGGCCGGGTACAAGGTAGTTTACTGCGGTGTTGTAAGAGTAAACGAAGAGGTGAAGTGTCGGGGTGGGGATGAGGGAGGGAGGTAGTGTGAGGGAGGGAGGTAGTGGGGGTGATGGAGGTAGTGTGAGGGAGGTAGTGGGGGTGATGGAGGTAGTGTGAGGGAGGGAGGGAGGTAGTGGGGGTGATGGAGGTAGTGTGAGGGAGGGAGGGAGGGAGGTAGTGGGGGTGATGGAGGTAGTGTGAGGGAGGGAGGTAATGGGGGTGATTGAGGTAGTGTGAGGGAGGGAGGGAGATAGTGGGGGCGATGGAGGTAGTGTGAGGGAGGGAGGGAGGTAGTGGGGGCGATGGAGGTAGTGTGAGGGAGGGAGGGAGGTAGTGGGGGCGATGGAGGTAGTGTGAGGGAGGGAGGGAGGTAGTGGGGGCGATGGAGGTAGTGTGAGGGAGGGAGGGAGGTAGTGGGGGCGATGGAGGTAGTGTGGGAGGGAGGGAGGTAGTGGGGGCGATGGAGGTAGTGTGAGGGAGGGAGGTAGTGGGAGCGATGGAGGTAGTGTGAGGGAGGTAGTGGGGGTGATGGAGGTAGTGTGGTGGAGGTAGTGTGAGGGAGGTAGTGGGGGTGATGGAGGTAGTGTGAGAGAGGTAGTGGGGGTGATGGAGGTAGTGTGAGGGAGGTAGTGGGGGTGATGGAGGTAGTGGGGGTGATGGAGGCAGTGTGAGGGAGGTAGTGGGGGTGATGGAGGTAGTGTGAGGGAGGGAGGTAGTGGGGGTGATGGAGGTAGTGTGGGTGATGGAGGTAGTGGGGGTGATGGAGGTAGTGTGAGGGAGGGAGGTAGTGGGGGTGATGGAGGTAGTGTGAGGGAGGGAGGTAGTGGGGGTGATGGAGGTAGTGTGAGGGAGGGAGGTAGTGGGGGTGATGGAGGTAGTGTGAGGGAGGGAGGTAGTGGGGGTGATGGAGGTAGTGTGAGGGAGGGAGGGAGGGAGGTAGTGTGAGGGGGTGATGGAGGTAGTGGGAGGGAGGGAGGGAGGGAGGTAGTGTGAGGGGGTGATGGAGGTAGTGGGAGGGAGGGAGGTAGGTAGGTAGTGTAGGTGAAATACCGTTATTACTGTGTTCGTTTTTAGTGACGAAGTGTGACGCCATCCTTGAACTGTCATGGCACACATCCTGCAGTGAGGTGTACACGCGCGTGCACACACACACACACACACACACATGTATAGGTATCTTGTGAGAGGAGAGAGGGTGGTGGAGGAGGCAGGAGGAGGATGGAAGGAAGGGGTGGAAGAGGGTGGAGCTGCTGGTCAGAAGGCAGGCAGGTGGTGGCCGTGAACCAGCACGTCGTTGTCCGATACGATACGTCGCAATCCGCTCTAGACATCAGCCATTATGTCCACCCTCAAGGAATGTTATGATTAAAAAAAATTGGTTGTAGTTTCATGCTCGTGTGTGTGTGTGTGCATTTGTTTGTTATATGATTCATTTTCTGTGTACTTTCTCGTTTTGGTGAAGGATTTGGTTTCCCCTTTATGCTTTTACTACAACACTAACATCATCACTACAACACAAACATCATCAGCACTATACAACACTGCTTCTCTATCACACAAATTCCATCTAAAATCAAAGTTCACCTCCTTGGGTCACTTCATATTAAAGTAATAGACAGCCAAGTCTCCCCGACGACAGTACTGTTTTCCCGGCATGGGGGGACTCCAGCAGTTCCTGGACCAGTGTGTGAAGTTCACTCGATGCCAAATTGACGTTGTCTTGCGCGATGATCTGATAGAAGAGTACAAGACCTTTAGTGAATACAGAGGTCTTGTACCAGCGTCTGTCCTGAGCGCGGGACGACACCTCTCCCAGCTGGGCGTGAGGGCGTCGGTGCGGGTTGGTGGCATCAACGGCGCCGGCCAGAGGTACGGCTACCCCGGGGTGGACCTCACCTTCTCGTGCTGCAGCCAGGAAATCGAGGAGGCCGACCAGGTGTCAACGACTCGGTTGACAACTCCGCCTCTGAGGACTTCGTCCCATACCGCCCCAGGCCACAAATTGATTCTGTGCTGTTAGCTCTTACATACGGCAGCTGGGAGTAGTCCCTTTAAGCGAGGCGGCTGATATTTTGTATTTAATAATAATAATTATTATTATTAATGAAAAAATTAAAAGAGAGAGAGAGAGAAATGCTGTGAAAATGTGTTTTTATTGAAAAGTTTGACTTAATACCTGTTCTTTTTTTTCTTGTGGTTTTTATTTTTCAACAGGGAAAGACAATAAAAATTGTAGATTGCTATTTTAAATAATTTTTTAATAGAAAGATAATAAATATAATTTGGCTGTGATTTTTAAAAGTGAAAGATATATAAATCTATAAAAAAATATATTGCTAATGATTTCAAAAGTGAGTTATTTAAATTGGAAAACTTTTATATAGTCTCTTAATTTTAAGGTTGAATAAGACTAAATTAATGACATTGATATTTTGCTAAGAATTTTGAAAGTGGATTATTTGAAATATATATTTAGTATATATCGTCTGTAAGTTTTGTAGAATTGTTTTGTTCGGGATTCTGAAAGTGAATGGGTTAAGGACTGTAGATAATAGCAGTAATGTGATAGCCAGTAGCCTTGCCCTACACGCCTCTTAAAATACAGGTTTATTGTTGTCTTGTCGACCCTCAGTGGTGAACAAGAACTGGTCTGCTGAGAATATCTTGGTACACACACACACACACAGTCATTGTCCAGGTACGACAGTGACAGGTGTCGCAAGACTGTCTTTATTATTGTACTTTCTCGTAGGCAAAGAAATTACGGGAAGATGATAAATTTTGGCGGGAAGGAACACCATGGTAACGTAAAATGGCGGGAAGGAACACCATGGCAACGTAGAAATGGCGGGAAGAAACACCATGGCAACGTAGAAATGGCGGGAAGGAACACCATGGCAACGTAGAAATGGCGGGAAGGAACACCATGGCAACGTAGAAATGGCGGGAAGGAACACCATGGCAACGTAGAAATGGCGAGAATATGCTAAAGTTAAAGGGGTCAACGAGTCCACGTAAGAAACGTAGAGGGTTAGTTAAAAGGAAAGAACGCCGCGTCAACGTGGAAAAAACGCGCGCATTGTCACGGTATCCAGTATATAGTTGATTTTGGGTTGAGTCGACGTGTGAGAGTTCCCACAAGATGATTTGGCTGTCATCTTGCATCTTTTTTCGCCAGTCAGAACTTCCGATATTTGCATTGTGTCTCCGTCTTTGTCGGAGCTCGTGTCCTTTGTGATCATTGTGGCCATTCTTTCCCTAAGGGTGTGCATGACGTCACTTCCTGTCCGTGAGTCAGAACCTCTCCCAGCCAGTGACTGATGGTTCCCTTGCCCCCTTCCCCCCCCCCCAGCCCCGCCACCACCGACCTTGCAGGAGGGTAATGGCTTTTTTTTTGCTACACGGGGAAAGTTTCGAAACTGAATATATGGTAGCTCTTGTAAATGGCGTCACCTGTACTGTATACCGAAAAGCTGTATTTATAATACTTTAAATTATATACAGCGGAGGATGGGAGACTCGGTACAGCACAAAGGAGCGAAAAAGAGTTGGAGGAAAGGAAGTAATTCATGGGATACGACGATAAAACTGAATATCATCGCAAGTTTAGTAGAGGTAGTCGACACGTGAATACAAAACTACAAGACTTGTGAACATCCTCGAGACGGACCCACCAACAAGGGATCATATATCAGTAAGCCTCCCCACTAAAAAGTAGCGCCAGAGCAGATAGGAGACAAGCGAACTTTTGTCTGGCGTATACGTAATCCCCTTAACTTGTCATTTCGAGGTGAAGGGGGGAGGGACTCAGGCTGGGGCTGTTTCCAAGAGTCGATAAGATTATGAGGATGTTGTGAAGAATGTAAACAAACTGTGTGACTTTAGTCCTGGACGAGAGAGGTTTGTTGGGGATGTGTTGAAGGTGAAGATGCTCGACCTGTGTGTTGGGGAGGAGCTCGTCTTGTTCAATATGTGTCTCAGTAAGTTCAGTTACCTTCGTTGTCCATTACACTTAACGAGTTCACTTTTAATATCTAGGACGTTTAATTTAGACTAATATGGCTAGTAAAGTAAGTGGGATTGTGGCCGTTACAAAAGATACATAATTCTTGTAGCCGCGATACAGCGAGTGTTTTGTCTTGAATTTTTCCCTCTGTTTGTTTCTGTATTATCTGGGCTGTTTCCGTAAATCGTGAAGATATGTCAACAGAAAATGGGACAGACAAGGATTTATTACTCTCGGCTTATGCACTTAGTTGTAAGCTGGAGAGATATTTTCCTCAGTAAAGTTCTGAATGAGAGTTCACTTTTCGTTCTTACCTACATACATACATACATACATATTCATAGTAAGAATATGTATCCAAGTTAGTTTTATCACAAAGGGGAGGAAGTAACCATAATTATAGGTATTGTCAGGTGGCAGGTGGAGGTAATCTTAAGATAGTCAACAGCGTCTTGAGGAAGGCGGGGGGCGGCTCTCAGGAGTTGTCCAGGTGTTGCGTTGCCTTTGTGCAGTTTCCTGTCGCAGGTGACAAGTGACTTACCAGTCCCGAGACACTTTTAAAAGGTTCATGAGTCAGTTTTAGCTCTTGATTTTTGTCAGTTTTTACCACTAATTGAGGACACGAGTAACCCCGAAGTTGAGTCTCCGAGCACTTTATCTGTCATTTTTATAGCTCAGATGTAGTGAATCAATCAGTTGTGTTTTCCTGTCACTAATAACGAGAGAAAACATTAAATTACTTTACATACTATCTCAGGTGCACGTTGGGACACAGGTAAATAGCTTCACCTTCTGTTAGAAGTTACCAAAGACTCGAGTATATCCAAATGTGTTCTCTCAACCTCAGGTACCGGACGAGACAAATAAGATAATGATTGTTGGAGTGTTTGGGTCTTGGGTGTGGGTGTACCTTGACTCCTGGAATGAGCCGTTTCCTGTGTTGTGAGGCGGCAGGTGCAGGTAGTGGTGTGTCGGGCTTCCCACACACACACCGCTAATGCCGCTGCCCTTCGGTGGTGAATCATCGTAAAGTCAACAGTGGAGGTCGTACAGTCGCCTGCACAAACGCCTGGTACAGTGGCTGGCATGTTTTGTGAGACGTGGCTACAACTGTGGAATGGTTATCTCCCAACCTTAGGCTGGCTACTGTTGTGAGGTTCCTTAGGGCCATTCTCGGAGTTTTAATACAATGTAAACAAACACAGAGGTGCCACATCTCTCAAAACATGCCAGGCACTGTACCAGGTATAAGCGCAGGCGACTGTAACATGTCCTCGGTGAGTTGGATACAAAACTACACCAACTGATACAAATACACTAATGATCTACCTATAACACTAAACTATGTGAATAAAAAAGTCGTTATAAATCACTACTTTATTTAAATTATCATTACCCAGTATATTCATTTAATTAATTCAGGTTTAATAATTTTGTAGTTTCATGAAAGGTTTGTTGTACTTGTATATAAAATTATACTTAGATTTATTTCGCTTACAATGTTACCACGTAAGAAGAATTTTGAACGTATCGATGCCCTTCCTGTGTGAGCGTTTTCGTTTGGCATTAATGTGTAAATTTTAGTACAGGGACATTGTATAGTGGTGCACAGTGACCCAACAGATGGCAACACTGTCTCATCACCATGGTAACGAAAAAACTTTCTGTTCAGTTGTTTTGTGGAATTACATTATACACGCTGAGAGAAGCTCTGGTGTTTTGGTGAGCCAGAACACGTCGTTAGCTGGTAGAGGCGCTCCTCCCCCCCCCCCACACACAGTTATTATTTACTGTGGTGGTGTGGTGGTGATAGTAGAGGCGGCCCCCACACTGTTATTATCTACAGTGGTGGTGGTAGTAGTAGAGGCGGCCCCCACACTGTTATTATCTACTGTGGTGGTGGTAGTAGAGGCGGCCCCCCACACTGTTATTATCTACTGTGGTGGTGGTAGTAGAGGCGGCCCCCACACTGTTATTATCTACAGTGGTGGTGGTAGTAGTAGAGGCGGCCCCCACACTGTTATTATCTACAGTGGTGGTGGTAGTAGTAGAGGCGGCCCCCACACTGTTATTATCTACAGTGGTGGTGGTAGTAGTAGAGGCGGCCCCCACACTGTTATTATCTACTGTGGTGGAGCCCTAGTGGTAGTGGTGGGTGTGTACTGTACCTCCTACATTAATTTCTCAACAACACGTATTATTTTTCAACTAGAATCCCGTGTTTATATCTCGACAAATTTTGGCTGAAGGCATATCGTGTCCATCCAGTGTTGTATGTTATTTTATTGTCAATACTTTTTTTATTTCCGAACAATAACACGCCTCACCAATCACCATACATCAGAGAACAGACTACCCAGGTATAGTTTGCCCTAAAGGAGAGATTTCTATTTTATTATCGTTTCTCTGGGTCAAAGTTCAAGGTCACTGTTGCTAAAGTTAGAATTGTTTGTGTACGACCCATAACTTGTGCCAGTAAAAATGACGTCACGTACTACATACCTCGCTTCTGGGGTAAAGAAATTGTGCTTCAATGATTGTAGGGTCAGCTGTCAGGGTCATTGTCACGTAAATCGAGCAGGTATTTTATATTTTTTTCATGTTGTACAGTTTGATAAAAATAAAACACGTATCAGTAATTTTCAGGTCAAGTTTGGAAGTGTAAATTGTTGACACCTTTCTGGTTAGCGCGGGAGAGTCGAGGATTTGTCTTCATCAACCAATTATCGACTTAATTCTAATGACCTCCAGTCTTAGTGGTTTGGTTTGTTTGGAGCTCCCCTGGACAGGGCCCAGTTAACTTGTAAGCAATCAGGCTCAGTCCACTCCAGCTCAGCCTAGTCCAGTCTACTTCAGCAGAGCCCAGCCCACCTCGGCCCAGTCCAGTTCAGTCATCGTTCAGGGTGAAAGTCAAAATTGCCATCATGTTGAAACTCCACACACAGGGTTCAGGGTCTTGGCTGGACTGATTCAGGCTCCTCACCTCATTCGGATCATTTGAAGACCCCCTCCCCCCCTCCTTTCAATTTATTTCACCTGAAGAGTAGTTACCCCAACGCTACCTTGGGGGGGGGGGGGTAGATTAGCGTTAGGGTGATTAATCTTGAGGTGAGATAAGCTGGATGAGGGTGAATTATCAGGTGAATTAAGCCGGGAGCAAATCTTCAGGTGATCCATTCATTCAGTAATTAACGTTCGGATACATTACCTGGTGCTGTGTCCCATTAGTGGTACAAATTGACCCCGAGGGAAACGATTATTGTGGAGAATATTACTTCTCTCTCTCAAGCTACGAGACAAGTGGCGCCTTTTCCGTCGACAAAGAAAACGGATATAGAAGTTCCCGGGGGCGACTGTTTCTTTTATTAATACCCTTTCCACAAAACTCCCGCACCGCCTCCACCTTCTTTTATGGTGCTCAGGGATCCCATGTTTTAAAGAAATTCTCCCTATTATTTCTTGGCCTGAATACATTGAACTGTTTCCGGCCTGACAGCGAATATAGTGGCGATTTTTTTTGTCTCGAGAATCGTGTTGACAGAGGTAGGAGGTTGCGTGTTTATATTGACGGGTGAAAAGGGGAAATTTTTAATATTAAGTTACCATCGCCATCAATACTTTTAGTCGATGGTAAATCATATTAAATGTGTTGGTAAATTTTTTGTTCGTTCACGCCTTGGCCTTAAGATAGGTAAAGCCACTCTTTTATGAAAGTGGTCCCATAAGCATATCTGCCCATTTGGAAAAGAGTAGGGAAGTGTGTTGAGCCCTGGAGACCCCAAGAGGCAACACGGCCTACACCTCCCGATTGAAAAGTTAGGTTACCCATTCACGCCCTATAATGTACACTGGAGTAATATTTTATTAAAACTCAAAGTAAACAATGTGGGTGATAGACAAGTTATACGTTTAGTTATTCTTGTAAATTCCGAAGAAAAACGAAGGGCATTTTTACGTGATCTTTTCAGTAGTAAACGACACATTCTGGAGATTAAAGAAATAAAGTGTCTGGTGGCCCTGGGTGAGGGAACATCTGGCACCTCGCCATATTGTTTATATTCAGGCTAGGCTGTTTGTATGTGTGTAACCTCAACCATTTATTTTTTTCTGTAGGCGTCTTCATGTTTATTTGGTCGTAACTTTGTAAATACCGGGAAAAAATCTTAAATGAAAATATTAATTTCTGTGGATGGTTTTCTTGGTGGTCTGGCGGCAGCGGTGGAGGCAGGAGACAGTTCAAGAAGTACTACGCTGCTGTCACCTCCCTGGATCTAGCTCCTGCGGCTTCTCCACATCCTCTCCTCTCTGGCAGCATAACGGAGTGATCATCCTTGTAGAGGATAAAGTCTGACTATCGCTCCACAAATTGAAACTTACCACGCTTAATCCACTGAGTTTTGGAAACAGATTCATGAACTTGAAACCATGAAGAGAGAGAGAGCGAGCAATAGTAGTAGTGTTTGCTGTTGCTGCTGTAGTAGTAAATTATTACTATTATTATTAACGGGTTCGACAATAAAACAAACCTGGTTCCGACGATTTCATTGATCTGCTCTCGTATGCAAACAACAGAACTATACGAACATGATCATCTTACTTTAGCGAACGTTTAATGATGAATGAAGAGGCCCATGGTAGAGGGGTCGAGTCTTTGTTTTGTCTGAGTAATGTTTCTATTGTTTGGGGAGGGGGGCTGTCGAGTGGATACAGCGCTGGCCTTTTGTCCAATGGTTCTCCGGTTAGTACAGGTGTGGCGTGGTGACCTGCTGGAGGCGTGTGCATGAGGCACAGGTGTAACAGTGACCTGCTGGAGGCGTGTGCTTGAGGTACAGGTGTGGCGTGGTGACCTGCTGGAGGCGTGTGCTTGAGGTACAGGTGTGGCATGGTGACCTGCTGGAGGCGTGTGCATGAGGTACAGGTGTGACCTGCTGGAGGCGTGTGCTTGAGGTACAGGTGTGGCGTGGTGTGGTGACCTTACACAGCCCTGGTGATTAACAGCAAGCAACTACTGAGAAGGCGCGAGACTTGACCACAAGTGTTGTGTTGCAGGAACCTGACACACTGGACGCAACTCCCCACCACCACCACGTGATACCTCCACCAAAACGAAGGTCACCATTGATTTGGGTCTTGAAAATCTTAAAGCACACCGTCTTTAAATTTTCTCTAAGGAGACGATAACGTATGCATCACTTAAGATCCGACGCATGGATTCTCAAACACCAATAGGTAAAGTTTTTCAACATATGTATTAAAAATATATCTCTCAATAAGTTATAACATCAAATGTATTTTCAAACAATCATACGTTCAATATTCCGTGTGACAGTGTGCTACCTTATATCTTTCTTGAGCTACGACACAAGTTGTATTCTCAAATATTTGATCGTAGCGAGTCCCTTTATTTGGGATAATTTTTACACTTTGGTCGCCACTTTGCTGTTGTAGCTTAATCCAGCAAGGTATATTCTCACGCCACAAGCGGAGATGAAATCATACCTTATGATCTTATGAAAATCTGAGCAGTGTAAGAATTTATAGTAGCAATGCCTCTAAAGGTTGTATCATTCACGTCACTCGGTCACCTTCACCAGTCCACCTTCTTAACAATTATATCAATAATAACAACTCTTAATTAAGATCCCTCATCTTGTAAGTTATTATTTTTTACTATCTTATAAATACATTAAGAAACTGTTCACTCTACTAGCATTTGACTTGGGAAATGATATTAATTCCTTTCTTCTGTTGTTGAGAATGGAGGTACTTTCCCCAAACTTGTTAGATGATAATAGACAATAAGGGACATTTATGGCCGACTAACGAACATATAATAATCCCCAGTACAGTTTGTGTTCTTTCTCCCGCTTCAGAAATGTTCGTCCGTACTCTTAACTACTTTACAATTACTAGTAAATCAATGAAATTTTACACATATAATAGTCACCAATGAAAGATGTTTTCATTATACAATCGGATCTTTGTTGTATCAATTTTTACGTATTAAATTTCTCAGTTCGGGATACTGGCTACGTTAACGTCACTCGTTTGTGTGTACTAGGAAGGCGAAGAGTGACAGGCAGAGGACCCACACTAACACTCAAACTTATTAAAACATTGCCAGGTCTACCCACAGCGGGAATCAAGTAACACTGTCACAGTGAGATGGAAAGGATACCATCTTGATAAATCGGGTATCAGTCACTAGTGGTCGGATATCAGTCACTAACTGTGGTCGGAATCAGTCACTAGCTGTGGTCGGATATCCGTTAACATTTGTTGACTCCCTTTCGATTTATTTCTTCGACTTTCAATCCCATCCAATTTCTGAATCTCTTGGCATATTTATTACCTTATACATCAACTTTCCTTACGTAAGTCATCTCAAACGACCTACTGTATAGCCTCCCCCAGCCGCCGTGACAGCTGTATATATTAACAAAGGATGATACCTTTTTATGTAAATCTTATGCAGAATCGTGTGTAGGGTTCTCAGGCCTTCCTTCCCATCCTTGGCCTTCCGGGAGTCAGTGATCACATTCTCAAAGGCGAGCATTGTATGTTAAATTTTCTCTCAATTGGAAGTAAGACTCGGTGAAGATATGCCATAACGATTCTCAAATGTTCTTATGATTAATATTTTCCCTCAACTGGAAATATTAGTATCCATCTATCTCAGACAAAGATGGATTGTCAAATATTCGTACGATAAATTCATCCCCGACTGGAAATGCGAGACAACATCTGTCTGGTTTGGTTACCTCACAGATGGTTTCTCAGATTGTCAGGATTCTTTTGTACAACTATGTGAATATGCTTGTTTATTTCAGGCAAGTTCTCCCGGTTAATATTCTATCTGTTGTCTACACATTACTATTTTATTACCCGCTGTCGAAAGCCTTTGAGTGTTTTTTTTTATGTATAATAGATTGTTGTTTCAAATTTCTTTTATTTTCTTGCAGCGAAGAGAAGGCAGAGAGCTTGGCGGAGTACAAGGATGAGCTGGAACAAACCAAGACGGTGGTGGGGAAGTTACGACAGGAGGTGAGTTTACAGGATGCTCAAAGTAGTACGGTGAATGTCCCTCGTAAGTCATAACTGAAGACGTAAGAATGCACCAAACGTGACTGGCTGAACTGCGGCATGGCACACTAATTCTATGGTCAAAAATAGGTCACAACACCTCCCCTCCCACCCCCTCCATTAAATGCCATCAACAAAAAATGGAAGAAAATTGTGTTACAGTATAATAATACTATTCCTTACCACTTGGGTAAGTAAAATATAATGCTGTCTATTACTTTTTATTGGTGCGACGAATGAGAGTTAGAGGGTTAGGACTGGGTGATACCGTGATTGGTTGACAAGACGTAGTGGTGGTTTGGTAATCTTTTAGAGAGTTCTACGACCACCTGGTGCTTCATTAATTCCCTGATGTTTCATACCTTTAGTTATGACTGAATGTTTCTGTCAATATCTGGTTATCGATATGTTACAGATTTTTTATGTTTGAATAGCTGAATATTAAGTGTAATGGTAGTTAACCCCCCCCCCCCCCCCCCCCGGACGGCTGAGTGTAGTTGGATCACCTACGGTAAGTCACTGACACGATAAACAATATGGCGCCGTCGTGTGAGGTGGGGGAAGTCGCTGTAACTAATTTCGTTGGCTCAGGTAACTGTAGCTTAAGCTTTATGTGTTAACGAGTAGATTTTGTTATTATCAATTAATTTACAACAAGAGATGAAAAGTTTATTGGAATAACAAGAATTGAGATGTGCAAACATTTTTGTCAACCACAGGAGGAACACGTTATACAATTGACAGGAAAGGTGTCACGGGAAACAATGGTATTATTTAACTTGTTGCCTCTAAACGAATCTCGGGAATTTTATAGGGTATTATTATCGTTTTCGGTCATGCAGCAAATTTAGATTAGGTTGGGGGTATTACAGTTACAGCCACAACTCGGTTAGAGCAATTTCGTGTTTACCATTAGTTTTATCCTGTTAATAGGAACAACATTTTAAACTGCCACCTTCGTAAATGGATATTAACCGAGAAAGTAAATTCACGTAATAAATTGATGTAAATCTGCAGTGACTGCGTGTCGTCCGTTTATTTACAGCCGAGCACAAGAACATAAAATTACACCATGATGCTTCAGCAAAGCTGCTTTCATCGGTACCACCAGTGCCGGATTTAGGTCTGTGGAGGCCCATGGGCAGCCTCATTGTGGAGGCCCCCCCCATTATAACTACCCAAGAGGGTGGGGTGGCGAGTGAAGTGAGCCTAAACATTTGGGAGTTCCGGGGGGCGCTGTAAGCCCCTGGAAAATTTTGAAATTTGAACACTTCTTTGGAGAATTTTGAAGCCATTTGCAGTTATATTGAGGAAATTAGAACATTGAAAATTTTTTAATTAACTATTTATTTATTGATAGTGTACAAATTCCCAACACACACACACAAAAGTGAGACATGACTGGAGTCATTCATGTGGTTTCAAGTCGACCAGCCTGATATAGCTACTACCGCACATGTGGAGGCCCCTGGGCAGCTGCCCACTTTGCCCACTCCTATTTCCGGCCCTGGGTACCAGATATCAAAGTACAGAGTAAGCACATTCTGTTTATCATTATGGAGACGGCTAGGAAGTTAGGTTAGGTAGGCTTCTTTGGTTATTTAGGTCAGGTTCTAGGGGAGGGGGGGATGATAACTCCAAAATGACTCAATTTCGACAAATGAAATTCAAATTTGAATAAATCACGCCAAATACCAAAGGAAAAACAAAAATCTATGGTGGTACACCCAGAACATCAAATGACTGGAGCCCCCCCCCCCCCCTCCCAGGTGAGGTGGTATTATTGTTTCAGTCATGCAGCAAATTTTAGGATTTTAAATTTAGGTTAGGTTGAAATTATGATTTTCTGATGTTTTTTTTGGGTTTTGAACGATTCTGACGTTTGGAAAATAAGTGCATGACTGAAACGATAATTCAACCTTTTGTAGTTGCAATCAGTAACTTTGACAATTCTAGCACTTTTCCTCAGTGGCATTTCTAGTGCGAATTACGTATAAGGGAGATATTAACATTTGGCTAATGTTGACGACTATACTGCCAATGTGTATGTTTTGATGTTTGTGGTATAGATTGTCAATATTAGATGGTTAGGTAGGTTAAGGTTATGTTAGGTTGAGATGAACTTTTAAACAAACACTTTTAACACATTTGCCATAACTACAACAGTGTCCACTATAGAACAGTGAAATTGCCGCATTTTAAAATTAATTTTCTATGAAAAATCAGCGGTGGGTCGATAACCGAATTCAAACCCAGCAGTATTGTGATTTTTTTTTTAAAGAGCAAGTATGGGTAATTATTGACGACATATCCATCGCCGATTTTTCCATAGAAAATAAAAGTGCCATAATTTCACTGTTTTGCAGTGGACACCCGTAGTTTGGGCAAATGTGTTAAAATGGCCTTCTTTCTAAATAAAATCTAACCTAACTTTAGTCGATAAGAAACCCAAGCAGCCGAAGCGTTGTTAGAAGACCACACGAACCTAACCAATGAAACCTACTTAACCTTGCCTAACATCCTAGCCCCACTGGACCCACAGGCATATTAAATAAAGAACTTACATTGATATATGGTGTAATTTTACATCATTTGTGGACGTGATAGAAGCCGCTTGGACCGAGCAGCTCGGTTATTCCACTGAAACCAACAATGAGCAGAGGACAACACCTGTGGAGAATAATTACTGTTCTTGCGATATAGTACAGCAGATAATTTTTATTACTCTGAGACAGTTTGGGAAATAGATACTGGATTGGCTTTTGAATACAACACTGGTGCTGTACTGTATCTATTATGAGTACCATTTTGCAGAATGTGGAGCTTGTTCAAGATGCGAGGGCAGCACGAGCGTGGCGGGACGAAGCGGACATTCTCAGAGAACGTGCCAGCCGTGTGGATGCTCTTGAGCAGGAGGTGGCTCGATACCGTGACAAGATGGCCGACATAGAATTTTATAAGACACGAGTTGAGGAACTGAGGGAAGACAACAGGTGAGTTTAAGAAAAAGACAATACATGAATATTTGAATATGATGTAACAGGAATCATCACAGTTTTATTTTTGTGATGGTGAGTCATGACATGTAGGGCAAAAAATGAGTAAAAGGATGCAAGTAAGAGTACATAGTCATCTTTTCATCATCATCAGTGTATCAAATATGTATGTAATGAACATCAGTGATCAGGGGTGTCAAACTCATGGCCCGCTGGCCAAATGTGGCCCGCGGGATGACGGTAAAATTTATCATCCCGTGAAATTATGATAGAAATAAGTATAATCATGTTTATTAAGTAAAATGAATTTTACATACTTAAGCTCAGACAAACCCAAATAAGGTACAGTATTCCTGGTAAGCCAGGTAAGGCAATGTGTGAAGCTGTAAACGTCAATCCTATAAATATGTGATATAGCACTTGTGTTGGCCCTGAAAGGTAACTAAATAAAATAAGAATTGGCCCTCGAAAAGTTTTGAGTTTGATACCATTGTCACATAGATATTAGTGAATAAAACTTCACTGATAAATGCACATTCAGTATATTACTGTTTACTGTACATAAATTATTCTGTTTGTAGTACAGTATATAATGCTTGACTGACTGAATTCTGTTGGACAATTTCAGGATCTTGGTGGAGACTAAGGAGATGTTGGAGGAACAACTGGCTTCATCACGGAGAAGAGCGGAACAAGTACTTGACTTGGAAAACAACATTCTCCAGCTGAAGCAGACCATAAACCAAATCACCATTGTTAGTGTCAATCTTAAATATTAATTAGCTTAAAACTTTAATTAGGTCAAAGTATCTTATGGATCATGTTCTCTTAATATTGGTACAGCATAGTAAAACAAAACAAAACAAAAAACAGATGTGATGGTAGTCATGGTAATAGTACAGGGTTCAAGTTGGGGTGCTGAAATTCCTTAGATCTGAATATTGTAGAATAGTTCTTGTTCTTTTGTTCAATACAGTATTTTTATTTTCCCCAGGAACGCGACTCTGACCGTGAACGGCTTCAGGAAGTTATGGAGGAGAATGCCCAGTTGCAACTCAGCACCAAAAATTCTCTCAGCGAGTCTGCCACATTGGTTGCCAAGCTGGATCAGCTCAAGTCCCAACAACCTCTGAATGGCTCAAGTGTGGGGAGTGATCTCATTGGTGATGCACAGGCCAGGGTTCTCAAACTACAGCTTGAAAATCAGAGACTTGAAGCTGAAAATGAACAGTTGAAGCATGGCTCTCTCCTTGCTTCAACTGATAAATTATTGGAGCTGGAAAAGGAGAATAAGAGGCTGTCCCTTAAGGTTAGTTGTACTGTTGTGATGAGGGTGCTCACTACTGACCTTTGTTGTACATTAACTAGGTGAACACCGTTAAAGAAGTCCCAACGATAGTAAAATACAGTACAGTATTCCCATTAAATTTTAAACTTGTCCATAATTACAGGTGAACCAGTTACAGGAAATCGGTCAGAAGGAACGGGTACATTTACTAGAATCTCAGGAAGAGTCGGAACAACGGCATCAAGAAACTCAGCGCTTGCATCAAACCATCAATACTGTTAAGACTAATTCACAACGCCAGATAGATGAACTCCAGGTAATTGATGAAGATGCCATTTGATACTGTACTGTGTTTTTAAGTTGTGATGCACTGGTGATAATGTTATAAGGGGGTACTTTTGGGCAGGGGGCACCACCATTGTTTAATTTTGAAATGTTTTAAGGATTAATGACTAAAAGTGAAAGATTAGTCCTGAATCTTATTATAGCAGAACCTTCCACCTTAGACAATAATTGGCCTCGACCTCTTGTGTACTGGGTCCCCTCTGTGCTGAATAAAATCGTCTAGCTTTCGCAAAATGAAATATTAAAATTAGCATCTACAGGTACATAGTAAAGGGGTTTGGGGGTGAGGGCTACACATAAAATATCTTTGCCATATTTCATATTTTATTACTTCAGGTTGTTTTCATCCTTACCAATTACAATTGTCACAATGAATGGAGAATGGGATGGTTATTAATCTTTGGTGTAGGCCTGTTTGTTCTTATTCTGGGAAGCTGCCATTCCATTTTATACTGATAGAGTTTGTTACACATGAGAATATAATGATTGATTATTTCCCACTTTTTTTCATCTTTCTTCTTCCTTTTTTCTTCTTTCAGGGAATAATTTTCTTTTGCTTAATTGATAATGAGGTTAATGTACTGTATATCCCAACAGCAAGAAAACACTCAACTTCTAGAATTGATCGAGAGTCTACGCGAGAGACAAAAGAAGACGACGGACACTAGACTTCTTGACGTTGAGACGGAGAACAAGCAACTCACAGATGTTAACTTCCAGTTGCAGAGTCAGGTAACAACTTACTTTTATATATTTTTGGTTATTCTGAGGTTACTGATTGATGGATATAGTAAGCTTAAATTAGTCAATACAGTAGATGAAAAGCTTTTATACTGTGAGTGGAATAAAACATAGACGTTCCTGATGCATTTTTATGGCCCAATTGATGTTGCATTGTTGTGAAGATCATTTTAATAAAACTTCCTAATGTTAACTACTAATTCTTATTTATTATTCAAGGTGTCAAGGCTGGAGTACGAGAAACAGCAGCTAAACAGATTAACAGAGCGTCTGAGAGAATCTGCAGACAAGCTATCAGAAGCTGAACACCAAAAGGCAGAAATAGAACGGGAGAATCGTGATCTACTTAAGGTACATTAATAGTGTCCTATATGATGAAAATTTGTAGATAATTCTTTTTAAAATTAATTACCTCATAATTTAACAAAAGGAAGACAAAGATTACTTTTGTCTTTAGAGAGACATTTTTAAACATCCTAATAAATTACCTCAATCCATTAATATGAAAAAAAGGAGAGGAAATTAATTACCTAATAGAATAATTGCAAGTAAATTGACCATGACAGGCAATTGGGGCCTTCCGTGAGAGTTGTGAGCGGCACGAGACCTTGGAACATGACTATGCCAGCCTGGAGGTGGAGTTCTCCCGGGTGTCCAAGATGCTGGCCAACATGAAGGAGACGGTTGACAAGGTAAGTTTAATGTGTGTGTGGAATGTGAGTCATCATCTTCTGTTCAGAGATTTATGCTTTTAGTACTGTACAGGGTAATTTTTTTTTATTCGAGAACCCCAAATGATTACTATATTTTAGGATGGTGTATCAACAGGAACCTGAAAATCAGAAGGAATAAACTCTGATCATCGTTCATTGCAATAATATGTACATTAATTACTATACAGTCACCCCTTGGTTATCACGCCTAATTGGGACCGGTCCGAGTGCGTGATAACGAAAAATGTGATAACGAAAGTACAGAACCTATGGGATTTATTCTAATTGATTCCAGGCACCCAAGACCCAACCCCAATTTTCCCATTTAGACCAGGGGTGTCAAACTCATGGCCCGCAGGCCAAATGTGGCCCATGTGATGGTCAGGTGTGGCCCATGGGATGAGGGTAAAATTTATCATCCCATGAAATTATGAAAGAAATGGATATAATCATGTTTATTTAGTAAAATGAATTTTACATACTTAAGATCAGACAAACCCAAATGAGGTATTCCTGGTAAGCCAAGTAAGGCAATGTGTGAAGCTGTAAACTTCAATCCTGCAAATAAGTGATATAGCACTTGTGTTGGCCCTGAAGAGGGTAACGAAAATAAGAATTGACCCTCGAAAGGTATTGAGTTTGACACCACTGATTTAGACCCACTAAATATATAGATAATGTTATGGTAAGTATCAGAAAAACACATAGGCCTGGCTAGGTTTTTTACAAAGTGATGAAAAGGGTACACTCAATACTGTAGTCCACAAAACATGTAGCTATGCTTTCTTTATTTGAGTCCCCCGTCTGAGGAGTCTGTTTTCTCATTGCTTCGGGATGCCTGAGTCCTCCGTTTTCTCTCAATCTTAGAGTACACCCAAGACTTCGTTATTCCTTAGTAATGACACAGAATTTGAAATTGCAACTGGGGTTGCAATTGTTGAGGTAACATAGATATGTCTGATTACAGCAAATGTGTTATTGTCAATTTGTAGGTGAAAGATTTTATCCTCAATAAATGTAGGTGAAGCAAATGGGTAAAAACACTTGGAGGCAACTGCGTGATAACGAAATTCTCCACTTGAAAAATGCGCTATAACAGCAGGTGTGCAGTTTTTGATGGAGGCGTGATAATGAAAATCGCGATAACCAAGTGCGCTATAACCAAGGGATGACTGTAGCTATATTTCTGTGTCTGTAAGCTTTACTTTCACCTTTTAAGAAATATATTAAAAATTGTGTTTATTTAATTCATACACAGCTGGAGAGTGTACAGAGTGAGAAGCTCCAGATGCAAGTGGAAGTAGAGCGTCTTAATAGGTCCATGGACAGCCTCAAGACTTCATCGGCTCGTATGGTAGACTTGGAGTCCGAGAAGGAGTCACAGCTTCAGCAGATTAATCTCCTGCAGAAACAATTAACAACGTTGAAAGCTGAGAGAAGTAGAGCTGAACAGCTGGAACTTGACCTCCTGACCACTAGTAATGAAGTACAAAAGAAAAACAGGTCCATTGATACCATCCAGAAGAAGTTAGCAGAGACAGAGAAGGACAGAGCGGAGCTGGAAAATGAAAATTCAAAGGTATTCTGTCATGTTGTAATGAAAATAATGAATTGTAATAAGGCCTTGAATATGCAGTTGTTGTTATTCCTGAATAACCTTGTCTATATTACTTTTGCTGAAATTGAACTTTTACTTCACATTAGAAATAGGGATATATTCTTGGGCCTCAAAAATAGTTCTGTTCATTAAAAGCTCATTTTTTGGCAAGTATATACTGTAGAACACTTTGAGGTTACAGAATGTATACTGTACTTGTACAGCTATAAATGTTTTTCAGTGCATCAATTACTGTATTGTATAATTATAATGAATGCAATTACCTTTAACAATACAGTATAACATAACAAAATTAGGTACTGCACTCATTTAGATTTTCAGGGTCCGTGTACTAATGCCTTTACTTAATAATTTTCACTATCATTGATGTTGGTAAATTGCATCATTAAGTTACAGAAGGTGTCTTGCTTTAGTTAAATTCCAAATTTTCGTTGTCGTTGAGGTAAATTAATCACGGTACCAAACTTCTGTACTGTACAGTCATTCAGGACATTTAGAGACTGCTGACACACACTACCATACTGTGGGTGGTTAGATCTTTGACACTAACTGTTATATTCTTTTTTTTTTTACTGGGGCTGAAGTTCTCTAGGAATTGTATGAGCCAAAATGCATGTTTTATTGAATGGGAGTCAATGTGTTTCAAATTTTAAGTTAAAAACTGTGGGTAATTACATAAAATTCACATCATATAACTTGCTTAAATTAGTGGTTCACCGTTCACTATATACTCCTCGACTTACGACCACCCGGATATACGACCGCCTCAGTTGTATAAAATATTTTTCAAATTACGTATTTTAGAGTCCTGACGTTAGTGGTCGCGCTGTGTACTGACAAAATTTTCGTTTGTAATTCCCTTTAAAATGGCTGGCAAGGGTAAAAGTGAGAGTTCTCGTGGTGCTGAGAAGAAAGAGACACCCATTTTAGATTTTCTATGTATTATTTTTGCATTTTCGACTTAAGACTTGGTCGTCGGTCCATAACCCCGTCGTAAGTCGAGGACTGACTGTATACAGTACCGGGTTTAGCTCGTGCAAATTAAATACCCTGTAGTTATGAATTATTTCTGCTTATGCATTATCTATTTCTTGTATTATGGGTTAGGTGTATAGCAGGTAGTCTTGCAGCCTGTAAATGTGAAGTAAATATTTTGTGAATGTTCTCTGTATTGTTTTAGGTATTCAAAGTATGTATCTACTAGTCAAATATTTTGTAGATTCTTGCTCCACTAAATTAAACTATGAATTTTTCTACAGCTACAAAGAACCGTGGAGACACTCAAGCTATCGACCAAAAAACTTAACGAACTAGAGAGAGATTTGACCGAAATGGAAGGCACCAACGATCGACTGGACCGCGAAAATAAATCCCTTCAGAAAGAGGTAAAAGCTGAGATTTTTATATACAGAACTTGTAATGCTCTTTGGATAGACATAAGGCTTACACACATTATATACCTCATTGGATGGGCTGTGAAATTATTGAGAGTTAGGTGTTGGTTACTAATTCTAGACATAGCAATGAAGAATATCCTCCATGTGTGTGTCTGGGGAGTGTTAACTATATGCTATTGGTGTCCATTGATGACTATTGTAATTATTGTGGTAACAGGGCATACTTGTCCTATTTTCAGTATGTTTGGGCGTGTATTGAGTGTTGTGTTGTTATAGTTTGTTCACTCGATGCCCTTTTCACCTTTAATCATTCTCGTCTTTGTTTACCATGATCATAGGTGTCGAGACTACGCACTGCCATGGAGGTCAAGGATAGTCTTATTGATGACGCTGCCAGCAAGTCATCAACCCTTGAGCGGGACGTCAAGAGACTCAACAAAGAGGCGGAACAACTTAGGGGCACTGACAACAGGTATGAGGATGAGGCATTGCTGTTCTAGCACTGCTCTATATTTTTTGAAGTGCATATTGATTTTTTATATAGATTTATTATATTTTCTAAAGATTTCTGGATTTTAATGATCACTTGGTTCTTAGCTTGGGTCTTTGATTATTATAGTGCAGTATAGTATTATTCTTAAAGGCTCTGTATCATAGAAAATAATATGAAGTATCTCGTTTTATCTTTCCACAGAGTCCGGGAGCTGGAAAAGGAGAAGAGAGAGTCTGACCAACTCATGATGACAGAACGTAAAACTCTAAATTGTCTAAGGGAGGACTTAATTGCCGAGAAGGTGAGGCTTCATTTCAGTTGAGAATCATGTTGAACCTCACATAATGTAAAGCTTTCATGCCTGTCTTTTGTTAAGTATTGTGTATAAATTTCATGGTAAGAATGTTAATTACACTGCAAGTACTCCTTATTGATATTAAATGACAATGAGTTTACCATAAATCTGGAATTTTAGTACATCAAAGTTTTGGAATAGCTTGGCTATGTGTGAGGGATTCTGTGTAAAATATTTCCCCTGTAGGTGCGAACACAACAACTCACCAACCAACTTGACAGCCTAACTTCAGACTTATCTAAGCTTGGCCTCAATGCTGATAACCTCACTGCCCCCGTCTCCGACAGTGACAACGAGTAAGTTATTGTTCCCGTCTTGTATCACATTCTCAAGATACATGTGTTGCAATGTATGTGTGTGTGTGTCTTGTTTAAATGGTTAGTGGAATCTCATTTATTAGATTTGATTTCTAATACAGTGTGAAAAGGGCAGTGAATTTAAGTTTCCAGATTGTCATTTACTTGGAACAAAGTTTAGCAGATTATGGAAGAAGTGTCCTTTAATTTATTAATTGTAAAATTGATAAATAACCAAATTTTTGCCATAACTGCACATGCAAAGGTATAACTTAGATGCAGGCAGGCGTATTTTTTCATTTCTAGGTTACCTGATTAGTCTTTGAAGCATTTTATCTAGATTACCAACTCCTTTTGCAAGTACAAGTGACTGATTTGAGTTTTTGTTGACTGACTCGTACGCCGTTCACAATACCTTCTCCTCAAGGGGCAAGAGTCATGTCTTCATTTATTATTGACATGTTTTCTCCTGGATCTGTAGGTGTAATGATGGTCATTTATGGTTTCAGCAAACTTATGTCAAGAATAGTGAGCAGTACAAAGAAAATAAACAGGTACAGTTACTACAGGCTGTGGATTTGTGGTTATACCTACTGTATGCTTCTCTTGGAAGCTTATTGGCTCTATTTACTTATGCTGTTTCTAAGCTTGAAGTATTTTGGCTTTATTTTCACACTTTCATAATTCTGTAGAATTTTCGTAACTGTCAGTGTTCTTGAATGAAATTGAGTTGACATAGCTTTATAGGTCATAAGTTTTTGTGAGGAAAAAAGTATAGACAGTACTGTACATGTATTTAATAATTTATTGTAAGAACGAGTCAATGTTTTTGTGCATAATGTCTTATTATTTATACTGTATTTATTTATGTTTTTGAAGTACAGGTACTACATAATCTGGAGATAATTTGGCATTGAGTAACAGGGGCATTTTAGAAGCTAGAGTGAGACTGGGACACTTGGTTTGTGATGCGTTCTGAGGTTGTAAGAACTGTGTATGAATTAACTTGATTGACCGTTTGTTATATGTGTACAAAGAAATGATAACACTGTATATCTATATCAAGTTTTTGTCTTTCTCCGGTTCTCAGCCGGTACAAGGCTTTGGAGTCGATGCTTGAGGAAACACTTAAGCGCAGTGTGGAAGTTCGTGAGGAGAAAATTGTATCTCTTGAATCCCGTCTCACGGAATCTGTCAGCAGAAACAAGGAACTTCGGAAACAGTTAATGGAGGTCGGTACAGTAATGCATGACTGTTGTGGTGGAGTGTCATCTAAAATCCATGTTATAGAGGTCTTGGGATGTTTTGGATATTAGGCAGATTTAATAAGATGGAGGAATGGATGTTAAAGTAATATAAAGACTCTAGGGATCTAAGAAAATCACTGGCAATGGGTTTTTCAGCAGCCTTGGCCTTCATTGCTCTTTGACCTGTTATGATGCCCTTTAAAGACAAAAGAATATCTTGCCCACTCTGTTGTGCTCCTCATCTGTTGTGCCATTTTTATGTACCGGCCTGGTAATAGATATGTTTGGTCAGCAGAGATGAACATTCCTTAGATTCATAAAATATGGGGAGGAAAATGTTTGTACAGTATGTTAAATAAAGTGAAGTATTGGACGATGTTTACTGTTGCATGTTGTCATACAGGATTTTGAACTTAGAATTTCTAATGTTTATTCTTTATCATATTATTTCATAAAAAGTCCTCCTTTTTTTGCTTTTATTAAGAGCTTCCATAACAATTATATGTATGGTACCCAAAATTATCTCTTCCTTTCAAAGAGCTAAGGATGCAGTGAGTGTTGCATCCATGTGTGGTCCTTGGGTTTTGAATGTAATGCCAAAAACAAATATACTGTAGTTATGTAGCCATATGTATCAAATTGGAGGATTAAGATGATAGTCCTGTTTTCACTTGCTTTATTTATCTTCAAAGAGGTATTTTTCGACCAAGAATTAGTTGGAGACACGTGTTCTCCAGCAGGATCTTATTATAAATCATAGTATACAGTATTGGCTTCTGTATGTGTATCATCAATATTCACAGTTCATCTTTTGTGAATTGGTAAAATGGCTGAGATATATGTACAAGTGATATTTTATGGCAGCTGGGATGTAAGGTTGGGAGGCAGCAGGGACAAAAACTCATTAAATTATATGGTAAAGCTCAGTATTTTATTAAATACAAGTAATATTAGGTTAAAATTCTTTTGCTCATGTAGTAAGTGTTAAGAAAGGTGCATCCATTGAATATTTACAGGTGAAGAGTGAGCTGGAGTCCCTGAGACAACGATACCAGGAGGAAGATGCAAGCTTAAGTGAGGATGTGTCGAAGGAGGTGGCCAAACTCAGGGATGCTCTTTACCGCACCAGTGAGGAGGTTAGCGAGTCACACCATATGTTGAAATAAATCTCCCCAGATTTTTTCTTAATGAATTTATGACTAATTTAACGTCTTAAGATTTTATGATCACATTTTGGGTATTTATTACAAACTTAAAGTATCATAAATTTGTGTTGCCATGCTAAAAGACTCCTTATGAAGAAAAGGGGGAAAATAATATCCTGTATAGTAATTGTCGTGTGTGTGTAATATTGACATGAACCTCAAAAACTGAAGCTATTTTATCTTACAGAAGGGAAACCTTGAAAGTGAAATTATTGAACTCAAGTCCCTGACTGCCAGTTACCGGGACCAGGTGTGTGCTCTCCAGTCTCAGGTGACATCACTATCCAACCAGAACACAGTCATGTCTCAGCACAATGCCAAGCTGCAGGGGGAGAACGCACGTCTGCAAGTAGAGAACACCACACTACAGTCACAGTCTGCATCTCTCATAGCTCAGAACTCTGCTTTACAGTCATCAGCCACACAGAGCGATACAGAGAGAGAGAAGGTTTGTACACTTTCTCTTTTCATTAAGGTGTAGACAAGTGGGAGAAAAGAGGCTGTGTTGGTTTATTTATTTATTTATTTATTTAGAGAAATGCCACGGGACTTAATCTTACCTTAGTTATTGAAAAGGCTACTCAGTTGCTTGTGGAAGTAATGTCATAATAGTTTTATTCTTTGTTATAATAGGTTGTCCTTTTATCCTTGGCAGACACCCTTGACTGTTAATTGTTTGACTAGCCCAAAGGTGTATTATCGCATTTGAAAGTTTTATTCATGTTAGAGAATGGGAATCACAAACTGTACATTAGTAAAAGTTCTGTCCATGCTCATCTAACCTCCAGATGTTATCCAAGAACTTATATTTCAATCAATAGTGGGACCAGTCAGTACAGGGTAGTTTATATTCTTTATCATCTTTGAGGATATTTAAAAGTCTATATCTTTTGAGCTCCTCTAGTAAATATATGACAGGGATACCGATTGGAAGCAAAGTAAAACATAATTTTCAGGCAAATAATAGAAACTTGAACCAGTTTAGACATGTTTGCTATTAAACAAGAAATATTTGTACTTCATGAAAACAAACATCTGACAAACCAATGATGATTCAGGTAAATATTAGGGCATTTCTGTGAAAGAAAATAGAAAATAATGAAAAACAGTTATTGTTGAAAAAACTGAGGCATTGGCTGGTGTTTGTCAAGCTTGCTGGTTTACTGCAGGTGGTAGCATATAGAGGAATTTGGCTCTCAATTTATATTCAGTGAAAGGCTAGTTAAAGGAATTGACAAGGTATGATCTCACAAAAAAAAAATACTATCATATGACACTTGATATGAGAGAGATTATTTGTAGCCTATGTCATGCATATTTAAGGTTTAATATAGAAGAAATGCTGAGAACCTGTGTCTTTGATCCTACAGGTGCGTCGGTCGTGTGATGAGCGCGGCAGCCGGCTGACTCAGCTAGTTTCTGACCACGAGGCCCTTCAACGACTCCACCAGCAGCTGACCAGAGAGTACGACAACCTTGTACTGGAGCACAATTCTCTCAAAAGCGCTCACAAAACCTTAAAACACGAGCAGAAGGAAATGAAGGTAATGTGTCTTATCAGTATTCTTTTAGGTTAAATAATTTCAAGTGGCATGGGAAGTTTAATGCATTTTTCAATCCATCTAGCATCCAGTATTCTTTCTTGTAATTTACCTTTTAGTTTACACCATTTACCTCTTCCCCCACTATATTATTTCTGTTTTCACCAGTTGCTGTCATTTTTAAATACAGTACCTGACATGGTTTTATTCCTATTGTTTAACCCACTTGGAATTTCACATCTGTGTTTTGTGCATCATACCTGTTTGTCTAGCTCTGTTGCCATAATATCTTGGTGATCATTGTTTGCCTTTTATATTTTAAGTTTCAGTTTATCAGAAGACATTTGTCAGATTATTAGAGGCATGCATTACATACCAACACTTTTTTATGAAAAGATTTTATTAAGTTTAGGGTGAAGAGTTTGTATTTGTTCTTTTTATCTTGTTTTATTATAAGTGTAAGTGTCATTTGTTGTATTCAAAATATTTATAATTGATTTGAATGATTAATTTGCCATTTTTGCTTATTTCCATTAACCCAACAATTATTATTTGCTGTCACACTTCACTCTAGCTTGTTATATTTTCATAGGGAAATGTGAATTGGACTGTGTTCATGTCAGAATTTTGTTTCTCACAGTAATGTAAGTTGACTAATCTTATGATGGTACCCTTAGGACCGTCAGAGTAACATGTCTGCCAACGAGGATGAGCTGCTAAAGCTCCGTGAGGCCTTGGAAGATGAAATGACCAAGTTGAAGACGGATTCCACATCCCTCGCAAACCTGCGTAGTGAACACTCCAGACTAAAGGTATACAGTACTACTTGTTTGTTTATGCATACATTATTCATCCTTTGGTCGAGTAATTTTTTATAGTTAATATACTGTAGTTGAAATAAGCTATTGGTCAGTATACACATATAAATCTATACTGTAATCTCGGTGGATAATTAACATAAAGATTATGGTTCACATAATTTCCATTTCGGTCTTCCTCATTCTCAGTCTAGATGCCCTCTTAAGCAACTTTCATTCTCTTGCTATATAGAATCCCTATTTGTAGTTTTGCATATAGATAATACAGAATTATTAGGGCAGTGTTGTTGCCATGGTATTCTTATCATGAGTTGGTAGGGATGTTTCTTGTTAAATCATGAATAAAACTGCTGAAACGGGTTCTCAGTTGGATTAAAGTGTATGGATACGTTTTTCATAGATTTTGTAAAACTAAATGTGTATGTGTATTCCTATTTAAATTTCAGGATGACTTCAGGAGTCTCTTCTCAGCTAACGAGAAGCTACGAACAGAGTACAAGTCTCTCCAGGGTGACTATAAGACCATCAAGACCGAGAACAACACTGTGAAGCTGCGGCTCACGGAGCTTCGGGGGGAACTGAATGATGCTCGTGATCAGATGGCAGCTTTAGATGTTGAAGTCTCAAAGCTCACCAACAAATGCCAGGTACGAACAACACAGGGGAGGCACAAGCATGATGGAGGAATTTAATCATGTGGAATTAGTAAAGAGAAGAATAATGTTAAAGGAAAATAGAAATTAAGGGGTAAGAATGTATGGTGAGGATGCAATTAAATTTATATAAAAATCAATATTTTTTTTTTGTGGAATTCAGTAACTTTATAATTTCTGGCCAGACTTTTTGGGGAGTCAGGTTCTCTACATGCATATATTTATTTATTTTCTTTATTTTTTATGGCATATGTTTAGAGATTGTTTGTTCTAAATTGGCCTTATGGAAGATTATGGTACAAACCTTGATCCAGATGGACTCTTAGAGAAAAGTATCTAATCTCTTCTCTACGTACTATCATGTGCATCATCACTTATAACCACAGAGAAGATTCCCCCCCCCCCCCCCCCCCCTCCCCACATATATGTAATGTAACTAATCCCCAAAATTTCCTTTGTTACATATTGTAGGTGCTTCAGACCCTCAATATGACCCTTGAGGAGGACAGGCGGTCACTCATGTCTCAGGTGTCGTTGCTGCTGACCCAGTACCATGACCTCCTCACCCAGACACTGGAGGACAAGCAGCACTTCCATCAGGAGGAGAAAAACTTCACGTATGTGTGCTTCTGACTCGAGCTTCATGGGACGGGTGTGATAAATATAGAACTCGCTTGTTCATCTTTTACATGAAGTCAAAATTTCTTGTGTTAGGAGTTTGATTTCCACTTTGAACACTTTATGATGGCGAATATTTAATTTTTGTAGGGACAAGTTGAATAATTTGCGGCGAGGGAAGGAGAAGTTGGAGGAGAAGATCATGGAGCAGTACCGACGCATGGACAACTCCCCGTCTAAGAAGTAAGGCTCTAATTTTTAAATGTTAAACAGAACTTTTACTCGATTCTTCATAGTAATTCTATTATCTCACGGAGTTGATTCATTTAGTTTTGTATTGTATTTGAGGTGTGATAAAGTTTGCAATAGGGGTAAATTTCTTAAACTTAAGGACAGCCAATGAATATTGTGCGAGTTTTTACTAAGATGACAAAATCATCAGGTTCAACTCTGGTTGAAGCTGTAGCTTTCCATAAAGCTGTTGCTGAAACTGTTACTGAACCTGAAGTTGTTGTTAAAGCTGCTTATGATGCTAAATTTGATGGTGTAGCTGAAGTTGATGGTTCAGGCCTTTGAATAATAAAGCTGTCAAAAGAACCTTGCACAGCTGCTTTCTTTTCTCATTATACATCTTTATGTAGAGGTCATTTGCATTTATTTAAATTTTAATGCTTTGTTCTGTTAATGGATCCACTTCCGAAAATATGTTCATTGCCTGCTCCATATAATGTCCACAGACCTCTCACCTTTTTCATATCGTTTTAACACATCTAGTTTCTCGGCTAAGATTATACACTTTCTATTAGCTTTTGAAACAACACTACCATCACCTGCTGTGTGTGTGCACTTTAAAACGTACAGACTCAGCATACTTATTGCTTTAAATATTCTGTATACAGTGTAATAAATTATTTCAAATCTCGGTAATAAAAACTTATTACGTGAATTTTAAGGTTTAGAACCCAGATCCTTAACCAGCATGTTAGAGTACCGTGTCTCTGTATGAAATTTGAACAAAATCTAATTTTTTACTTCAAATGCCCAAAACGTCATTTTCACAATACAACGCCTTTTCTCTGGGAACTGAAAAGTAACTTGTTTAAACCTTAAAAATAGTCTGTTAATGAGAAAATGTATATAAAGGTGATTTAAAACTTATGGGCTCAAAGAAATTGTCATTTTAAATATTCTGTATGTATTAAATTATTTCAAAGCTCATTAATTAACACTAAGTACTTGAAATTTAAAACGTAAAACCCCAATCCTTCAACAGCATATAAAGTAGTACCATTGTATGAATTTTGAACAAAATTTGTTTGGGACCTCATATGCTGAAACAATGGGATTCGACAATGGTAATTTTTTTACTATTGCTTTTTTTTATGGGTTTAGTGTACGTTTTGGGGGCTTTTAGTGCTGGTGGAAGTCCGTCCGCTCTCTGACAGTTTAATGTAGTGACTTTCCTTGGTAATGGGTTAAGCATAGTTTATAGACATTAATATTGGTAAAACATTTCATTCAGCTCTTATGTACAGTACTGTAGTTTTTAAGGCATTTCTTATAAATACTCTGTATGTCTTGAATCTTGATAAGGAGTGATTCTTATATTGATGTGCATCTTTCCATACTAATATGAAATTAGTATGAGGAATTTATAGTTGATAAGAGTATAGTTTAGTGTGGATCTAAGAAGGAATGTTCCCCCTGCTAGGTTGTCACCGGGCTGTGTGCCGTACTCGTAAGTAACACGGGATGTGTTTAGTAGCCTCAGGTCATTGCAACCCTCTCGTGTAACTACTGATTCTTCTGTGTCATGTTACCACTGGTTCTACCATGTTGGATCTCACCTTCACCTTGTCAGAATGCTTTACATTACTAAAACATCAATTCAGAATTATGAAAAAGATTTGTAGTGTCGTAATGTGGTCTATAGTTCCTCGTGAAATTGACAATACTGTATTTAACTGTACTTTTATATGGTAAAATTTCTAATGTTTATATTGTTTGATGAAATAATTTGAAATCATTGGTATTTTATATTCAGATATTTCCCTTATAACATATGTAGAGCCAAGGGTAACATGCAGACTGGTAGTTGTGTTTTAAACTCTCCTTTGTAATATTTTCAGAAATCTTGTGTATGTTTCATGCCTTGATTGTTGTCTTTCTGATGACTGGAAGAACAAATTACTCTCATTATTTACTGTTCATCACTCAAGTCAAACATAATGCAGTTCTTTTCCACCTTGGCCGTGTGAAGTCATTTAACTCTTGTAGTCTTAGTTGTAACTCAGCATGGAGAATGTACTGTACTGTGATTATTAACCACCATTGGCTATAGCTAATTGTTTTTTTCCTCCCAATGGTGTACTGTATGCCATTTGTCATAGCCACTTTCTCACCCACAGAAGAATTTCACGCTAAAGCTACTGTAGCCTCGGTTTACTCACCTGCAGCCGATTCATATTAATGCACTGTATTCTTTTTCTGTTGAAAGTTTTGGTTAATTATTGATGTCTTCCTTACTTATTTATTCCATACATATAATCAATTTAAGTTGGAGATTTGTTCCTGTTGTGATAAATTATTGAATAGTTTGTGTTCATATTGTGGTGGATTAAAAATATTCTTCAGTAAAATTAACATTTTAGCACAGTTCATCCAAAGAATACTGCACATTGGTTTTGTTGTCATGCAGGGATGCAGTTTTCCATGTGTACACTTTAGAACTAAATTACACGGGAAAAAGATTCTTGGAAGTAGGGAAACGTCGGAAGAGAAATAATTATTAGTTTTAGAATCGCAAATTGCAGCGTTTAGAAGGATAGTGATAACATATGACTGTTATTACCAACTGCTAAAACATCTTAGAGACAGTATAGAGGCTCCACACACACACATATATACATACACACACTTTAATACAATATTTTTCAAATTTATAATGGAACCAGCCAGGTTATATTTAATATACCTGTTATCTCTGTTGACTGTCTCCTTGTATTGTTGTATATCATGGATGGTTTCATATACAGTAGTGAATAAGTTTTTTTTTTAAACACTTGAGGTTATCCAGTTTGGGAATGGAGATGGTTTCATTTTGCTTGAGAGAGATGGTTAGATATCTTGGTTCATTTATTCCTTAAGATGCACACTTTATACACTAAGCTGTTTTCACATTTTTCTATTTTTAATGATCAAAAGGAGAAGCTACTTAATTATTTGAATCCACTGTCCCCTTGACCACCTTCTTGCATGGTCTCTGTGAATGTGTTGTTTTGAGTAGAACTAATTTCATAACTTACAATTTCACTCTAAAAGTTTAAGGTTATACCGGTAAATGATGTTGCAGTTTTATTATTCTCAGGATCAGTTGTCATAGTTTCTTGATACCGATACCTGTGGGACTCTCATTAATTAGTTGAAATATTGTAGTAATTACTTTGCATATTTTTGTGAGTTGTAACATACTGTATCGAAATAAGCTGATATATTTGTATGACCTGTTTTTTGTACTGTTATTTATGTATACAAAACCTCGAGTTGAATGTGATGTAGCATAGAATAAATGTATTGAAGGAAGAGGAGGAATAAAATACAGTACAATCATTTGATTGTACGTACCAGAGATAATGTGTTTCTTTAATGGTCAGTCTGTGTGTTTTGTCTTCTCAGGAAAGGTTTTGGCTCTAACCTGGTCCGCAGAGTGAGAAAAGCCGGGACGGAGCTCATCAGTAAGGTACCCAGGGTAAGTATTTACACGTACTGTACAGGGTATCCTCATTATACTTCGGAGATGTGTTCTAGGGAGGAGCGACTTATAGCAAAATATTTTATAGTCAGGAACTTTCGGTGTACTGTACAGAATATGCATTATATCATGTACAGTACTGTGATACCCCATGAAAAGTGTTTCAAATATTAAAGACAGAAATAGTAATGAGATGGGGGGGGGGCGTCTCCATAACCTTGTGCAATACTGAACTGTACTTGTGATTTAATGGGTCAGTCTTCATTCTTGGCATGTGTAAAACTTTCATGACAAAATTATGGTACAGTATATAAATTTCTTTACATGTTACATTGCTTTTGTTTTCAGTAATTGTAGGACTGTATTATACAGTATTATATAGCAATAATGGCTACAATGTGTAGCAGTTGCATACTATGTTATAATCATACATTTTGGACCTCAGAGTGGGCGGTCGAGATCCCGTGGGCGTGAAGAGGGTGGAGACAGCCCAGACTCCTCATCCTTGGGATCATCTTCACATGCTAACGACTCACTGGATTCCGGCTCCGAGACTCGCCGTTCCTCGCCTAACCTGCCGCCTTCCCCACTGCATGATGGGGAGGCTGGAGAACTGAGATCAGGGAGGAATGGACAAACACCTAATCATTATAGGAAAAGTCTGCCACCAGCCCTCAGTGATACCTTCACCTCGGAAATACTCAGGTATGGTTTTTTGTATGTAAACGGGATATCCTCATGCACACACAACCTGACACATCCTCTCCTAATGAATGCACACACACACACGGACGGGTATATTAAAAAAACTTGTTTGTGGGTGGAAGAGAAAGATGGTTTGTCTTTCAAGAGAATGTTTTTATATAGCATCTTAGAGACAAGTGCCTCTTGGTAAATTGAACATTTATGTCTCATTACTGCACAGGGGGATGTGTACACTTATACCCTTTTTATTTTCTCGATCATAATCCTCATTTTCTGGCAATCGTTTGACTTCATCATACACTTGAGAGGTTTGTTCATTTGTTACATAATGTCAGGGGGAAAATATCAGTTGTCTACAAGTTTAGTCAATTTAATATTGCCAACATATTTGGATGTCACCTCATAATCTGTACAGTTCAAATGGATCTCCCATCCTTAACATTTCGCTACAAATTAGTTTTGGTATAGTAAGGATATATCTTGCAAAAATCATGTATATGATTTAAAACAACTGCACAGTGTAACAGCACTCAGCATGTCGTGATGGTTGGAAAATAGAAAATTGATGGTAGGTCAAGATCAGCTTTCATGAGTAAGGAGTTAAGAGTTCACAACATTTTTTTTATTTTAGAATAATGGGCAAGACTGTGGTGGGAACAGTGATAGAGGAGGTGACTATTAGCAGACCCAGCTGTGTAGGGACAAGTAGGTTCAGTGTTGTACCTGCAGTAGTAGCCTGCTTGTGAAGGCAAAATCTGTCAACTTTTTTCTAACCCAGATGGATGAAATATAGACCGCTAGAACCAGTGGCAGCTTGAGTGAAGTGTGAGCAAATATCAGGACTCGAGGAGAACTGTTGTAAATGTTTACCATTATACCAAGATCTTGGTTTTCTTACTTCATTACTATGTCTTGCAGCTATGGAACTGAGTTGTACTTCATTTGTTATTTTTAAAGTTAGTAGTTAGGTTTTTTTTAGTGTCGAACACCTTATTTACTCTGGAATGTTGTAAATCTAGCATAAAAGTTTTTATAATTCTTCCTCTTGTTGAAGTTCCTGGTTCTTATCTTTAAATTGTTCTACTGAGACATTTAAACCATTTGGGAAATACAATTTATTTACCCTTTAGGCAACAGTTAAAGTATTCTCCCACTACTTTGTTATTTGCCTGACCTGTGGCTAGCTTTGATCACTGTTTGTGGATGTATGTAACTTTTTGCTAGTGGTCAGATTGCAAATTTAAAGAATCCAGTTCCAATTGTATTAGCAGTTTTTGCCATCAAGACCATACTTTGCTTTGAGCTTGTATAGGTAGTAATAGTATTTGAGGTTCCATGTACTGTAGTTCATTGCTAGTAGTTTTGTTTATGCACAATGAATTTATAATTTTTTTACATTTAGCTGAAAGTTTTGTACAGTGCAGTATATGACTGGGAATGTTAAGTGTCAGTTTTACAGTACAGTACAGTACTATGTTTAAAAAAAATGGTATAGGTCCTACCACTAGAAGCACAGTACAGTAGGGTCAGGATTTATCGAGACTTTATATAAAAAAAATTATATATCGCGGCGACCAAAATTATTGAAATTTTCCTGTATTTAGCGATAAATTTTCTTATTTCGCGAGGGAAATCAGACAGGAAATATTTCAAATGTACCGCCATGGCAAACAAATGCGTTATTTGCTCACCAGAGGCGCCACCGTGGCTGCTCACTCATGCATTCACACTCGCCCGCTCAGTCTTTCTGAGTGAGTGACAAGAAAGCAGCCGACTCTGCTGCAGTTTACGACTTCTGAGGCGAGTGTAAATGGGTTGCTAGTGACATGTGAAGTGAAGTGAAGATAATGGAAAAGATTTAATACTGTAAGTAATATTTTTGGTGTTCGTTTATGTAGGTGTGGGATTGTCAAGTGAGGGTGGCAGTGTGGCGTCTGCTGCCGAGTCTGGTGTTCCCAGGATGGTGCGCCAGCTGCCGAATATAGTGTTCCTGAGACTGGTGTTCCTTGATGTTGATATTGAAACAACCTGTTGTTCCCAAGTCTAGTGTTCATTGGTGCTTTAGTTAGTAAGACAATGAACTCGTTAGTCAAGTTTAATAATTTTTGGGGGCCTCCAGAACCCAACCCTATTTTCCCCATTGATTACATGTAATTATATATCCCGATTTAGTATATAGCGAACATCGTTGGACTCTATCTCGCGACATATCCCGACCCTACTGTATTTTATGTGTTGTTGGGAAGGGATGTAGTAATCTCATTCAGGTGATGGAGACTAAAGCATTAATTTATTCATTAAGAAATTAAGCATATTTGTTCATTAGCATTAATTCATGTATTCATAAAAAATTTAAGAAAAAATAGGAATTGTAGTTTTTACTTGTATCATAGATTTTTGTTTCAATCCACAGAGGTTCAGTATCATCAGAGGATGTGGGGAGTGTGCGATCAGGTGATGCTAGTGACAGCCACCAGGAGGACTCTCTCTCTACAGTAACAGCCGGTAGTGGGACTGCCGAGCTTAGCCGTGCTGGTTCTCGACGCCCTGTATACCTCACCGAAGATTCAGATTCCATACCAACACGGGATGTGGGTCCCGAACCTCTGCAAGATAACCAGGTAGCTAAGACCTGTGTACTATTCAGATGCATTATATTGTAGTATTACCTCCACTTATGTACTGCAGTGATGACTTAACTTTGGGGTTTAGAGTAAAGAAAAGTACAGTATTAAAAGTATCAAATTTATCCGGGCTAATTTTTAACTTTTAGTATGGGCATGTACAAGTACAGTATTGTATAATACAGCCCAGAAGGCAGTACTGTACAGTAAATTACTTTTCATGCACACTCAAACACATTGTACTGTATATATCCAATATGAATACTTATAAATTGGTGTTTAGTATAATCTGTGCATTTTAGCATTAGAAACTAGACCTCATTATTATTGTTTTTTCAGAGCCGAGGCAGAGCATCCATACGCAGTACATCATCAGCCTCTCTTAGCCAACAGGTGATAAACAGGTATGAAAAATACCTGTGGTTTATAGTTTGGTGCAGGTCTGTCTCTTTCTGTATACTTTAATATTATAACATTTTATGTCCACATTAATTTGGCAAAAAAAGGTTAATATATTGATAACCAATTTTGATTGCTTTGTTTCTGTGTGTATAAACTGTAATCCATCTCATCCTAACTGATAAGATATTTTCTTTAACCATTGGGGGATGACTACAGCTTATTAATCCTTTATTTGCCACATCTTAAGTATGGTATTTGTGTGTACTGTATGTTTGTGCTTGTTTTTAATTATGGGGAGGATGAGAAAAACACGTAGATAAATTAATAAGAGGTATGTGACAATTGTGGTTCATGTACTGTGGCCTGCAGAGTAGGGAGCTTGGACAGGGATTCAGTGAGCCTCGCATGCAAAACTCAACACTTAACCTTGAACGGCAGCTAAGCATTCCCTAATCCACCTGACCTCCCATATGGACACAACTGGAATGGAAGGAATATAAAACCACCTCTGATATTGGTCACCATCCCTACAGCTAACAACGTGCAATAAAGCCTCGAATAACGACGGTAATGTGTCCTCTAATATTGCAGTGTAAGGTGAATCATCGTACTGCGAATCATTAATTACCGTTAAAATAAAGCAATAATAATGAGATGCGTTCCCACGTGTGACCTTTTCATATCTTTTGTGTGGCCTTTTACCCTCTTTTCCCCCCAAAACAATACAATTAATGAAAATTGCAAACTAGGGTATATTCTTTAAAAAATGTTTCTGAAAGCACCTTATACAATATAAGTGAATAATAATATGGTCACACAAGAGGAGATTGGACGCCATTGTTTTCGTTTGTGTTTACAGCCGGGAGTCCGGGACGATAGTTCTACACGAGAAAATTAATAAAATAGGACCCTGGCTTTAGCTGTAGTAAAATTATTGTAAAAAAATGAATATATATGTTTTAAGTAATGTTAACAAATGGAACAATAGAAGTAGCTAACCACTAATGGTAAAGAAAAAAAAGTGAGATGGTTTGGGAATGCCAACATATACGTGCTCATTTAAGGATACCGTGTCATTTATCTTTTTAAGACTATGTACAAAAGATTCATTGTTGTGTATTACTGAATATGTATTTGATTGAATTAATCTTTATATATGCGAAATGAACAATACAATTCATAAATAATACATAGAATATTAAAACACACAAGAGGAGACAAGACGGCATTGTTTTTGTGAGTGACGATGGTTCTACTGAAGAAAATAAGACCCTGGTTGCAGCTGTAGTGAACTTAATGTCAAAAAATTGAATACCTGTATGTATGTTTTAAGTAATGTTATATAATGTTCAAAAATGGAACACTAGAAGTAGCTAACCACTAGTGGTAATGAAATAAAGCGAGACGATTGGGAACGCCAACGTATGTACAGTAAGTGTGTACATGTGAAAACATATTGTCATTTCTCTGCATATGAATATGAAAGCAACACTTATTTACTGTTCATATATGTTTTAAATAATATTTACGAATGTATACCGGTAACAAAAATTCTACTCGCCAATGGTGGTAGTCTAAAACATAAGGACAGCGAGTTTTTACTCAGATGACGAAGTCATCAGGTTCAACTCTGGCTGAAGCTGTAGCTTTCCATAAAGCTGTTGCTGAAACTGTTACTGAACCTGAAGTTGTTGTTGAAGCTGCTTATGATACTGAATTTGATGGTGTAGCTGAAGTTAATGGTTTAGGCCTTTGAATAATAAAGCTGTCAAAAGAACCTTGCACAGCTGCTTTCTTTTCTCATTATACATCTTTATGTAGAGGTCATTTGCATTTATTTAAATTTTAATGCTTTGTTCTGTTAATGGATCCACTTCAGAAAATATTTTCATTGCTTGCTCCATATAATATCCACAGACCTCTCACCTTTTTCATAATGTTATAACATCTAGTTTTTTGGCTAAACTTATGCACTTTCTATTAGCTTTTGAAACAACACTACCATCTCCTGCTCTCTTGCTCATAATGAATAGGGATGCAAAAATGCTGGAAGAAACCTGAGAAAGCTTTTCTCCTTTTCCTGTTCAGATGCGTGAAAACAAAGGGCCCGCCAGCTGCTATTGTTTACACTAGTGATGCTGGCGTCACCACTAGCAAGCCCGGCAACTTCCGTGTGCAAGGCGTGGTTTTTTTATAATATGTGGATTTAGTTATTATTTATACGAAAATGTAATATATTTATTTTGATTTTATCTTCAGTACAAAGAAAATAATGGTGTACATTGAAATGGGTCCTAAATTAACCAGGGTCTTAGATATGAATCTATTAGTTGAACCATCGTTATCGGAGCTTTACTGTACTGGTCTTAGCTGCCATTTGAGACCTTATCTACATCTTATTTCAATACTGCTGCTGCAATCCCAACCCTCCAACCACTGATCATAATACAAAAGATGCTTGTTCTCATGAGGCCGACTCACTTACACTTGCGGGAAAACAATAATGGTCCAAAGGTTGTTTCCAGTCACAGATCAGTTAGGTGTAAACATTATTTATTTAGTTGATTCTAAAATTACCTTTGGTCATACAATTAGGGATGAGGGAACAATAAAAAATTTAAATGGGCAAAGTTGAGAGTAGGGGGGCCAGGGGAAGGTAGAGACTGAGAAGGATGATTGACACTAAAAAGTGGGTCCCCAGAGAGATACAAAACACCAAAGGTTTGCTAAAAATGGCCTTAAGAATGTTTAGAGTGGAAGACTGTGGTCGCCAACCCTCACGTGGGAGAACGGCACTCTGATTGTTTGAAAATAGCCTTATTGGGAACTTTTCTCTTGTGTTAAAGTTTCACAGTACAGTACATATTCTTCCCTTTTCATCTCTCTGGATTTTGGTCCTTGTTCATGTAGCCATATTCTGTATCGAGATTGTGTGTAGTATTTCCTGTCAGGCCTCTGGAAACAACAAGAGAGTACAGTACAGTATTGTAGTTGTATGTTCATGCTTCTGTGTTTGGTTGTGTGTTTTTTCTTTGATTCATTCAGTGCAGCTGGTCTGAATTTCAATTGCACCTTCTGTGCCAAATGGAGTTAGTAACCTTGCTAGTGTGTGGAGCATCATCCTACAGACAGCATTATAACCCTTTGCATGATGGTGTTGTCTCGTTCTGTAGTCGCCCTGAAATAAGAAGTTTCGTATCCCTGTTATATTTTTATATAATTTTTTCTGTAGGAGTTACAGCAGCATCCACAGCAGCCTTCCTCCCTCCACTCCCTGCACCCCAACGCCAGGAGGAGCACCACAGGCATCGACACCAAAGACTGGTGCTCGGAGAGAACGGGCAGTGGACGACGAACCCCCTACCACTCCCCGTTTGCCACCCCGCGCAGATCATTCATCCAGGTATGCTGCCAAATTTGAATTCTGTCAGTTTGTTCACAATTTCATGACATTACAGTTGTAGTTATATTATATTGGGTATTTATTATTAAACATGAACTGTGGTGTTTTTAAAACTTGTGATTTTGACTAGTAGTGTAGAATTAGCAAATAAATGTTAAGTATTTACATAAAAGTTCATCTTTTGGAAGACTTCACTTTGTATTATGTTTATTTCTGGTCTGCCACTTAGGAGTCATATTTTTTAGCCCTGAAATAGGTAGTGTATACTAATGATTTCATACGTTTGTAGTGCACCACAGGTTCCCCCAAGATCCCGTCGTGGGTCCAGCGTCATTCAGCCAGATTCCCTAATCTCTAGTCAAACTTCACCTCCTGACATTCCCGATCCAACACCACCGAAGCCTCCACCAAGGCCACCTCCTTCAGATGACACGCCTTTAAAGACCGGGAAAGATATTGTGGATAATTCGGTTTGGTATGAGTATGGGTGTGTGTAACATCTACTGTTTAGTGGCACGGAGGAGGAACTTCCTTTAGGTAAGTGGCCAATTGCATCATAAATATTTGACAAATGTCTCATTGACATCCATCTCAAATGTAGCTTCAGCAGTTGTTTTACATGCAATTTGGCCCAAAAGGTTAAATATCTGCCCCTCCCCATCCTAAAAAACATGCATTTTAAGAGCTGCAAAAGTTAAGGGTGATACTTTTGATGTAGTGCTACAGTAAAGATGATTTTGTTACCTGAACTTAGTTATGACTAGGTGTAAGTAAACCTTGTGTTTCAAAATGCAATACATTTGGTGCATGATTTAATGTAGTGACTTCAGAGCTGGTGGTATTGACTGTAATTTGTGATGAAACATGACTTCAGCTGATCTCAAACAGTTTATCATCTGTTAGGTAGATCAGGTGTATTCCTTATTGGTAATGTTGCAGTTTATGTATACTGCTTGTGATTTATTTGTACATATATCAGAGGGCACAACAATTTATTTGTACATACATATGTAGTTTTTTTTTTTTGTCAGCCACTGTATTTTGATTTTTCTATATGTTTGTAGAGAGATCTAAATGATGAGAGTGTGCGTCTTGTAATTTAAATGCATATCATTTTCATTTCACTTATATTCTGTATCATCAAAATCTAGAATAATCATTCATTTGATGTAAGAGACCTTCGTGTATTGAGTCAATCTTGTGATGTCCTGTGGCTTGCTAGGCTGTTCCTGGAGACGTTCGGCTGAGTCTAGCGGTAATACTCCATTGACCTCGTTTATATCGGTTAGTTTTCAAAGGGTAGTTTATTGAATGCAGTGTTCATTAATAAGTTTCTAGTGCAGAATATTCTTTTTTTATAATTCACATAATTTAAAATTTTTGAAGTTGATAATCATTAATTCCTATCCAGTTAACCAAGTTGTGTACCATTGTTATAGTATGTTGAACACTTGCTTAAAGTCTGGATCCAACAGCGGAGTGAACAACAAAAGGTGTCTGGAGTGTTACGGTACAACTCTGGTTGTCTCTTGGTGTAGGTGATGTTAGCTTGTTCAGTCGAGATGTGCATTTGTAGTGTTCCTAATGGCATACCTGTATGTAGTACATAAGGCAGTCTTAATCTCATGGTGTTACACAGGTTTTTATTTTTTTTTCTACAATTCATTATACTTATGAAAAAAAATCATTACTACTTTTATGTAGATTGGTCTATGGAGAGAAGTTTTCATGGTTCTTACCCAAGATAAGTGCACATGGTCAAAAAGTATCTTTATGGAGGTGTCTGATGAATTTCAAAATGAACTCTGTGACTTCTGTTGTCAAATCCTTCATCCATTGTGTCATATTGCCTAACACAAAATTGTAAGAGATACTTTTTGGATTGTGTGTACAAGTCTTGAGTAAGGAATTTTTTGTTTGTTTAAGTTTTTACATTTTAGGTATTGTAGTGTTTCAGCAATTTTCTCAAACCTGAACTCTTCATACCACAAAGAGATACAGTACGGTCCAGAGGATGTGTCCAGCGTCAATGCTAAACCTTTTCATTAGGTAAGATAGAAGTGATTTTTTGGTAGATAGATCTAATCTGTGTATAATTTGTAATGATTTTTGAGATGTAAATTGTTTCAAAACTCAACCTGTGACAAATTTAACCTTCGATAATCAATGTAGTTTAACAGTCCAAAATTATGAACAGCTATGGTTAGTACCACATCCATCAAATTTTACTGTTGAAGGAATATTATGATTACTAGGCATTAAGACTATTTCGTTTATGGTCTTTTTGATCAAGATGTACAGTCCCCATAAGAAGTATTGTTAGATTTTCCATCACTAAATTTGAAACACTTGACAAAATGCTTTGACGTGATCCCCAGTGCATCATCATAAGTTGATATGCTTGCTTGCCATATCAGCAACAGATAGAGATGGGGTTAGGATTGTGGAGAGTCATCCTTGTATAGCATATATGAGTTACTTCAATATAACAAGAAATCCATTAAGCAGTATTTGTATTATTTGAAAACATATACAGTATACTCATTCATGCTCAAAGGTCGCAGGTGTAGAACTACCAGCTATACAGAAACAGGGCGAGTAACATTGTTCAGAAAGCCTCGAATCACATTGACCCCATGGCTAACGATACTTTTTGGGGGGGACTTTGCATTGAGGAATTATATAAGTAATCAACCACCTTATTCATTCAGGTGTCATGTATGTAATAACTGCATGTGTCAAGTCCTCAAGTCTGATCTTGTATGTTAACCTATGCATTACTCGACTGATCTTGGTTGAGATACTTTTAACATTTCTTGTTCAGCTTAAACTATTGAAACATGACTTATGCTTCAAGATTGCAGGGCAGCATGAATTAAAAGAAATATGAGTGTAAAGATGGTTTTATTTAGTTATACAAAATATATACAGGGACCTTTACAATTATGCCCAAAAATTTTATATCATATTCAGCAAGGAAAATAATTTTTCTCCAGTTTTTAAAATGAAATTAAGTAGAGCATAAAACGATTGATTAAATGCTGTGGCCAGGAATAATATGAAAATCTCTGGGAAGGAAGAACCTCTCTCACTCATATAATCTCTTCCCACTTCAAGTAGGTCTGCATAAGTCATGAGTATATAAATAAGACCCAGTTATTGTAGCCATAATTGACTATAATTTGAGAGAGGTTAGTGCTATTAAAATGTTTAAAAAACAAAATTGGTTCATTGAGATATTAAAGGTTTTGAGAGCAAAGGGTGAAAGTTAATAGGGCTGGCCTTGTTCACACACACACTGAAGCACTACTACTGGATTTACATAGCAATTCAAAGAGGTGATTGATCAAGTGTTACTAGACTCCAAAATGGACTACAAATACAGGTATTTTCCACATTTTTGTATCCATCTTTTAAATTTTGGTAAATATGCATATACTGTACAGTACAGAGAACTCTCATTGATCTCACATCCTAAAAGATGTGTGAAATATATGGAAGTTCCTTCAACTGTTTAGTAGAATACAAAATATATATGTAAATATTCAGTACACTGCTAGGCCTCGGTTACCCATGGAAGCACTACCATAGGAGACATAAAGGGACAGCTGTTCTCTCATTGATAGTTGTGGCCAGTCAGAGTGCAACACCACCTGGTGGTTTGCCATACATCCTTGGTTCTTAAATTTTGCTGTTGTCCATACTTTAATAATTTCTTATATTTATTTTTCCTACATGTTTGTACAGTAATATCCCCGTTAGTCGGAACCTTTGGTCCCCGAAATTCTATAATAGCCGAAATGAATTTTGAGCATTCTTGGAAAGCTCTCCATTCCGAGCATGGGAACAAGTTTCAGAGGATGAAATCATTCACATTTTCCAGAAAAATTGAGAGGAAATCTCTTCGTTCTGTTCTGGGAATGAGGACAAATTTTAAAAAAGTTCAGAGATATTGCATCATGTTCCAACGCATCTCAACATACTGGGCATGTAGGTAGGCTAACTGCTTTGGTAGCTCATGCGCTTAGTTCGTATTCTGTTGCCATTGTATAAGGTTGTTCCCTTTGCTCACTGCTGTTTTTACGTACAATTTATATTGTGTAGTGCTGTACATTACTGTACCAGGACACAATCGGCTAAAAATACAAGTTGATACACAAAAAGTAACTATACTGTACATTCAGCTAGCGTGAAAGTATTGTGCACAACCAGGTAGACAGTGTATGCTGACTGTACACTAGTGTAGAGGTGTATGTGTAGTAGACAGTGCCTGTACTCTACAATCCTTCCTTCATGGACACGAATCTTGGTGGGCTACTGTGTACATTTTGAGATGATATCTGATTGGCTTAGAGCAGGCATGGGCAACCTTTCCTCAGCAATGGGCTGCATTACGATTTAGGTATTTTTCTGCAGGCCAACCCACCAAAATTTATATCCTACCTAACCAAAAAGTAATGTTAATATTGTAGTATTAGCACGTACAGTGAAGCAGTTTATCGTCACGTCCACCTTATGATATTTTCAGTTTACAGTCCGCCTTTTTCCCATTTATGAAACAAATCCATCATAATTTAAAAGTAATATGTTAATGTTTCTTGGCATTTAACAGAAGATGAGTGACGCATTTTGTGAATACGTTTATTTTTCCTACAGATACAGAATTTCTCTTACTTACGATACACACCCACCAGAATAATCCCAATGTTAATCTTGGCATATGAGGAATTACAATGAAATAACCTGCAGGCACTTCTCTCTCTTTACATATTTGTATACTGTATTGGCGGTTTCGACCCAAAATTAGACTTCATTTAAAATCTTAGTATAAGTACTCCTGAGCATGCCGATTCCAAATCTATGGTCCCCGATTCGTTTGTGGGGTAATTAGCGGTAATAATGACGCTTGAAAAATTTTAATTACATTATTTCAATGCTAATTACTTGCTAACCATGGGTTTCCGAGGTGCAATTTTGGTATTGTTGTGTTGAACACTGTGTGACCACTGCCCGTGACCTCACTTGGACTTACCCAACCTGAGTTAATTCCCAAGTGACTCACTGCCTCATGGCAGCTAATCCATCAAACAGACCATGCCAAACCTGGTCCATAAACTCTCACAAGTTAAAAGGTTTATTTATATTGTTGACTATATATATTATTTCACTGTTACATTTTTGTAGTTACTTATTCTTAGGTGATGAAACGGCAACAAATTGTGTGTAAAGATTATTTTTTTAATAAATATTGCTTTACTCACCATAAACTGGCTGCATTTATCTGACCCGCAGGCCACGTTAAATAGAATTTCTCAGTCACGCCACACAAACACATGATCTGGCCAGCATGCGGCCCACAGGCTGCCAGCTTTCCATGCCTGGCTTTGAGGCCGTAAACAACAAAGGTGGCGGCAGACTTTATCGGTGATTCTCACTATTTTTTTTTTTTGAATGAAACTATAACTACTTTAATACAGTAATTATTAAATTAATATTATTTTAATTTCCATCAAAACGAAAACTACCTAGTTGGTCGAAGCTCCGTTAAAAAAGGTATCATAGTACGACAGTATATTTTGCTTAAATAAATATAGCTCTGTATCTCTCCATGCGATGTGCGTAGTTTAGACTCTGAATACTTAACCCAGTATCCGGAAAAATTTCGGGGATGAGAAATTCATCTCAACACCCGGAAATATCTCATTTCCAGAAGAGCTTTGCACCAATTATTCCAGCTAATGGGGATATCACTGTACAGTACTACTGCACTTGCTTCGGTAATCCTGGCCTTTTCTACATAATTATTTTTTGCATTGTAATAATGTAGCAATTACTTCTCTTGTGTGGAAGCCTGACTAACATGTAGGATTTTTCAAATGATTGAAGTGTTTTCTCTGCTCTAAACTCTTTGTGTAAAGGTTATCAGCGACTGAAATATTATGGGAAGAGTCTAAATGTTGCTGCCCCAAGAGTACATTTGTGAAAAGCTAACATTCATTATGCTATTTCCAGAAGGGTTAGCTTAACTCTGCATCGTTGTGAAAAGTGGAGCAATACCCTAGCAAATATTGCCCTACCAACCCTACCTGGCCACAGGATTCGATCTTGTGTCTAATCGGTAAGAGTTTGCGTTTTATCAATTTTTTGGAAATCCATAATTTTTCACCATGACCTACATACATATTTTTTTTTAGCTAAAACTGGGGAAACAGTTCCATTGATTTGACAGTACAGTAGTATCAGGCCAACTCATAATATCCACAAAAATAAAAGGCTACTGAATAACAGTTCAAATAATATCCTTAAATTTAACTATATATTCATGTTATGCAGATTTATCAACATGTGATGAACTTAAAAGTAAATACATCACAGGTTTTGAGACGAGCTCAAGTTTTGGAGTTGTAGGAAAAAGAAAATATGCAATACTGAAACTCAGCTCAAACACATCACATATTGTGTTGAGATAAGGTGATTCTGCTACAGCACCCAACAAGACACAAGAGCGTCACAGTAGCAGTGACAAGTAGGGTCCACACTATGTCCATTAGTTTGTCTAGATTTCTTTATTTGCAAAGTAATGTCATTCACATGTATGGAAGTCAACCATGATGAATTAACTGTGCAGAATTTTGGTCCCCACTTGTCACTCCTATACCACAGGAAGAACACTGGCAATATAATCTAATCTATAATGACTATTTTTTGGTTACTTTTACAATCATGGATTATAAAGTATGTTTGTGATATATGTATATATAAATGCCAATAGTGATTATTTACAACTCATACATGCATTTTAAATATGTCATAAGTTAGATATGACTAAATATACCACTCGAGTCACCTCAAGTACATGTGAGGTTGGCTGGTTTGTGCAAATAAACAAAGACTACACAATATTTATATACAATAGAATCAACAACCTCTGACTATGGCAACAGCACTCTCCAAAAGAATCAAATTGTTATGATATAATGGGCGACTACTGTACAGTTGCCCACATGTATAGTGTTCTGCTCTTCGGTGGAAACGCCACCTGTGGTCAACTGTCCATGTAGATCAACCCTTGTGATGGTAATGAATACATATTTGTATTTTTTTTATGTATTTTTTACTCATACATTCAGATCAACATCAGTCTATACAACTCCATAATCTACCTTCAAAATTGCTTGATAGGGTAAAGTTTAAAAAAAATATGGCTACCACTAACAAGCCTTCATACTTAATGAAATACAAATAGGAATCTTATTTATAAGAAAATACATATATATTTTATTTTTTTGTCTCATTGAAAACATCAGCTAGTTTTGTAATATGCTGTAAATATATTAGTTTCAAAGTTTGGATTCATCAGGCAGTAACTGAGGTCAAAGGTGGGCTAGGACGGATATTTCAGCATCATTGGAGGTGGGTTGTGATGGAGCTGTAACATAATTTGAATGTGAACCTGATACTGTAACAACTACAGCATCAGAGCCAATGACTTGTGATGAATCTGTTGTCTGTACAATGGTAACAGTGTTGTCATCCTTACGGCTATCCTTCTTGGCTGGTGGTAAGGCCGAGTCCTCCATAACAGCAACTTTATCTCTATCCACCAATTGTGCTGCTCGAAGAGAACCATCTTGTGAAGGTGGAGCTCCAGTCGAGTATATTGATTCATGTGAGAGGAAGGATAAGCACGAGGGATCCCTGGAATGTGCAGGAGCTATGGATCCTCCTGGATGGGATGACGGAATGGCATCAGGATTGTGGGAGACGGAACCTTCCCTTGATCGATAACTTGGTGGGTGGCTGTAGTTGCTCTCTCGTCCCAAGGTGTTTACGGCCAGTCTGAGAAAATATAACACGGTAAAATAAAAGAAATTGATGTAAGGTGAGAGAAGATATCTTATTTGTAATTGTCTGATGATACTAGTAGCATTTCTTCTAGTTAAATGTTACATACAGTAATGTACTTTAACTTGAAAGTATTCACTGACTTACCCTCTAAGGTTATGGGCACCCGAGCGGTAGGTAGGCGGTGGAGAAGGTGCTTGTGGATTTGCAGGGTGTGCATGATGGCGATCCAAGAGCAGGAGACGCAGCCGGTATTCCTGCATGGAGGCCTGGTAACTAGGAGGTGGAGGACGGTACTGGAACTCTGGGTACATCATTGCTGAAACACGGTTTTTATTAATACATGGTTGGGGTAGGAACGAAAATAGGAATGGAAAAAGCAAATTAGTTGGGGTTAAAATGGGATAAAAGAACAGAGGGATGAGGCAGGAGTGGGGAAGGGAGGAGTGGAGAGAGAAAGGAGGTATTGTATAGAGATAATGGGAAGAGGGAAGAAGAAAAGACCAGTGATACAGAGGATGGGTATGTGAGGAATAGTGATGAAAGTGATATGGAGAGTGAATGAGATGGGGATGAAGAGTGACAGAAGTGGTGGGAAGTGTGATGATGTGGGGGAGGGGCAGGAAGATTGTAATAGAGGGTGGGAAAAGAGGAAAGGTGAAAGAGAGAGAAGGGTTGTTTGGGAGGAAGATAGGTGAAATAGATAAAGGGGTTGGGAAGGCAAGAAGAAATATATTATTTTGTAAGTGGGAAGACAAATTATATTACATACACTGTAGAAGAAATTATTTTTTCGGTACAGAAGGAAGAACTGTGGCTTGGGAATTCGCTGAGCACTGACCAGCAACCCCATGGACAAGAGGCAAATGCTGTCCACTCAGCTGCCACAACCACAACTCTTCCCTTTTACCATGCGCGAAAATGCTGTTGAGTGTAGATAGTGAACAAGAGGTTGCAAATGCTGACGAGATACACTTACCAGCATAGGGATGATGTGGTCGACCGAAGGCTGGTGCCATACGAGCCATAAAGCGTCGAGGCTCCCCACGGGCTGGGTCATGGGGGGCCAGACCCAGCATGACTCGACATGGTGCGTCCCTGGAGGTTAGGTGCCACGCCACTCCAGACACTGTGATCAGCACGATGCCTACACCTGCAAACATGCATCTGTGAGCAATATTGTTTTCAATATTGTGCCTTGATCAATCATTGTTTAGAAATCCTTCAGCTCTCCACCACAATATGATCAGCAAACACCACTACAAACCATTAATTGCTCCACAGAGGAGGAGATCCATCTATATTGATATTGTAACTTTATTTAGCCAGACAAAGATACAGACTGGATAATAATAACACTATTGATATAGCTGAGCCAACATTTTGTTAGTAAATTTTTATGAAAATGTTTTGCTGCCCTATATGGTATCCCAGAGAAAAGGACATGACCAGGCTGATGTATTTGAGCAGCTGTGTGGTCCCTAAGGGCTCAGTCTCTCCACTACCCTACTTCCCTACCACCCTACTTCCCTACCACCCTACTTCCTTCCCTCCCCTACCACCCTACTTCCTTCCCTCCCCTACTTCCCCCTCCTACCTACCTCTCTACTCCCCCCCCTCCTACCTACCTCTCTACTCCCCCCCCCTCCTACCTACCTCTCTACTCCCCCCCCCTCCTACCTACCTCTCTACTCCCCCCCCCTCCTACCTACCTCTCTACTCCCCCCCCCTCCTACCTACCTCTCTACTCCCCCCCCCTCCTACCTACCTCTCTACTCCCCCCCTCCTACCTACCTCTCTACTCCCCCCCCTCCTACCTACCTCTCTACTCCCCCCCCTCCTACCTACCTCTCTACTCCCCCCCCTCCTACCTACCTCTCTACTCCCCCCCCTCCTACCTACCTCTCTACTCCCCCCCCCTCCTACCTACCTCTCTACTCCCCCCCCCCTCCTCTCCTCCTCCCCCTCCTACCCTCCTACTCCCCCCCCCTCCTACCTACCTCTCTACTCCCCCCCCTCCTACCTCCCTCTCTACCCCCCCCCTCCTACCTACCTCTCTACTCCCCCCCCCCCTCCTACCTACCCTCTCTCCCCCCCCCTCCTCCCCTCCTCTCCTACTCCCCCCCCCCTCCTACCTACCTCTCAACTCCCCCCCCTCCTACCTACCTCTCTACTCCCCCCCCTCCTACCTACCTCTCTACTCCCCCCCCCCTCCTACTTCCTCCCCTACTCCCCCCCCTCCTTCCTAACTCTTTTCTCCCCCCCCCTCCTACCTACCTCTCTACTCCCCCCCCCCTCCTACCTACCTCTCTACTCCCCCCCCCCCCCTCCTACCTACCTCTCTACTCCCCCCCCCCTCCTACCTACCTCTCTACTCCCCCCCCCTCCTACCTACCTCTCTACTCCCCCCCCCTCCTACCTACCTCTCTACTCCCCCCCCTCCTACCTACCTCTCTACTCCCCCCCTCCTACCTACCTCTCTACTCCCCCCCCTCCTACCTACCTCTCTACTCCCCCCCCCTCCTACCTACCTCTCTACTCCCCCCCCCTCCTACCTACCTCTCTACTCCCCCCCCCTCCTACCTACCTCTCTACTCCCCCCCCCTCCTACCTACCTCTCTACCTCCCCCCCCTCCTACCTACCTCTCTACTCCCCCCCCTCCTCCTACCTCTCTACTCCCCCCCCCTCCTACCTACCTCTCTACTCCCCCCCTCCTACCTACCTCTCTACTCCCCCCCCTCCTACCTACCTCTCTACTCCCCCCCCTCCTACCTACCCTCTACTCCCCCTCCCCTCCTACCTACCTCTCTACTCCCCCCCCTCCTACCTACCTCTCTACCCCCCCCCTCCTACCTACCTCTCTACCCCCCCCTCCTACCTACCTCTCTACTCCCCCCCTCCTACCTACCTCTCTACCCCCCCCTCCTACCTACCTCCACTCCCCCCCCTCCTACCTACCCTCTACCCCCCCCCTCCTACCTACCCTCTACTCCCCCCCCTCCTACCTACCCTCTACCCCCCCCTCCTACCTACCTCTCTACCCCCCCCTCCTACCACTCTACCCCCCCCTCCTACCTACCTACCACTCTACCCCCCCCTCCTACCTACCTACCACTCTACCCCCCCCTCCTACCTACCTACCACTCTAACCCCCCCTCCTACCTACCTACCACTCTAACCCCCCCTCCTACCTACCTACCACTCTAACCCCCCCCTCCTACCTACCTACCACTCTACCCCCCCCCTCCTACCTACCTACCACTCTAACCCCCCCCCTCCTACCTACCTACCACTCTAACCCCTCCCTCCTACCTACCTACCACTCTAACCCCTCCCTCCTACCTACCTACCACTCTAACCCCTCCCTCCTACCTACCTACCACTCTAACCCCTCCCTCCTACCTACCTACCACTATAACCCCTCTCTCCTACCTACCTACCACTCTACCCCCCCTCCTACCTACCTACCACTCTACCCCCCCTCCTACCTCCCTACCACTCTAACCCCCCCCTCCTACCTACCTACCACTCTAACCCCTCCCTCCTACCTACCACTCTTCCCCCCCCCTACCTACCACTCTACCCCCCCTACCTACCTACCACTCTACCCCCCCCTCCTACCTACCACTCTACCCCCCCCTACCTACCTACCACTCTACCCCCCCCTCCTACCTACCACTCTACCCCCCCCCTCCTCCCTACCACTACACCCCCCCCACCCACCTACCACTCTACCCCCCCTCCTACCTACCACTCTACCCCCCCCTCCTACCTACCACTCTACCCCCCCCTCCTACCTACCACTCTACCCCCCCCCCTACCTACCACTCTACCCCCCCCTCCTACCTACCACTCTACCCCCCCCCCTCCTACCCTACCCCCCCTCTACCCCCCCCCCCTCCTACCTACCACTCTACCCCCCCCTCCTACCTACCACTCTACCCCCCCCTCCTACCTACCACTCTACCCCCCCCTCCTACCTACCACTCTACCCCCCCCTCCTACCAACCACTCTACCCCCCCCTCCTACCTACCACTCTACCCCCCCTCCTACCTACCACTCTACCCCCCCTCCTACCTACCACTCTACCCCCCCTCCTACCTACCACTCTACCCCCCCTCCTACCTACCACTCTACCCCCCCCTCCTACCTACCACTCTACCCCCCCCCTCCTACCTACCACTCTACCCCCCCCCCTCCTACCTACCACTCTACCCCCCCCCCTCCTACCTACCACTCTACCCCCCCCCCCTCCTACCTACCACTCTACCCCCCCCCCCTCCTACCTACCACTCTACCCCCCCCCCCTCCTACCTACCACTCTACCCCCCCCCCTCCTACCTACCACTCTACCCCCCCCCCTCCTACCTACCACTCTACCCCCCCCCCTCCTACCTACCACTCTACCCCCCCCCCTCCTACCTACCACTCTACCCCCCCCCTCCTACCTACCACTCTACCCCCCCCCCTCCTACCTACCACTCTACCCCCCCCCCCTCCTACCTACCACTCTACCCCCCCCCCCTCCTACCTACCACTCTACCCCCCCCCCTCCTACCTACCACTCTACCCCCCCCCTCCTACCTACCACTCTACCCCCCCCCTCCTACCTACCACTCTACCCCCCCCTCCTACCTACCACTCTACCCCCCCCCTCCTACCTACCACTCTACCCCCCCCCTCCTACCTACCTACCACTCTACCCCCCCCCTCCTACCTACCACTCTACCCCCCCCCTCCTACCTACCACTCTACCCCCCCCTCCTACCTACCACTCTACCCCCCCCCTCCTACCTACCACTCTACCCCCCCCCTCCTACCTACCACTCTACCCCCCCTCCTACCTACCACTCTACCCCCCCCCTCCTACCTACCACTCTACCCCCCCCCTCCTACCTACCACTCTACCCCCCCCCTCCTACCTACCACTCTACCCCCCCCCTCCTACCTACCACTCTACCCCCCCCCTCCTACCTACCACTCTACCCCCCCCCTCCTACCTACCACTCTACCCCCCCCCCTCCTACCTACCACTCTACCCCCCCCCTCCTACCTACCACTCTACCCCCCCCCTCCTACCTACCACTCTACCCCCCCCCCTCCTACCTACCACTCTACCCCCCCCTCCTACCTACCACTCTACCCCCCCCTCCTACCTACCACTCTACCCCCCCCCTCCTACCTACCACTCTACCCCCCCCTCCTACCTACCACTCTACCCCCCCCTCCTACCTACCACTCTACCCCCCCCTCCTACCTACCACTCTACCCCCCCCCTCCTACCTACCACTCTACCCCCCCCCTCCTACCTACCACTCTACCCCCCCCCTCCTACCTACCACTCTACCCCCCCCCCTCCTACCTACCACTCTACCCCCCCCCTCCTACCTACCACTCTACCCCCCCCCCCTCCTACCTACCACTCTACCCCCCCTCCTACCTACCACTCTACCCCCCCCCCCTCCTACCTACCACTCTACCCCCCCCCCCTCCTACCTACCACTCTACCCCCCCCCCTCCTACCTACCACTCTACCCCCCCCCTCCTACCTACCACTCTACCCCCCCCCCCTCCTACCTACCACTCTACCCCCCCCCTCCTACCTACCACTCTACCCCCCCCCTCCTACCTACCACTCTACCCCCCCCCTCCTACTACCACTCTACCCCCCCCCTCCTACCTACCACTCTACCCCCCCCCTACCTACCACTCTACCCCCCCCCTCCTACCTACCACTCTACCCCCCCCTCCTACCTACCACTCTACCCCCCCCCCCTCCTACCTACCACTCTACCCCCCCCCTCCTACCTACCACTCTACCCCCCCCCCTCCTACCTACCACTCTACCCCCCCCTCCTACCTACCACTCTACCCCCCCCCTCTCACACACACGGGAAGATAAAATTTTATCATAGAAAACGGGAAGATGAAATTTTATCATAGAAAACGGGAAGATGAAATTTTTCATAGAAAACGGGAAATTTTTTCATAGAAAACGGAAAATTTAATCATAGAAAACGGGAAGATAAAATTTAATCATAGAAAACGGGAAATTTAATCATAGAAAACGGGAAGATGAAATTTTTCATAGAAAACGGGAAGATGAAATTTTTCATAGAAAACGGGAAATTTAATCATAGAAAACGGGAAGATAAAATTTAATCATAGAAAACGGGAAATTTAATCATAGAAAACGGGAAGATAAAATTTTATCATAGAAAACGGGAAGATAAAATTTAATCATAGAAAACGGGAAGATAAAATTTTATCATAGAAAACGGGAAGATGAAATTTTTCATAGAAAACGGGAAATTTTATCATAGAAAACGGGAAGATAAAATTTAATCATAGAAAACGGGAAATTTTATCATAGAAAACGGGAAGATAAAATTTAATCATAGAAAACGGGAAGATGAAATTTAATCATAGAAAACGGGAAATTTTATCATAGAAAACGGGAAGATAAAATTTAATCATAGAAAACGGGAAGATAAAATTTTATCATAGAAAACGGGAAATTTAATCATAGAAAACGGGAAATTTAATCATAGAAAACGGGAAGATGAAATTTTATCATAGAAAACGGGAAGATAAAATTTTATCATAGAAAACGGGAAGATGAAATTTTTCATAGAAAACGGGAAATTTTATCATAGAAAACGGGAAGATGAAATTTTATCATAGAAAACGGGAAATTTTATCATAGAAAACGGGAAGATAAAATTTAATCATAGAAAACGGGAAATTTTATCATAGAAAACGGGAAATTTTATCATAGAAAACGGGAAGATAAAATTTTTCATAGAAAACGGGAAATTTTATCATAGAAAACGGGAAGATGAAATTTTATCATAGAAAACGGGAAGATAAAATTTTATCATAGAAAACGGGAAGATGAAATTTTATCATAGAAAACGGGAAGATAAAATTTAATCATAGAAAACGGGAAGATGAAATTTTTCATAGAAAACGGGAAGATAAAATTTAATCATAGAAAACGGGAAATTTAATCATAGAAAACGGGAAATTTTATCATAGAAAACGGGAAGATAAAATTTTATCATAGAAAACGGGAAGATGAAATTTAATCATAGAAAACGGGAAATTTAATCATAGAAAACGGGAAGATGAAATTTTATCATAGAAAACGGGAAGATGAAATTTTTCATAGAAAACGGGAAGATAAAATTTAATCATAGAAAACGGGAAATTTAATCATAGAAAACGGGAAGATGAAATTTTATCATAGAAAACGGGAATATCATTCAAAATTTGGTAATTTGTCAACGAAAATTTCTTGGAGGTGGTTTGGGGTGGGGGGGGGGGGAGTCAGGTGGTTGTGGGGGGGGGGGGGGGGGGGGTGTGGTTGTGGGGGGGGGGGGGTGGTGGTGGTTGTGGGGGGGGGGGTTGGGTGGTTGTGGGGGGGGGTTCAGGTGGTTGTGGGGGGGGGGGGGGAGGGAAATGCAACTAGGAGTGATTTGATCATCGTCAAGAGTCGGTGGACTGCCTCTCAGGCTACCACATGAACACATGGTCACTTAAATCCACCTACTGTATACGCCTCTCTCCCAGCCACCCACACGTTCATCAACAAGTTAAGAGTTTTAAACGTTTTTGCCTCTCAACCCTACAAATGAGCCAATCTTTGACCCCGCCTCCTTGACGGTTAAATGTACCGAATATGATAAGTTCATCAAGTGTGATATCATTATTAGAACAACACAAATACATCTTCTACATACTGTACAATACAGTACCGATACACCCACTCATGGTACCGGTGTAACAACGTCATGTTTTAAGAGTCGGATTAGAGATATGTATGAAAATTCAGTTGAGACCAAAGAGCCCAGTATTTCCCGCCCAAACCACGAGTGTCCAGGATGACTGACCATGACAGTCTGAGTGCCTTGGGACTGGGTTAATAGAAAGTGCCTATGAGACGTGACGTCATGAGCATGTGGTGTTCTTTAGAGTCCTTCTTTGTTTAAGAAGTCTATATTGGAATTTTGTTAGCTAGGAGTGTTCGTTATTGCTTTGAAAGGACGAGTCCACTTATACAGTTCCTGTACACCCACACACGGTTCCTGAATATACTTCTAATATACTGTATATGTGAACAAAATAAAACAAATAAATATCGAAGTGATAACATTCCGATCCGTTCGTATTACCACCATGCTATGCGTACTATTCCAGATAATACTAAATGTTGCATAATACTTCCTTGAGATAAATGTACAGTATATATCGGATACCTACAAGAGAGCTCAGGCTCACAACTGGCTCAGCCATGTTAATATTAAGATTTTTGTTGACTCTTTATCTGTGTTCTGTCTAAATAAACTCTTTCAATATCAATATCCACAGTTCCTACACACCCACACACGGTACTGGTACACCTACACAGTTCCTATACACCCACACACGGTACTGGTACACCTACACACAGTTCCTGTACACCCACAGATGGTCTGGTATACCTACACAGTTCCTGCACACCCCCACACGGTATGGCTCCATAGTTTACCATGATGATGTATCAAGTGAAACATGTATATGGAGCAAGTAACAAGATCACTAGATTACAAGATGATGTAACCGCTAGATTAAGGTAAGGATATAAGTACCTCCCGGCAGTATGTTCTTCAAGAAGATGTAAACAAGACTAAGTGTAAAGTGTGTGGCCAGACATATGGCCACACACTTGAACACTACGTCCTCGACTGTGTGAAGATGGAACCTTTTAGGGACAGGTCCAAGCACAGTGTGAGAAATGGCTTAACACTTCATCTCTAATGGCAAGATAGCCAAAATATTAAGATTGTATCCACTTTTTTGCACTTAGTAACTATATCAGTTCTCATGTACAGAACCAAATACACAATGTGCTTGAATACTTCTCACGCAAATGTGAATAACAAGGTGTGCGGCCAGACATACTGCCTCACACGCCTGTACTCACGCAGTTGTGAAAAAGTTACCCTTTATGTATAAAATTAAACAAATAATGTAATTGAAATACTGTGTAACATTCAGTGCCATAATATCCTGACCACGGGGGTTAATTATTATGACCCTTTGTAAACTAATCTGTAATCCTTTTGCGCTACCGCTCACAGGATGAGTGTGAGGTGCACAATAAACTAGCCGCTGTAAGCGGCAAAATAAAGAATCAATATCCCTTGCCTTGATATGCCAACCCATTCTTCCTGTTGAAGGTGTCGAGTTTTTCTGGCTTAAAGCTACACGTCTTTACTTGTTTTATGCCTTGTTTACTTGTCATTGCTTTATTATTTAGTCTACTTATATTCCAGTTCTAGCTTTTATTCTTATTTCTTTTCTATGTTTAGGAATCACATATTTTTTCTGCATGACTTGAAACTAACAAACACTTTTCATTTAGTTCCTCTTCTCTGCAACACAATCATCCCCTCAAGGCAAATAAAAGTACTCAACAATTGCAATCATTCCAAGCTCTCTTCTGCAACACAATTTCCACATGGATTTTCCTCATCCGTGACCTTTGACCTGGCTTGCCTGATAGTAGTAACCTTATCCTCAACCTGGGAATAGATGAAGGCACATTTTCTGGTCTTGACAGTTCCCTTGTTAGGTGTGGATAATGTGTAAGCTGAGCCTCTTTTTACCTGTCAGGTGCACCTTTCTGTTCTGGTACCCCCCCCCCCCCCCCTTTACTAACTCACTCACCAAATCTGTCTCTTTCAACACCCCATTCTTTTTCTTTCTTTCTTTCTTTCAATTCCCTCCCGCTTTCCCTTCATCCTCACACTTGACCTGAGTTAGTCAAATACAACTGAACCATCAATAATTTCTGCCCACTCTCTTACAACTGTGATGTTTGTTGGTTGCTAAGTGAGCCGCGACGCCACATCAGGACATTCAATGTTTTTTTTTTCTATTTTCATTACTGTTGTTTCTACGTTATCTTGACACCTAGGTTTGATGGGTTTAGGTTATGTTTGGTTACGACAATATAAGTCACCTTAGGTTAGACAGCCATTGGCCACTAGCCTTCAGAATCACCATGATCCGCAACACTACACTGCAGTCCGCAACTAACAGACTGCAGCTATAGGGATATAAATACAACCTCACAAATTAATAGTCGATCTAAACCAGGGCCGCCAAGTTTATGATTAAAGGGGGGGGGGGGGGAGGTCACTGTACACCCCACGCCAACTGGGTGAAGGAGTGAGGGTGAGAGACAAGGCGTAGGGGTGAAGGTTGTCTCCCAGAAGGGCGTGGTGACCTTAATAATAAAGCCCATGGGTGCTGTTGGTATCACCCGGGGGTGCGTTAACCAGGGGGCGCCGCGTTAACGAGGAGGTCGTTACCGGCGGGGGTCGTCTTTATAGGTCGTTACAGGACAGGGGAGGGCAAGGTGCCAGCTTCATAATGCTCCTCCCTCGGCGACATACACCCGAGGGGCACCGACACCCTCACCTAACATCTACAGTACACCGGCGATTCTCAAGGAACTGCACCGTAAATCTTGCCCCCTTCCCCCTCACCTTACATCTCAGCTCACACCAAGTCCTCAAATATTCCCCCTGAGAGCCCAAATGACCTCGGTATAAACCCAGATTCTCAAGGTTAAATTTCTCTAAAGGATTTTTACGCCAAATTTTCACTCAGGTTTGTACACTAAAATTCCCCCATAGAATATAAGGTCAAATTATCAATAAAAACTCTTATATCGGAGTCCCAAAGCAGTGTATGCGAGATCGCATCTAAATATCCCACTCAAGTCTCGGCACAAATTTATCGGCCAAAATAGAGTTCAAACTGTGCTGAAACTACCGTAACTTATCTTCAATGTCAGATCAGCATTAAAATAATCATCAACTTAGGAATCTTTGAGAATCTTAACCCAGGCAGCGTGTGAAGCTCCTCGCCCTGGTCACCCTCCAGTGGCCGCATCAACTATCAGGGTCAACTGCCCATCTCCAGGGTTCTGAGGGCTGGACCTGAGCCAGATTTCCTTTAAAGGGAAGTGACCAAGTTGTTGAAGCAACCAGTGATGAATGTATGGGGGCACGGGAGGCCCTCAACCCTGTTAGGTGCTGAGGACGTGGTCACTGCTGGGTTCTAAAGACGCGATCTCCACTAAGCGCTGATCTTTACCACCTGATAAACTGTACTACAGCTCAGACGAACATTATTAGTTTGCTGGGGATGTGATCACTACTAGCTGGTGGACCCTACTAGGAGGGAAGGCCAGTGACCTGCACTACAGGCTGGGAGCTACGCCCTCGAGGAACCAATACCACAAAGTATATAATTGTGCAGGTCCTCTCTGGCCGCCACCACTACAGCTGACTGCCGAGTTCCGGTCCCACCGCCCACCACTTCCTTCCTGTACGCCCCACCCACCCACCCACCTACCCGCATCCCACCTACATCCATCCGCACATCAACTACTTACACTCACACCACATCCACCCATATTCATCCAGTCGTCCACATATTTTCAATATGTGCAGACACACACACACACACACTTCAAGTACAACAGTAATTAACATGTATTATAACAATATATTATAATCCGTTACCTACTAAATACATCCACTATATATCGTCGTCCAAATTAGACTGTAACTAGTAACACTCCTACAACGAACTTCCTGCAACACCCAAATATTGCAAGAATAATTCCTGCAATAACTGATCACCAACCCAATCACCTGCAACACCTCCCCCCCCCCCCCCCGAACAACACTGCAGTATACAGGCAACACTTCTCTGTGTGTATGTGTGAGAGAGTGTACACCTACCAATCTAAAATACGGTGAATGAAAGAGGTTATTAGAGCGACGCCGGACTGGTAATGGTGATCTAAGAGGCTTATAGAGAAGTGATGGACTTATAACGAAGACTTATAACACTGGTGGAGGACATAATGCACTAGAGAGATATAAGAGGTAATAATCCTCCTCCTCCTCCTCCATGAACTACGTCACTGATCATTAATAACCAAGTATTGGGTGATTATTACTCTGAGTGATCGAAGCCCCCCCCCCCCCCCACCATGACACACTGACCAAACACGTTCCTAGTGTGAGCCCTGACATTAGTCGATAATGAAAAAACAACAAACTACCAGAATGGACTTACCAGCGCTGTTGATTTAGAAATTATTGCTAACCTCCCATCCCCCCTCCCTCCCAGACTGAACACCGCGACCCTTCCTGGTAACTTATATGGTGATGGTGATAAGTGATAGTGTACTTACCGATCATGAGGAGGGTGATGGTGACGTACTCGGAGTTGTAGGTCTTGACGGCGCCCAGCACAGTGCCCACGACGGTGCAGCAGAGACCCACGAAGGCGATCATGATGATGAACCAACGGATGCTCACCGCCTGCGTCACCATCAGCCCGCAGCATGACTTGGCCTCCTCCTCCCCTAGATAAGGTGGTCCGCGGGGTGATCCTCGAGACCTGCCAGGACAACAGGTTAACTCTCACACTCTCAACAACTGTCTGGTTAAGTCAGTGTGTACATTAAATATATTTAATTTATTATATTCGGAAACAGCAGTACAGACACCGGTACTGGTAAAGGAACACAATAATGGCATCAACAGGTATAGAAACAAGTAATGTGGTAGAGATTTAAGTATTCACACTGGTGTGTCATGTACAAGTAGTGTTACAACAACTGGTACAAGTACTGAAGTAAGAACCGGTACAGATAGATAAGTACTGGTATTGATATTCATACGGATACTCATACAAGTACTGGTACAGAAACAAGATTAATAAAGATACACATACAAGCACTAGAGCTGGTAGGAAAACTTGACGCGGACATGGATACAGATATTTCAAACTGATGATAGTACACCAACACTACCGGCGACCAAGTGTACCTCACCATGACATCATTTTAACTCACACACACAGTAAACGTACTGTACATGGTACACACACACAAAAGTACACATGCATGGTACACACACAGTAGGTAAACATGTCATTTTCTTGCCGCAGTCAAACACTGGAAGGAAGGAACTTGAAGAATCGCCTCCAGGTATTTCAGGCCACCGCGACACACCGGCCACCGCGATACCACTCCTGTCTCTCACCCAGCACCACTGTAACAAGTCCCACTAGCAACACACACACCACTGGAGAGAGACGAACACTCCCCCTTGCTCCTCCTGCGACGACAACTAGGCCACTACCGGGTATTGTAACCCCTCACTCCCCTCTCCTGACGTCATCAATACAGCTGACAGGACCAAAATGACGTCACTCGTGTGTATGGCTCTAGCAGAACAGCTGATTGTGTTGTGTGGAGTGGGGGGGAGGGTAGTGTCATTATGGTGTGGAGTGGGGGGGAGGGTAGTGTCATTATGGTGTGGAGTGGGGGGGAGGGTAGTGTCATTATGGTGTGGAGTGGAGGGAGGGTAGTGTCATTATGGTGTGGAGTGGGGGGGAGGGTAGTGTCATTATGGTGTGGAGTGGGGGGGGAGGGTAGTGTCATTATGGTGTGGAGTGGGGGGGGAGGGTAGTGTCATTATGGTGTGGAGTGGGGGGGAGGGTAGTGTCATTATGGTGTGGAGTGGGGGGGAGGGAGTGTCATTATGGTGTGGAGTGGGGGGGAAGGGAGTGTCATTATGGTGTGGAGTGGGGGGGGGGGAGGGATTATACATACAGTCACACACATACAAAGTACCAAAATACTAAGACACCCAGGATTACACCGCTGATAATAATGACGGGTCACGAAAAGCAAGAGAAATATCTACGGTAACAACACGTAATATTTCGATATATAATCAACAACACCCTCTTAACCTCACACTACTACGTCAATACACTACACAACACTACACAACACTACCATAGATCAACAGTTTCTCACAACAACTATATAACAACTACATTATTTCGCTCACAAATTGGGGCCAGACTTTACATAAGAGGTCTAGTGAATAATGTATAATGGTGGTGGGGGTGGTGGGTGGGTGGTGGGGGGAGTGGGTGGGTGGTGGGGGGAGTGAGTGGGTGGTGGGGGTGAGTGGGTGGTGGGGGTGAGTGGGTGGTGGGGGTGAGTGGGTGGTGGGGGGAGGGGTTGAGTGGGTGGTGGGGGGGAGTGGGTGGTGGGGGGGAGTGGGTGAGTGGGTGGTGGGGGGGTGGGTGAGTGGGTGGTGGGTGAGTGGGTGGTGGGTGAGTGGGTGGTGGGTGAGTGGGTGAGTGGGTGGTGGGGGGGGGGGTGAGTGGGTGGTGGGGGGGGGTGAGTGGGTGGTGGGGGGGGGTGAGTGGGTGGTGGGGGGGAGTGAGTGGGTGGTGGGGGGAGTGGGTGGGTAGTGGGGGGAGTGGGTGGGTAGTGGGGGGAGTGGGTGGGTAGTGGGGGGAGTGAGTTGGTGGTGGGGGGAGTGAGTGGGTGGTGAGTGGTATACACGGTTAACAGGGAGGGAATGGGTGATTGGCAGGAGTAGATGGTTGGCAGGGAGGGGGGGGGTTAATTCAGCAGATGTTACATAATGATCAATATACAATAACCCATGAGGCGAGGTGAGGCGACATAGCAGGCAGCTGGTGGCCATGAGTGTGTGTGTGTGTGTGTGTGCGTGTGTGTGTGTTAGGCCTGCCTCTTCTTTATCCCCTTCTTCCCCTTCCTTCTGCTTCTCTTCTTCCTTCTCCTCCTCTACACACACACACACATCACCTTCTCTATCAACACACACACAGTTCATTCATCCATCCTCCCTCACACACAACCCTACCCCATTCCCTCCTCCACGCATACACACCCATCCCCCATACATACATACATAATATATACATTTACACACCCCAAATACATACATACACACTTAACCCCACACATACATACATACCCCTCTCCACACACACACACACACACACACACACTTTGAACTCAACTAGTAAAAACAGCCAACTTTCAGTGAGGGACTTTCCAGAACGAGCTAGACTCCTCAACTCCTCCTCCTCCTCCTTCTCGCCGGGAGATTATCAATTCTCAATACGTGGTGAACGCCCACGAACACCCGCCTGCTGCTGCAACACGGGCGTAGAGTGGGGTGAAGGTGGGGAGGGGGAGGTGGGGTGGGTTGGGTGGGTGAGGGGAGGGAGAGGTGGATTGGGTGGGTGAGGGGTAGGGTGGGTGAGGGGGGCGACGAATTTGCATGCGGCTGAGTGCAACTTTAGGTAAGAGTACAGGAAATCGAATGCAGTCTCCAGCGAGCCTTGGGGAGAAGTTTGCTCTAAAAGGAAATACTGTGTGGGGGTGTGGGGAGAGGGTGTGGGGACTGAGGGGGGAGGATTTTCTTTGATTGTGGCGGTGGTGAGGTGCCTGAGCAGTTAGGGTGGTGGGAAGGGGCGAGGTTGCTTTGACAAAAATCCCACAGTTGAATTTCCCACTGAACAAAATTCCACCATTTCCCTTTGGACAAAATTCTGTCAGATGATTTCCCGCCGAAGAAAATCCCACCAGGCATCTTGCTACTAGATATAATCCCACCATCAGGTTTAGTTAATAGAAAGGAATAAAAAGATTAGATTACAACCACAATTGCACTATCCTACCTAAGTCCGCTATTCTGAATGAATTTAAACAATGACTTCAATAACCCATCTTGTTGCCTTCCTACCGACAGTGAACTAACACACAAACCTCCCTCACGCGGGACACATTATCAGTTATGTTAAGAAAGGTGTGTTACTGGACTGAATAAACGCAGCAAAAAAAAAAACCTATCGAATCGAATCTTCAATGAAAGTTGATCCCATCGGCATGACTCGGGGTTAAGGGAGTCCCAGTGAATCAGGTACTGGTGAGTTCATTGGAGCTCATATAAATCCAGGTATATTGTATATATTATATTATAAGTAAATTATTTGGACTATTCTGTAGCAATAAGACATGTCAAATACATTTATTTAGTTGATTTACTCTAATTAGCTAGTTTTTGCATAACGGCTATTATACTGTGGTTCTGGTGATGAACACCAGCGGACAGAGTCAAGTGTTACTCCTGACACCGAGTGCTGTGTGTCGGAGCTGCTTCCCCAATTCTCTTGGTGTTGTCTAAGTATTTATTTTCTTTACTTAAGTGGCTGACCTGTACTGTATTCAACTCCACCTAAGTTATTATTGTTTGATATAATATTTAGTTCGTTTAATACGAATTTAAATTAAGTTACCATTGTGTTTAGCCTTGTAATGTTCGTGCTTCAGTTTCCTTGTAAATATATTAATTTTTCTTTAAGTGTATTTTTCAAACAGGGTTTTATCCTTCACAATTAAACAACAATAAACCTACTGAAGCCTGCCTAGAGCACTTTTAATAGTAAGAGCATTACATCATTGTATTACGGATCAGTGTTCTCCCAACCTGACTTAGGTCTGTAGTAGTTGATACATCCTTCGGCACACAGAGTGACAGGAGGCAACACGGCTGCCACCGCACTCCACTACCTTCACTTCCTAAACTGTAAAATTCGATACCTACTTACAGGTGGCAGTGCCCCGGGATGGAACAAGCCGTGCTTATAACAGTTGGCCAGTGCTGTATCAACTCTGCCGCCACACACCCCAGGCTTTAATAATGATTATTAAATAAACTTGAGGTCGGTGTGCATTAAGGAGATTGGCCTTATATTATTTAATGTTCACTTAATATAATTCATACATCTTACACTAGTGCCTTGACTATATTAGTATCGTTTAGGTGGTCGATTAATTACATTTAACTACCTTAATGCAGGTTACGTGTTTTATAGTGTGTATGACGCAATTAGGATAAGCTACTGTAATTCTTATCATCATCTACAGTCATTATGTACAATTAGCTCAGTAATTAAGGTACTGGCCAGCAACACTCATACATTACACAGTCACATTCTTTAAGTTTCCCCTCAAGACTTAATATTTGTTCTCGTTTTCTTTGTTTTTTCGTTAACACACTTTGTCCTGTTATTATCTAGAGAAGTGTTGGGTTAAACCAGCTCAAACTAACACCACTGCTTCACAGTCTGGAGAGTTACAGCTGATTCATTGTAAAGGTTAATCTACCATCACTGTCCTCTACTTTAAAGACACCATGAATATTTTATCCAGTCACTAACCCAAGACTAAAAGATTAAATGAGTTTAAACTTTCAGGATGGGTTAATGGTACCAAGTATCATTGGGACACACACACACACACACACACCTCATAACCCAGCTGCAGTTCCCTCACCCCGAGCCTCACCCAGGAATACTTTCATCTCCCCCGTAATTACAACTCCTACCAGTTCCATTTTCTCTCATCCGCAACCCAGACGATCAGCTGATGCAATTTTGGTGGGCAAAGTGATCCAGAATTTTTAATCACGTGCAGGTAATGAGTTTACCGTGAGAGCCAGACCACTGCACCTCCTGTGTGGGTGAGGGAACTGTTGTGGTGAGGTGAATGAGGGAAGGGTTGTGACAGTGACGTGAGTAGAGGAAGGGTTGTGATGAAGCGAATGAGGGGAGGGTTGTAGGGGGGTGACTTGCTATGCACATTATACTGAAGCTCAACATACACGGAGAGCGAGAGGGGGAGGTGGAGGGGGTCTAAAATGTACCTGGCCTCTACCTGTCATCAACCCTCGAGAGAAACACACCTGTGGTCAATCAACAACCAAAGCCTTCCTCCTACCTGACAACCCGACCCGACCAGAGGCTGTAGAGGTCATACTCGCTTGTGGTAGTAACAGTCTGGTTGATCTGGTCTTAGGTAGATGCAGAATCCCCCACCCCTTCAATCAACGCCACCAGGTAAGAGGCCAGGTGAACCGCGTCTACCTGTTCGAGTTAAACCTGCCACGCCCAGGTGATTTTACGGACCATAAACCATAGCCAATTAGTGTGTCATAAAAAACAGTATGGAGGCGTCTGTGTGGATTTAATATGGAAGTGAACGGGTTAACCTGTGTCTGTTCCGCCCTCTCATGCACCGCCGCCGCCCTGCTAAAATCTCCCAATACACAACTTTCCTCTCCACCCAAACTCCCGCCCAATGAATCCCCAGAACAGTGTAGTAGAATAACAAACACGAAGCAGTAGATGAGTACACACGTGGGGATGTTAGAGTACATCAGCTGAATTAATAATAAAAGTAATCAAACGCCTGAGTACGGACGACAAGTACACTTTATAGAGGTAGATGAGTACACACGTGGGGATGTTAGAGTACATCAGCTGAATTAATAATAAAAGTAATCAAACGCCTGAGCACGGACGACAAGTACACTTTATAGAGGTACACAGTACATTACACGTGGCGATCTGTGGTGTAATGGTATAGTGGACCCTGGCAGGGTGAAACTATGGGAAAGTTTCTTTACGCCATTTGCCTCTGTCTACCCAGCTGTAATTGTGGACCTGGATGTTAATCGATTTGCAGTTAGCGAGTCTTCTCGGACTAGTCCTTGACACTGGATCATACAACTCGTTAACTCAGGGTGTGGTTGTTGTGTTGGCGACTGTTTCTACAACTTAAAAAACAAACTCACGCCAAGGTGGCCCTAGGGCCGACCATCCTGGAATATGAGGGGCAACCATTACAATGCAACACAACCTACCACCAACACCACCTACCTCCAACACCACCCCCATAGAACTCAACCACTTTTTCTCCCTCTTTCATCCTACCCCCCCCCCCTCTCCTCTTTTCAGAACACCATCGGCGATTTTAAAATATTTCCCAAGACGTCGTTTTAAAGTTCTCCCTCCTCAGAGTGGGATACACACACAGCAGGTCCGGCGATAAGGAGTTTTTATATGTATTTATGAATATTGAGTTCCACCCACCTACCAGGCTGCTCCAGAGGCGAGGCGAGGGCGGGTGGTGGAGTGGAGGGTGTGGGTGGGTGGTGGAGGGTGTGGGTGGGTGGTGGAGAGGAGGGTGTGGGTGGGTGGTGGAAAGGAGGGTGTGGGTGGGTGGTGGAGAGGAGGGTGTGGGTGGGTGGTGGAGGGTGTGGGTGGGTGGTGGAGAGGAGGGTGTGGGTGGGTGGTGGAAAGGAGGGTGTGGGTGGGTGGTGGAGAGGAGGGTGTGGGTGGGTGGTGGAGGGTGTGGGTGGGTGGTGGAGAGGAGGGTGTGGGTGGGTGGTGGAGAGGAGGGTGTGGGTGGGTGGTGGAGAGGAGGGTGTGGGTGGGTGGTGGAAAGGAGGGTGTGGGTGGGTGGTGGAGAGGAGGGTGTGGGTGGGTGGTGGAGGGTGTGGGTGGGTGGTGGAGAGGAGGGTGTGGGTGGGTGGTGGAGAGGAGGGTGTGGGTGGGTGGTGGAGGGTGTGGGTGGGTGGTGGAGAGGAGGGTGTGGGTGGGTGGTGGAGAGGAGGGTGTGGGTGGGTGGTGGGGAGGGTGGTGTGGGTGGTGGGTAGGTGGTGGGTGGATGGTGAGAGGTGTGGGTGGGTGGAGGGGAGGAGGATGTGGGTGGAATGTTGAGGAAGCTATGGGCGGGATAATCTTTTGAGTGAAGGGAAGGAAAAAGTGTGGGTGGAAAGATGGATGTAGGCAGAAGTTTGGATAGGAACTAGACAGGCAGATTTGAGCAGGGGAGAGGGAGTGTGTGTGGGTGGAGGGGAGAGTGTATGGGTGGAGGGGAGAGTGTGGGGGTGGAAGGGAGAGTGTGGGGGTGGAGGGGAGAGTGTGTGGGTGGAGGGGAGAGTGTGTGGGTGGAGGGGAGAGTGTATGGGTGGAGGGGAGAGTGTGGGGGTGGAGGGGAGTGTGTGTGGGTGGAGGGGAGAGTGTGTGGGTGGAGGAGAGGGCGTAGGTATAAGGGAGTGTGGGGCGGTAGGCTTTGAGCAGAAGGGAGGATGAAGAAGGGTGAGCGTGGAGTGATGTACACTTGATAAGCCGGACAAATACACAAGAGAACACATGAAGACGACTCACAGAACCCTCATTGTGTAGAGAGGGGGGGGGGGGGAGGTGATGAGAGAGGAGGAGGAGGAGAAGTAAGGAGGCTGAGAGAGAGAGAGGGGGAAGGGGGTAGGATAGTAACCAACAATGAGCACTCTGTTGAACTCGCCTGGGACCGTATACGAAGCACCACCACCCAGGCCGAACCTTCCCATGCCTGCCTCTTGTCCAGCCTGACCCCACCACCACACACAACACCTCCCTCCCCTGTCACCTTCTATCACTCTCATCAACACACAGCTACGTCACTCTCTCACACACACAACTCGTCAACATTAACATATGCTACAGGTAAGCTGGTGTGTGTGTGTGTGTGTGTATGCTCAGAGTGTACACACCTGTGGGAGGAATAAAAACAGTGAAGTTTGTTGGTATTCTGACAGAGTCGTGCCCGCCCAAGGTCGTCATCTCATTGCCACACCTCACCACACCTCGCCACACCACCTTTCCCAAAATCACTCGCACTATTTACCTTAATTTTCCAAGTTATATAAAATGACTTGGAAGGCAATATTTTAATGGTTGTATTTAAAGGTTTCTTCGTATCGTTACCCGAGTGTAGAGGCTTCCGTGTACACCTGTCTTCCAGCTAGGTTCACCCCCCTCCCTCTCCTTCACTAGCACCTATTGCGTAAAGTGGTAGGTAGGTGGTGTGGCCGGCCCTCCCCTGCACCACCTCACCTCACCACTCATTTACCAGCGTCCCTCACCCGTGACTCAACACTAGGGGCGTGGCTCTGTATGGAGCACGTCTGTAACCTATAACCGAACCCCGACATCAACAACAGAACGAACCTTGACACCCATAATCGAACCCCGACAACCACAATCGAACCTATAAATAATAACAATAATATTTCCCCACAACTGATCTAACTTACATTTACAAATATCTAAACAACAAAATATACACAAACTCATAGCTGTTTGGCGAGTCGTGTATCTATAAGCGTTCAGTGTGGGGTGAAGGACAACGCCAGCCACTGTACAATGATTTAAATGCCCGTGATGACACTCTCTCGATATACCAGGCGCATATGTGCAGTCCCTTCACTAGTACGTTTACAGGGGCTCGTCAGGTTTGGTGCAGTGTGGCAGCGCTGTATTTGTTTACATTCGACAGAAGGAAACTCCCAATGGTAAACATACTATGGAATCAAATTAAAACAATATTAAAACAAATATCTCAAAGATAGTGATTTGTGGAATGTATATATGACGAGCCACTGTAAACGCACCAGTGAAGGGGACTGTGCATAGAAATTTCAAACACGACAACAGTTCACAGACACAACCATGTTCACACTTCAGTCATATCGAAAATAAACAACAGCTGGTCATCTCCCAGGTGTGTGATGGGGAGGGGATCACCTGTCTCTCCTCCCTGTACCTGGCGTTCAACTCTTGAGTGACTCAGGGACTCTACAGGCATTCATCTCTGAGTGACTGAGAGACGTTCTTCCCTCGAGGCGTTCATATGCTTCTTCTCATCTCCCCCGGGTATCGTGTGGGGGAGAGGGGGAAGGGAGGAGGAGAGGGGGAAGGGAGGAGGAGAGGGGGAAGGGAGGAGGAGAGGGGAAAGGAAGGGTGGAGGAGAGGGGAAAGGAAGGGTGGAGGAGAGGGGGAAGGGAGGAGGAGAGGGGAAAGGAAGGGAGGAGGAGAGGGGAAAAGAAGGGAGGAGGAGAGGGGGAAGAGAGGAAGGAGAGGGGGAGAGGAGGAGGAAGGGGGGGGGGGGGGGGGGGGGGGGGGGTTATGGCCAATTTCATGGACCTCTTGAACCTCCGAGTGGTCTCCAGGACTCAATTATGGCCCCGAGCTGTTTTCTACAACACCACCTCCTCCTCCTCCTCCGTTTTCTCCCACTCCTGCCATCTCTCTTATTCTCTCATCTATTGTTTTATTTTTTCATCTCCTTCGTACTTAGATTTCACAACGCCATCTTTTCACTTTCTTTTTCCCCTTATCGTATCTCTGTCTGTTATTGTCTCCCGTCTACAATCACCACCATCATCATTACTGCTACTATCATCACCACAACTACCGCTTTCATCACAATCATTAATCCATCAATCGAAAAAAAAACACCCACATTACTAACAACAATCACCACCACCATCACCACCACCACCACCACCATCACCACCACTATCACCACCACCATCACACTCCCCAGCGTGCAGGTCGACTCGTTATGATTTGCAGGTGAGTAATTCGACACGCCTTACCAAGATCTCCTCCCTCTCCCTCCCGCCCACCTTCACCCTTGCCCCTCACCCTTCTCACTTACTCTCTCCCTCCTTCCCTACATCTCTTCCATCTCTCTCACTCCTCCCCACCTCTCTCTCTTCCTCCTTCCTCTCTTCCTTCCTATCACCTAACTGTCTTCTTTTCCCTCACTTCACCTCTCATTCCTCCCCCATTTCCTTCCTCTGATCAACGTCTTTACTCCTTCCTACCATTTCATTACTTTGTCTCCCTCCATTCCGTTTTTACCCATGCACAATATTTCCTTATCTCCGCTACTCCAGGAGACCCGTAAACTACCGGGACATGCACAAGATACACCCGGAGAGTAAGAGCAAGTAGTACACAGCACCGAGTTAATATCCTGGCTGCTACACTCTACGACCAACACAAGACACACTACACAATGGAGATCTTCCGAGACCTTTATTGACAAGTTCATTCAAATATCACGATTAAACCAGGTGTGTTAAGACGTGTGGGCAGCGAGTAGTAACAGCGCCGTAGATCACCAGGGAGGTGGTTTATAGGATAGGTAGGAAAAGTCTCTATAGACAACACCAGGTATACAGTATAAGACTACTCCCGTCACCAAGGTGTGTACAGTGATGCAGGGAGAGCTTTAAGGCAGCCTCACCTAGCACCTGGCCCACACCACCCAGTACCTGGCCCACATCACCTAGCACCTGGTCCACACCACCCAGCACCTGGTCCACACCACCCAGTACCTGGCCCACACCACCCAGTACCTGGCCCACACCACCTAGCTCCTGGCCCACATCACCTAGCACCTGACCCACACCACCCAGTACCTGGCCGACACCACCTGCTTTTCTTACTGATACTTACCTCCACGACCCTCACCTGCTGACCCGAGCCAGCCACGCCACCACCCAGTCAACCCTTACCCACCTGGATCCCGCCACCAGATCCGTCTCCGTCTGCTGTATGAGTGAGTGTCCTCGTTGTAGGAGCAGACACCCACCTCCTCTCGGCAGTAAAAAGTAAGAGCACATATATAAACACAAGCCACCTGCCACCATCACCAGCAGTAGCGTGAGACTATGAAAGTTGTCTACAGGAGATTAAAACGTGACTTGTGCAAACCTCCAAACAACACGGAAGCTTCTCAACAAGGAACGAGTAGTAACTAAGACTAACTTTCTCCATCAGACAGAAAACAGCTCGACCACTGTACACCCTCAGGCACACTGGCTATGTTAAGTCGTACTTGAGAAACACACACAGGAAATGTACATCATCCGTCAGGTAAGTGTGAAAAAGTGCGTCCTGTACTGACTCAACCACAATCAACAATAAAAAAGGCCATTTGTACTGCAGTGTAGGAGGAGGGAAGTGTCGTAGCCATACAGCATCTAGTGGGCAGTAATTGTCGTCGTGTTGTGTTTCATGTTATTACTTAAGTGGGAGGAAGGAAGGAGGGAGGGGATAAAGCAAAGGAGGGGGGAAGGATGGAGGGAAGGAGAGAGGAGGGAGACTATAGCGGGTTTCTGGGAACACTCACCGAGGCGGTCGTCTTATGCAACTCTTTCCTTCCTCTCCTTATATGACATAAACCTCTCTCTCTCTCTCTTTCACACACACACATTCTCCCCCCCCCCCCCCACCCACCACCCACACACTCACCCAGCCGCCCCCGCCACATACACGCAATAAACTTTAATTTCTCGCCCACATTACAAATACTAAGAAGTCTTATCGGGGAGAGAGAGAGAGAGAGAGAGAGAGAGAGAGAGAGAGAGAGAGAGAGAGAGAGAGAGAGAGAATAGCCACAATACCGTAACTGTTATTGGTATTCTAAACAAACAGAACAAAGTTTATCATTTCAAGAGTCGTGGTTGTAGTTATTATCGATATTAAGGGTCGTGACTGTAGTTATAAACAACCTTATTCACTTAGGTGCAGGTACAAGGTGGTAAAGGTCGTGGTTAGGTGCAGGTACAAGGTGGTAAAGGTCGTGGTTAGGTGCAGGTACAAGGTGGTAAAGGTCGTGGTTAGGTGCAGGTACAAGGTGGTAAAGGTCGTGGTTAGGTGCAGGTACAAGGTGGTAAAGGTCGTGGTTAGGTGCAGGTACAAGGTGGTAAAGGTCGTGGTTAGATACAGAACAAACGTCAAAATAACCACCACCAGGGGGGGGGGAGGCGCGTGACTGACACGATCGATTTCATGGATCTCTCTCCCTCACACCACAACACTGAAGGCTGCCCCCCCCCCCCCCCCCCAGTGGTGGCTCAAGGTCAGAGAATTCAGTGTAGAGTTTTACAGGTAAGGTTGTAATACAGGTTGTCTCATGTAAAGGTTGTAGTTATGTATAAAACAATTAGTTAAGAGCATCAGCGGGAGACAGACAGACGCACACAGTTCTCTCAAGTCTGAAATTCAACTGGTTGTTGTGTTGCATTTGTTGAGCGAGCGTCTCCCTCGCCTGAGCTCTTACCACAGTGATCACTTAAGTGGCACTCAACGGGGCTTATGATCATCCCCAGTGTTCGCCTGCTGGCCCAGTGCCACCATCTCGCTGCCTCACAGTGCCACCTGTTCGACTATGAGAGCCGGGGTTGGTTTAGCATATTGGCCAATTAGGGGACGCCTGGGTAATGACACCACGGGTTAGGGCAGAAACTTGGCCAGCTGAGGCGATGACACGGAGTCTTGAGGCTCTTCAGTTAAACTTTTCTCCGGGCGGGAGTCGTGAGGGAGCATCGTGCTGCCCCACTTATATTAACACACACATGTGGAGTCTCAAACTGTCGTCCGTCAATCTGTTTACCCAACCGGCAGTGTGAGAGTAAAGTGTATCTCAGTGGCTCTTTAGAGCCACCAGACAAAACCTGAACTCTTAAAGGTTTTTATATAAACATTTTCTCGCAATTGTATTTCTTACATGCATCTCACTGGTTCACTTGAGCTACGGCACAAGAAGCGACAAAGACGTCAACATCCCCCCCGAGACCGAGCCGTGTTCCTTCACCCACTACGGGGTAAAATATTAACGTTCGAATCTTTGATAATAATCTGGGGCGTGGAGGAGGTGCTTGGGTCAGGCCCCGCGGGGCGTAATGCGTCAGGGCCGCTCCAGGGATCTCCATAATGGCGTCGACCGCGCCACCATCAGGGAGAAGGACGCCGAATAATGGCTTATGTAAATTGTAAAGAAACTCCAGAGCACTTGAGTTGAGACAGTGTGGACCAGACCGGCGGCGGTGTTAGAAGGTCTCCCGCGTGTCCTTAAAGACGACCTCTTCTGTTCTCTGATATTCTGTTATCCTTCCTCCGCCCCCAGCCTGACCGGGACGGGCCGGACCCACGCTTAACAGCAATCAAGGGAGGGGGGGGGGGGGGGGGGGGGTATAAGTCAAATAGCCAAACCGACAAAAGGTGTACAACAACCTGAGCAGGCATGAACTAACTAATGTCTCCATCACGCGACTGTTTCATGCCACAGCTGCCCAATATAGCTGTCGTAAAGAGGGACTCACTACACACTAATTTAGCTTGGAAAAGATAAAGGCCTTTTGTTATTTTAGTAATGTATGTTGTGATGATGATGATGGGGGTGGTGGTGACGATGATGATGAAGCAGGTGTGGGTTGCATTTGGGTGTTGTAGGCCTTAGGTGTGTACCTGTACAATGTGTAAATGAGGGCATCGACTTGTAATACTGTCAACACCTGGATATGAACGAACAGTTGGCTCTACTCCCGCGTATACCACTTAGCGTTGCCAATCCTCTCTCTCCCTGAGGTGTGAACCCCGAACTATGAAGTGTGAATTCGAAGCATAGACTAGTGACAGGAGGGAGAGGAGAGGGGTGTGTCGGGGGGGGGGGGGGGGGGTTCTAGGGTGAGGAGGGAAAGTGTAGTATATCGGTTGGGAAGATTACAATGCAGAATAACGCTTTGACAATACCGACGGGGTTTCCTCAGCTGTGTATAACGTCTAGCGCTGCCAGATGAAAATACTGAAGTTACAATAGGTTGGGAGATGATGAATTCATGTTCTAAGTGAGATGTTCCCTTGTGAAATCGGACATTTATGAGCAAAGGGATTATGGATATGCTTGAATCTATATCTTGTAGAAGCAGCGAAGTTTTGGTTAACCCCTTGACTACGAGATGTAACTTCCCCAGCTGAATGAACTAGTTTGTAGACAGCCAGACTAAAATAGATAAGACATCGTACTGAAGGGACTAATTAGCAGTCACATCAATCAGGAAGTGGGCATCCCGTGGCCGAATGTATCTAAATAAAGCCTCCTGACGAAGGTTCTCCCGCCAACCAGCAGGAGCCACGTGACCCCTCCACCACCACACTGTAATTTACCTGTGCATCTCCCCCCATCACCCCAGAGGCTCTACATGATCCATCTTCATCCTGGGAGAGAAAAACGCGCCAAGTTCGAGAGAAAACATAGAAAAAACGCGCCAAGTTCGGGGCTAAGAAGGGAAGAAGAAGAAAAAGACAGCGGTAAGTTGAACATAACAAACTTGTGTGGAGGAGGATCATTCTGGGGAGTGTTGGGTGGAGAGAAGTGGGAGAAGAGGACGGAGGAACGGTGAGGAGAAGTGAGGGAAGAGGACGGAGGAACGGTGAGGAGAAGTGAGGGAAGAGGACGGAGGAACGGTGAGGAGAAGTGAGGGAAGAGGACGGAGGAACGGTGAGGAGAAGTGAGGGAAGAGGACGGAGGAACGGTGAGGAGAAGTGAGGGAAGAGGACGGAGGAACGGTGAGGAGAAGTGGGAGAAGAGGACGGAGGAACGGTGAGGAGAAGTGAGGGAAGAGGACGGAGGAACGGTGAGGTGGAAGGAGAGGAGGAAAGAACGGTATGGAGGAGGAGGGAGAAAAGGTGAGGAAAAAACAAAAAGAAAACTGATAAACGACAAAGCTTTACTCACAGACTTCCACGAAAGCTATCAAAAGGACAAAGAATTATTAACAAACATTAAAAACAACAACCTAAAGTTAACAGAACATTCAATAACCTCTACGTACACACACACACACACACACACACACTACCAGGTCATGTGTAATATCCAAACCAAACTCGTATCAATCAACCACGATTTGTGTTGATATGAGAGGCGATGAGAGAGTGTTTACGTCTCCAGGTAAGAGGGGCAGTTCTCACCTTCCCGGTATTACCTCAACCTACATCTAGTTCACTGTAACAGCTTCAGGGTGCAGTGTTGGATATCACTGTAAATTAGGTTGTTACAAGGACGTTCTTTCCAGTACTTCAATTCTGGATGTAACCTCCATTATAGCCCGGGGGATGTAGCCAAGGGCAGTACAGGTACGTAGCCTTAAGATATATAGCCAGGAAACGTAGCCATGGGTTGTAGCCTTAAGACATATAGCCAGGGAATATAGCTATTTCACGACACTACGACACCCACAACATTCCCCCTGCTGTTCCCGGTAGTAGCCCCTGGTGTCCCTCCCCCCTCCTACCCCGACTCCTCCAGGTAAAGCTAATAATATCCTGCAGGTGTGAGGGTCAGGCCAGTCATCCTGAGGTGATGTATGCAGTACTCAGGGAAAGTGTAAGTGTGTTAGTGTGTGTGAGTGAGACTGGGAGAAGGGCGGGAATGAAGGGAGGGCGGGAAGGAAGGGAGGGAATGAAGGGAGGGAGGGAGGGTGTCGCACGAGGTCACTTTATGTAGGTCATGCTCCATTTCACGTCATTTACCTGAATTATTTTACCTTCCGCAACCACGATAAAGCAATCATCAGCGTCAGGAATAAAATCTGTCTGTTTACCTTTGTGTGTTTCTAATGATGTACAGGTAAAAACCATAAGGAGCCCCCCCCCCCCCCAAGGTCAGATAAGGAGGTCACTCACTCAAACATAAACACCAAAATTACTCTTTAAGGTTCAATTTTCCCCTTCCCATATTTTCAGCTCCACTGGGGTGTGGGATGGGAGGGAGAGGGATGGGAGGGAGAGGGATGGGAGGGGGAGGGATGGGAGGGAGAGGGATGGGAGGGGGAGGGATGGGAGGGGGAGGGGGAGAGATGGGAGGGAGAGGGATGGGGGAGAGGGATGGGAGGGGGAGGGATGGGGAGGGATGGGAGGGAGAGGGATGGGAGGGGGAGGGATGGGAGGGAGAGGGATGGGAGGGGGAGGGATGGGAGGGGGAGGGGGAGGGATGGGAGGGAGGGGGATGGAAGAGGGATGGGAGGGAGAGGGATAGGGGGGAGAGGGATGGGGAGGAGGGATGGGAAGGGAATCTATCATACTTTCTCTACAATTCATTAATTTTTCCCTGACACCAAGCACGTTAATTTATCTCCAGTCTTTATTAAACACCTGTCTCTTTAGTCTTAACACCTGTCTCTCGGTCTTATTAACACCTGTGACAGTTTTTATCTCTTTATTACCATATTCCCTCCCCAGTCCTTCTTATTATCCTCTTTATTGCTATTTTCCATAACCTTTAAGAAGTGAGTGAGTGAGTGAGTGAGTGAGAGAGTGTGAGTGAGTGAGTGAGTGAGTGAGTACATATTTTGTAAGTCATACGGAACATAACACCAAGTGACATTACGAATTACCTGTCACACCCCCCCTTCCCCTCCCCCACACCAACCTACCTATCGTAACACTGTCTCACCTTTCCACCTGTTGGGGAAAGGTTGATGAGAGTAATAACAACACCTGTACGTCACCTCACCTGCCTTACGGGCCTTCGTGGGAATCTCAAATAATAATAAAAAAAAAAATACTTTCCTTATAAATTCTCAGAAACTCGTACGCATTTTCCCGCCAACTCAATACTGTTTAATTGTGTTTATTTTCACTCCTGTAAACTTAAAGTACGAAAATGTAGTCCGCCCCTCCCTCACTCTTTCCTTCCCTCCCTCACTCCCTCTCCAACCAACATTCCCAACAGACCGAGGTACAAATTCCTGACGCATGTCTACCACCACAACGCATAACTCCACCAAGGGGTCCTGCCTGTCTATCTGTCTGTCTGCCAGTTCCCATATTTCCTTCTCCTGTATCGTGATCTTCCAACGCTGCCTGTCTGTCTCTTCCCTCTGTCTGTTGTCCTTTGTGTGCTTGCGTGTTACCGTTTCTTTGTATAGTTTCCAGCCTTCTGTCTATCAGCCTGTTTGATAACCTGAAGACCTGTCTGCCTGCCTGTCTCTCTTTTCCTCTACCTGTCATCCGTTTCTCATTGTCTGTCCCTTTACCTGTCACCCGTCTCACTTTACGTGCCATTCGTCTCTTTCTCTGTCTGTCACCCGTCTCTCTACCTGTCAGGGATCGGACACGTACTAACCCTCCTCACCACAGGAACGTCCATCAAAAGCCTCAATGAACGACCCACACGTTAAGGAAAGAACGACCACCCACAGAGAACGTATCCTTTTACCCCAGAGAACGTAGGGAAACCCAAAGGAACGTATCATGGCCCTAGAGAATGTACCATGGCCCCAGAGAATGTATCATGGCCCTAGAGAACGTATCATGGCCCTAGAGAACGCATCATGGCCCTAGAGAACGTATCATGGCCCTAGAGAACGCATCATGGCCCCGGAGAACGCATCATGGCCCTAGAGAACGTATCATGGCCCTAGAGAACGCATCATGGCCCTAGAGAACGTATCATGGCCCTAGAGAACGTATCATGGCCCCGGAGAACAGAGCGAATCCCCACAAAATCTCTTGATCATGAGAACGAAGCCATGAGACCTTGGGACCGTCCCCACAAGCCCGAGGGAGACCTGTCGTGTAGGGCGACCGCCTCCTCATTCCTGTCGGCTATGGAGTAGGTGCAATTTAACTTTTAGACAAGCTGTCGGCCCGAGGCTTTTAGCTGACAACTTTTTAGCTTTCTCTCTCTCTTTCTCTCTCACTTGTTTTTCCCCAACTTCCGTCTTCCACTCCTGATGTGTGTTGAGGTGTTGCTGGTCACTCCCGTCTGATATTGTGAGAGAGAGAGAGAGAGAGAGAGAGAGAGAGAGAGAGAGAGAGAGAGAGAGAGAGTTAAGTGACTAATTTTTCTTTCCTGTTCAGTTTTCCTGTGAGAGTTCAGTACAGGTCGTCGACACAGATGTTGGACACATGTTTCTCCCTCCCACCCCCTCCATCCCCCGGTCCCTCACTCCCTCCCTACTTCCTTCACAATGAGGCCCCTCCTTCTCTACCCTCCCTCCACTACACTGAGGTCTCTCCATACAAACCAGAAGGAATGGGAGTAAAACCCAGTTCACCACCACCACTCCACCAGAACTCCACCACTCCACCAGAACACCACCACCACTCCATCACCACAACTCCACCACCTAACTACCCACCCCACATCACCACCACTCCACCAGAACACCACCACTCCATCACCACACCTCCACCACTCCATCACCACAACTCCACCACCTAACTACCCACCCCACATCACCACCACTCCATCACCACACCTCCACCAACTAACTACCCACCCCACATCACCACCACTCCACCATAACTCCACAACTCCATCATCTAACCACCCACCCCACATCACCCCCACACCATTACTACAACCCCACCACCAGCCACCACTACACCCCACACCACACCCCACCACCAGCCACCACTACACCCCACACTACACCCCACCACCAGCCACCACTACACCCCACACCACCACCCCACACCACCCCACCCCACCAGCCAGGCACCAGAGAGCCATCCAACCGTACCCTGTAGCCCGTGAAAATTATGTGACAAACACCCAAAGCTAAATATGAGAAGACGTGTGTGGGTGAGCGGAATGTTGGTGGCTTTTGGGGGGGGGGGGGGGAGGGGGGGGGTGTAGAGAATGTGTAGGCCAGGAGAATGTTGAAAATGTGTAGAATGTATGAGGCCTAAGTGCTCCTCCTTCTCTCCTCTTTGGTTCACCAGTAACGAAGGATGACGTTATCTTCTGAGCTTGAATGTAGTATAGTGTAGTGTAGCATAGTGTTGTGTTGTGTAGTGTAGCAGTGTTGTGTAGTGCTGTGTAGTGTAGCATAGTGTTGTGTAGTGTAGCATAGTGTTGTGTATATAAGCTTTGGGTAGAGCTCCCTTTTAACTTGGCTTATATATAACTAAGTTAAGGGGTTAAGTTACAGACCCCAAATGGACTTTTCTCCATTTATTGATAAACTGAAAATGTCACAGGCTATGAGTATAAGCACCGTAAATAACACTGTAAGCCGTGAGTGTTAGTTAAGGACAGGGCTCAGCTGGGCTGAGTTAAGTCACCCGTCCGATTCTCGTGAGTCAAGTGTGAACTGAGGTCCTGAGGACAGGGCCTGTGAGGGAAGGTGTCTCTGAGAAGAGGGGGGAGGGGCCTCTGGAGGAGATGCCGGGTTAACCCTACAATCTCAAGGTCAGCCTACTGATAAAGGAATTTCCCCTCACATGAACAGCACAAGGCACCTCACAGCTTATGGAGAATTACAGTAGGGTGATTGTATTATATAAACTAAATGTATTAACCCAAATTTATATAATTGTTATTGCCATGAGACAAAGGCCAATACATGTGTAGTGTTGCGTGGATAATTATTGTTAGTATTATTCTTTGCCTTGTGTTGTGATGGCTCTCTGTGTTACGTCGTCCGTGTCTGTCTGTTTATGGCTCTCAAGTTGCTGTTATTCTTAGTAGCATTATGAAGACTATTTATTATAATTATACTGTATTATTATTTATTGTTATTGACATTACTATTATCGTCACACACTGAGGTCGACTCTAGCGTGGTGCAGTGAGTGGTGAAGTCTCCTGCTGTACACCATTTAAATATATAATGGTCGCCAGAAACAATTAAAGCTGGCTGCCGGCTGTGTCAAGACGAGGACACAGCCGGCAACAATCAGGGGTGAGGATACTTTTTTTTCTACTTTAGCCAGATATTGTACAGTGGAGAACGAGACAAAAGAATCGTATTACTTGACCCCTTATGAACAATGATTTACCCCCTATTTACGATGACTTAACCCCTTGATTACGAAGACTTAACCCCTATTTACGATGGCTTAATCCCTATTTACGATGACTTAACCCCTTGATTACGATGTCTTAACCACATGAGTACGATAACTTATCCTAGAGTGCACGGTCATCTTACTCTGGGAAATACGTGTGTGTGTTGGGGGGCGTCACTAGGGCTCAGTTATACAGGAGGAGGCAGGCAGTGTACCCTTCTCCTGGGGATTAGACCTTAACCAGCCATGTCCTATAGAGAGCCCCCCCCCCCCCCCTTGTGTCCACCTGATCACCCCCCACCCCCGTTATCCAGCAGATGGGCGTGGCCGAGTTAGAGAGCTTCACCTGATCCTACTACCAATCTTTAATCCCTTTATGATTAGATTTACTGAGACTCCGTGCAGGCGACGTGTTAACTTGCTTGCGGTAAATATAACACACTCTGTTAGCGTACCAATGGGGCAGTTTAAAGTGGAACCTACACTCAGCCAATCCACCAATAAATCAATCAAGGTGTTATCTGTATGTCTGAGGGCTGGTGATCACGGCCTTCCACTTCCTTCCATCCAGCCATCCCAGCCTTTTAAATTCTTGTTATGGAATAAAGAAAAAAAAAAGAAGGCATTTCATCTCTTAATCGTGTTGACAGAGCGACTGGCTGCAACTCCTGGAAGTCACCGGGGGGGGAGAGGGGAGAGGGGGGAGGGAAAGAGAGGGGAGAGGGGGGAGGGAAAGAGAGGGGGGAGGGGGAGGGAAAGAGATGGGGGGATGAAGGAGGAGGGGGAGTAAGGGTAAGGAAGAAGGGCAGGAGAAAGAGAGTGGAAAGAGGAAAGAGAGGGGGAGGGGTGAAAAGAGTAGGTAGGGGGGGAGGAGGGAGGAAGAGAAACGAGAGGGGGAGGAAGGAGGGGAAGGTGGAAGGGGAAGGAGGGGAAGGTGGAAGGGAAATGAGAGGAAGAAGGGGAAAGAGAAGAGAGAAACATAAGGGAAGGGGGAAGAGAGAGGGAAAACCATCTACCTAGTCCCCCCACCTCAGTAAGAAAGATTTATCCATGGCAATATTGAAGCGTTAAAGGACTCCTATGGACGGCCCGGGGAAAACAAAAGAGGATCGTAAGTTCTCACCAGTCACCAATTTACGAGAATCTAGGAGACATATTTCAACCCGAGGAGGGGGGGGGGATAGGGGGAGGAGAGAGGGGGAGAGGGAAGGGAAAGGAGAGAAGGGGGAAGAGGGAGGGGGAGATGGGGAGAGGAGGGGGAAGAGGAAAGATATACGAACGTATTTTTACCTTTTCACACGTCTTCCTCCTCCTCCTCTCTTCTTCCTCCTGATAGTGAGACTTCTACCCCCCCCCTCCCCCCCACCCCGGATTATTGGTCCAAAACTTACGAAAATTTGGTCATTGGTCTTCTTAGAATTCTTAGGTCTAGCTCTTACGATTTTTTTCGGGGGGGGGGGGGGGGGGGGAGGGGGAATCTTGCGACTCTCTGCCTAGATATTAAGATTCATGGTTAGTCTTATCTTTCTTTCTTTTGGCGAGACTTCCGGAATCTCTCTCTCTCTCTCTCAGCTTCCCACATGTCCTTATCACCCCCTCCTTTACGTTCAGTCCGACGTAAAACAGACGAAAAACACTTGATTTACGAGACCGGGAGTAAAGCGGATTCTCAAAGGCTTTCTACCTCCAATTTATCGCCGCCCCCGGAGATGTAATAACGGATCTGATTGCTTAACTCTAGCGGCGACACACAGGTACAGTCTCAAAGGTTCCTAAGTTGAATTATACCAAGAGGTGATACAATACCTTCCGTGATTGGTTAATAGTAGAAACGACATAAAAGTTAATTATCAAAGGTTCTGTCAATAAATTACCTCTTGTAAATATATAATAACATACTGAATCTAACGGCGGAAGTTTGAAGATAAAGCTGTCATAATATTGACGTGTTTCCTTAATTAAGGTAGCCAGGTATACACATTTTTACACCTCTGGTTACCTGGGGATTAAACTTCACCAAACTTTAGGGAATTTTTTTACACACACACACAAACACACACGCACGCACACACGCGCGCACACACACACACACACGCGCGCACACACACACACACACACACACCTCAGCGGGCAGAAGGGCTGGCACCAATATTTCACCCCGGGCAAGACGTGAATAGCGCCCTGAGTTATAGTGGAGCTGGTGTATCCTGCCCAGGGTGGACCACACTCCCTCCCTCCCTTCCCTGTCCTCCCTGCAACAAGAAACTTACCGTGATGGAGGGAGGGGGGTTATGGAGTTGGAGGAGGGGTGTGTGTGTGTGTGTGTGTGTGAAAGAGTTCTTCACATATTTCAGCAGCCAGAGAGAGTTCCTACCAGCACTTGGCCCAGGTAGAAAATATCCCCCCCCCCCCAAATAATACGACAAAAACAAACACACACACACAATATATATAAAACTTCGCACAGTTCCAATTTGTAAAAGTTTAAGGGAATGTCACAAAGACTGTGAAGTTTTAACTCACCCGGAAGTAACGTCTGGTCAACTCTGAACCCCGAACCCCTAAACTCTGAACCCCTAATCCCTGAACCTCAAGTCTCGGACCACGAACCCCAAGCCCCACGAGTTCAAGTTAATTTTACATTTGGATCAAAGGTCATAAACAACACCTCTGTTATTATATGTTAAGAAGAATCACAACAAACAAACTTTTATACGTGGATAAATGACCATTAATAATATATCCATTCCTATATGTATAAAAACAGCCTCAGCTAATATAAAAAATCATATATGGATATCTTGTAATTATATAATATAGAAAAATCTTAAACTCCAGTAAAAAATAAGGTTCTGCTCTTTACAAATACGACTCTTATATCTCACAAGGTGTTCCTACTCACACACACACACACACACCTGCAGTATACAAGTCCCAGTTGTCACTATTAACTCACGCTCAAGTTACATTAAAGTTCAGCATTCTTAGTTTCTCTTTCTCATGTGATGGATGTAGTGTCTTATCACGGTGTTGGTCGTTTGGTGAGCTGAGTTGATGCCCCACACACACACACACGCCTAAGAACTGTAAGTGACGGAGTTTCGAAGAAAGGTCAATTATTACCGTTAAATTGACTATATAAATCATTCCTCGCACCTCACCTCACCTCAAGCCACCAGACTGGAAATCCATCAGCTATATATTGAAGTTTTTTGTCCAGGTCACTGTTATCGATACCCGGCGTCGATACCCCTTAAAATATTCAGCCTCACCTCCACCTCACCCCACCCTCTAACAATACTGCACGATACACGACCACACCTGCGCCACACCCTTAATATTACCTGCTCTTTACCTGTACTCACTTCCAGGGGGCACCTCGCTACCTGCCGTCAACAATCACCTAACGTCACCAGGTGGTAAAATACTCACCTTAATCATACGGTAAACATTTAAAAAGAATGTGTAATTTTCACCTGAATGGCGGCCATCTAGTGGGCTAAAATATTCACACAGGTAAAAGCCCAATACATCACTCCTCGTAACAAGACTGACTGACACACGATGGTCCAGGGAGGGAGGGAGTGAAGGAGGGAGGGAGTGAAGGTGGGAGGGAGTGAAGGTGGGAGTGAGTGAAGGAGGGAGGGAGTGAAGGTGGGAGTGAGTGAAGGAGGGAGGGAGTGAAGGTGGGAGTGAGTGAAGGAGGGAGGGAGTGAAGGAGGGAGGGAGTGAAGGAGGGAGGGAGTGAAGGAGGGAGGGAGTGAAGGTGGGAGGGAGTGAAGGTGGGAGGGAGTGAAGGAGGGAGGGAGTGAAGGGAGAGTGAGGGAGTGAGTGAAGGAGGGAGGGAGTGAAGGTGGGAGTGAGTGAAGGAGGGAGGGAGTGAAGGTGGGAGTGAGTGAAGGAGGGAGGGAGTGAAGGAGGGAGGGAGTGAAGGTGGGAGTGAGTGAAGGAGGGAGGGAGTGAAGGAGGGAGGGAGTGAAGGTGGGAGTGAGTGAAGGAGGGAGGGAGTGAAGGAGGGAGGGAGTGAAGGAGGGAGGGAGTGAAGGTGGGAGTGAGTGAAGGTGGGAGTGAGTGAAGGAGGGAGGGAGTGAAGGAGGGAGGGAGTGAAGGAGGGAGGGAGTGAAGGAGGGAGGGAGTGAAGGTGGGAGTGAGTGAAGGTGGGAGTGAGTGAAGGAGGGAGTGAGTGTAGGAGTGAGAGAGTGTAGGAGTGAGTGAGTGTAGGAGTGAGTGAGTGTAGGAGTGAGTGAATGAGTAAGTGAATGAGATATGTATTCATAACACACATGACCCACACTATTACCCATAAACTGTCCACAAGTATAAAAAACAACAATATTCCAACATTACCGTGAGAACTGCCTTGAAGACTGACCCACATTGAAGTATCGGGAGTTACTGACCAATAGACCATAATGTTTACATAACTCGGCGAAGACCAGGCACCTCAGTCTGTCCCTCCTTACAAGAGTATGGCGTAAATATATTCCCTAAAATAATCAATGATCATATAAACCCCTGAGATGATCTATTAAACCCCTGAGACGATCTATTAAACCCGAGACGATCCCCTAAACCCCTGAGATGATCTATTAAACCCCTGAGACGATCTATTAAACCCCTGAGACCCCCTTACAGGTGGGATACATCACACCTGTGCGGCCACTTAATGCACCTGTGCTATATCATCCTCTTGTGTAGCGCCTCGTTGGGTTGTCTTATATTCATGGGTTTTCAGTTCCATTTTCACGTTTTCTTCTCTATCATCTATATTCTTCCAAACCCTTCCTTCTTTCTTCTTCTTCCTATCTTCTGTATCCTTCCTTTAACCCCCCCCCCCTCCTTTCTCTCCTCCTCCTCCTAAATTAATCTATACTGACCGGATTTCCTTATATCAGAGCAGCGTGGTATAGATGAAGGCAGTTTAAAGGTCCAGCCTGGCCATTTACGTTGTTGTTGTGGTAGTAGTGGTGGTAGTGAGAGAAGCAGGACCCTCCCTCATTACAGCTGCCATAGTCATTACCACTACTGTCTCTCCCTCTCTCCTCCCCCTCTCCCCTCCCACTCTCCCTCCATCCCTCTCTCCCTCTCTCCCACACCCTTTTCCTCAAGGTTTAGGTATGACGTCATTGCCACTAAATAAATAAAGACTTTTTTGGGGGAATAGTTTCTTATCTCTAAAGTCTTCAAAATATGGTCCCTTTAACACACACACACACACACACACACACACACGGATCCATAACCCATGTAATGCCTCAGGAGTGACACATACAGACCAGCGAACACTGTGAGGAGACTAACAGATGTACAGTCATAGCCAGGCTCCGTCTTGACTACACATACATACATACATGTGTGTGTGTGTGTGTGTGTGTCGGGGGCCACTACAGTCTTCTTCGTTACAGAATATTACTACAGAAACTAACAGTGATTGTCTGCCAGTGGCCCAGTATTTGGCTAGTTCATGTATCCGGCCATGTACCCGGCCATGTACCCGGCCATGCAACCTGCCATGTGTCCTGTATGAGGTGGTAACTTGAGGTCAATTAACTTCCTCAACTAATGTACAGTACACTTGTTCATCACCAAGGCTACGGCCCTGGCTAAGCTGAGGTTCCTAGCTAAGCTGAGTTCTTGTCTAAGCTGAAGTCCCGGCTTTTTGTGCTGCCGTCAACAGGATGGACCCAAGGTGCACAACAAACTAGCTGCACTTGGCAAACACTGTACCGAAATTAAACTATCACACACACACAGGACCATCCAACCACCTACTCACCACACTACCCGATCAGACTATCCACCACCACCACCACCAGGAGCTCCTCGGGGTTTACACGCTGGCGGGAGACAGGGAATTCAATATGTTGGGTTCCTGCCGCATACAGATGTCCTGTTGTGCCGGAGTGTGTTACTGTGTCGTGTTGCGCTGCTGTGTTACTGTGTCGTGTTGCGCTGCTGTGTCGTGCTGCGCTGCTGTGTTACTGTGTCGTGCTGTATCTGTGCTGTCTGTACTGTACCGCTGTGTGGGAGGAAGAAAGACAATGTACACCCATCTCACCCTCAACTCGAGGTAACATGACACAAACGCATCTATACTTAAGGTAATATTGTATTTACGACTCTCCTCAACGCTCGTAAGGTAATGCTCCCATCACAAATTTTCTCACAGTACTCTGGTGGATAAATTCATCAGCGTCCAGATAATTTCCCTAAAAATACTGGTAGTGTAAGAATTTCCCTAATATTACCGGTGGTATTATGAGAATTTCCCTGATATTACTCGTGGTATGAGAATTTCCCTGGAAATATTGGAACTATAAATTCCTTAGTATTATGGGCTACTGAAAAAGTATTGGTATTATGAGAATTTCCCTAACAATGCTGGTGGTGGAACTACAATAAATTCCTTTTACTAACTGGAAATGTTACGATAAATTCCCTAGTGACAAAAATACTCCTGAGAAAAACTGGTGTGGCTTTACCCAAAATTTCCCTGGCGTTACAAGATATCCCCTGCCAACACAGACAGCATTACCTGACTTAAGTGTGATGGACGGGAGGACGCAAGGATATCAGGGAAGGTTATGAGCATCTGTCACGCGAGGACTTGGGGGATTTTTCCTAGCCACGACGACTTTCCCCCCTATCCTCCATGAATATTTTTTCCCTGCAACCTTGACCATTTTATCCCTACTCTCGTAAAACTTCCCCTAAAAAATATAAAAAATTTCCCTCAACCTAAAAAAAATCCTTTAAATTTGTTGCGAGTTAAATGTCAAGATGAGGAATGATGTTGTTAAAGAGTTATTACCAACCTACCTGACATACACACCTTAATGAGAGATAGTGATGATGGATGGGTCAGGTGAGCCTTAGTGTGGGAGATGAATAACGTGTCACTGAGGTTATGAGACGGTGACCAGAGAGAGAGAGCCAAGGAGAAGACCCTAGACCACGTCCTACCTGGCGAAGACAAGGTAGAAGGAAACACCTGGGATATAATTACTTCAATGTGATCCAGAGAGAAATCCTTTGGTTATGTCTGGTGGAGGTCCTGTGTGTGTGACGGGAGGCGGGGAACATTCCTGACCCTACAAAGATTTTCCCCCATAACCACGGCGCCTTTTTCCCCTACTGTGTTTTTTTCCCTATTACCTAGAGGATTTTCTCCCTCTACCCTGGGGACTTTTTCCTATACTTGTTTGTTGTCAGAAGTGGGGCGGGCCTGCGTGTGGTGGATGGGCCTGGGTGTAGTGGGTTGGCCGGCGTAGTGGGCGGGCCTGGGTGTAGTGGGCGGGCTTGGGTGTAGTGAGTTGGCCGGCGTAGTGGGCGGGTGGGCGTAGTGGGCGGGTGAAAGACGAAGGAATGTATAATAGCCCCTTTACTCCCCTCCCTCTCTACCACCACTCACTTCATTCCCATCCCTTTCATTTCCTTCCCTCTCCCCACCCCATCCCTCCCATGGCCTGTCGACTCCTCTCCCAATCAGTTCCTCTCCTCTCCCTCATCGCTTCCGTGCCCTCTCGACCCCGCTCACATTCTTTTCCCACTCAAGACCTTTACCTGGCTGCTAATTGAGATACCTGGAGTGGCTTCTAGGGCTCACCACCCCTCCTCCCCCTCACCTGGACGTCTTGAACATCACACCAGGTAGATGGACTGAGGATGGAACCTTTAAGTGACTCTCGAGGACTACTGTGGCACTCGAGGACTACTGTGGCACTCGAGGACAACTGTGGCACTCGAGGACTACTGTGGCACTCGAGGACTACTGTGGCACTCGAGGACTACTGTGGCACTCGAGGACTACTGTGGCACTCGAGGACTACTGTGGCACTCGAGGACTACTGTGGCACTCGAGGACTACTGTGGCACTCGAATTTCTAGCTCCCTCAGTGTCACTCTACAAATAACGCTGTGTAGGTAGTAGTACGTGCAGGAAGCGTGGGCGTGGAGGCCTGGCGTGGGCACAACGTGGAAGTGAACAAAGGCGTGGAGACGTGGACGTGGGCGTGGGGAGGGGGGGGGCGAGCCGTAGCGCGGGCGTGGCTGGTAGTAGTAGCAAACACACGCCTCACTTAACATAGCACTTTACGAGTTACGTCATAAAGTAGACGTGATCCTAAGAGGCATGGGGGCGTGGTGTCGCATCCATGGGCGTGAGTCAGCGAACACACACCCCCATCACGGTGCAGGACAGATGCGACGCTCACCACCAAACACAATTACTTCTTTCAATTCCGTCGTCCCTTTTATGTTTTTATACGTCTGAATTTATATCAGGACGGGGAGTAAACTTGTAAGAGACCAAGTTAATGTGAGTCTCGCATCTGAGGCTCCAGGGGGTGGTGAGGGAGTAGCGGGGGGGGGGGGGGAGGGAAGGTTCAAATACCAAAATGTGATCTGGTTTTAAGTTTCAATACTCGGGAGACTAAACCCGTTTATTCCACTATCTGGGGGCGGGCTGGTGGGCGGGGGGAGGGGGAGAGCTCCATCTATTTCGAGTATAAAGGTAAGGGATTAATTAACTTTTCATCTATATTATATAAGAAAGAATAAGAATTTTGTTTTTCAGTGAGGCACAATTCCCGGAGGCTGACATCCATGGAACAAGAGATCTCACTGCTGACGGCGGGGATCGCTGACTTCGCACGATTACAGCCACAATTTCCTGTCATCTGGGGGCTGGTCGGCGCTGACAACTCGATATTCTAGAGACATAAGGAGTGTATTGAACCCCACACAATATATCCCTACAGCTGACGCCACACCACCACAATAACCACCCCAGGATCATCTGTCAGGTCCTATGCTAAACTGTCTTCCTAATGACTGTGAAACCGTATCTAACTGGCTCACTTGACTGTCTAATAGACCTGGCGATATAACGGTGGATTATCTGACTGTTTTAAACTCTGCCCCTGAGGAGTGATCTGTGGAAAAGTCTATCTACCTTATTTTACCCTCAAAGAAGGAAATTTTCTTCAAGGGTTCGTGACATGTGAAGTAATTGGATCACTGAGTTCAGATCTACATGATGATGATGGTCGACGTCCAACAATACTACCTCTTCTCTCACCACGCCCAGCAAAAGTCCTCCTCTTACTTCCTTCACCACGTCCATCAAAAGTCCTAGTCCCTCTCTCTCCTAGACCGTCTGCCCCCCTCATACCCAGAGGAGTCACGCGTTGCCCTCCCTGCCTCACCTGTCAACAACCACCCGGGAGGTAATGACTAGGTCGTGTCACGCCCCACACCCGCTGCTGACATGTCACCCAAGCACGCCCGAGGTCTAAGGTCTTCTCCCTCACCCCGCACTGCACACCCCCGCCCCACCACTAGCTGACATGTTCGACTTCGACTCAATCTTAACAGTTCCCAAGGCCAGACATGAACCCGAGATGTATTGAATCCTCTACCGAATCCCTGAACCATCGAACCCCACGCAGAGCAACTTTTGGAGTCATGTTAGGATAGGGTGGGTTACGTTTGGTTGGGTTAAGATAGGTTTGTGTTGGGTTAGATTACGTTTGATTAGTTATAAGTTAAATTTCAGAGACCTACGATGTGTCGTGTTACCTTTATTCCAACACAATAAAGAAACTAAGCTGAGAAACCATTGCAGGTCGCCCCAGAGAAAGCATTGAAGGTCGTCCCAGAGAAAGAATTGAAGGTCGTCCAGAGAAACCATTGTAGGTCGTCCCAGAGAAACCATTGTAGGTCGTCCCAGAGAAACCATTGTAGGTCGTCCCAGAGAAACCATTGTAGGTCGTCCCAGAGAAACCATTGTAGGTCATCCCAGAGAAAGCATTGTAGGTCGTCCCAGAGAAAGCTTATTCGTCTCTTCACGGGGTTAAACTGAAATACGAGAGGCAAACAATAACAAACTGTTTGACTAAGTTCTCACCTGGGGGTAATAGGAGCCCAGGTATCAACGCCAGGTAAACAACAGAGACAGACAGACAGACAGACAGACAGACAGACAAACAAACAAATAAACAAACAGTAGGTTGAGTGTGTGTGTGTGGAGGAATAATAATAATAATAATAATAATAATAATAATAATAATAATAATAATAATAATAATAAAAATAATAATAATAATAATAATAATAATAATATAAACCTTGTATTTCTATCAACTTTCCATAAGACTAAAAAAAAAAACTTGAGTCAAAATTGATGTTTGAGAGTTTAGGTAAAGGGCTGAGGCATTATGCAGGTGAGGGTCGACTGATGGCCCGCCGCCTCCGCTTGCCAAATTGATTCTTGAGGTTAATATCATGCAAAGTAGAGCCCATAAAAACACGGCCTATCCTGCCCCGGCCTCCCCTCTACCGTGAATTACGAAACCTCCCTCCTCTACCGTGAATTACGATACCTCCCTCACTATACTAGTACTGTACTGCCCTGATGAGTGTTGGTGATGATGGTGAGTGTTGGTGATGAGTGTTGGTGATGGTAGTGACGCTGCCTCTATGCTGGTGATCTTGGAAATACTGGTGTTGTTGTCACTGCTGGTGTAAGTACTGGTGCCACTGGGTGTTGTCACTGCTGCCCTCCTGGGGTTAGTGACGGTACCAGCACTGCCACCACCTCAACCTCACCACAATTTTTCATCTTAAAATACCAAGGACGCAACCATCATCCGCCTCCCTCCCTCCGTCTCCTCCTCCACTCTTTCACCCTCCAACCTCTTCCTCCTTCTCCCTTTACTACCCTCCTCCCTCCTTTTCGTCCTCCTTCTTCTTCCTCAACCCTCATTCCATAACTCTCTTCCTCCTCTTCCGCCCCCTCTCCCCTACCCCCCTCTCTCCCCTACTCCTCCTCTTCCACCCTCTCCTCTTCCGCCCCCTCTCCCCTACCCTCCCTCCTCTTCCACCCCCTCTCCCCTACCCTCCCTCCTCTTCCGCCCCCTCTCCCCTACCCTCCCTCCTCTTCCACCCCCTCTCCCCTACCCTCCTTCCGCTCTCCCTCGACCTCAAACTACAATATCGAGGACTAACATTCCCCACGTTATTAAGACCAGATGTAGGTCACCGTCATTCTTCAGGAGTCTTGACACACACATCGTTCACTTCTCCCCTTCCCGGCGTCATTCTTCATCATTCTCCAGTTTTATCTCCTCTTCCTCTTGTTCTTGTTCTTTCTTACTTACTTTTTTCTTCTTTCTTGTATTCTGTTTCTCTCTTTCTCCTCTTGTCCCTTTCCTCCACCTAAAGCTATTACCTGGCTCACACTATCACCTGGCTCACACCTCCACCTGGCTCACACCATCACCTGGCTCACCTCATCACCTGGCTCACACCTTCACCTGGCTCACACTATCACCTGTCTCACCTCCTCTTCCCTGGGGTTAAATGATCAAATCCCCCGATAAATTGTTTCCCTGGAGGCCCTTTATCTCACCTGTGTAGTCATGGACGGATTTACACCTCACAAACATCCCCAGCAGGAAGGCCTTGTCATCGGTGTGTGTGTGTGTGTGTGTGTATTTCTTGCTCATGTGCATTTGTGTGGAATTATTTACCGATTTTTGTTTATGGAAGTAGGTGTGTATGGAAGGAAGGACAGTGGCGCAGAGGGCGTGTAGGTTGTGTTGCAGAGGGCGTGCAGGCAGTGTTGCAGAGGGCGTGTAGGCAGTATTGCAGAGGGCGTGTAAGCAGTGTTGCAGAGGGTGTGTAGACAGTGTTGCAGAGGGCGTGTAGACAGTGTTGCAGAGGGTAAAATCAACTCGTACACAGGAGGGGGTTGAAGACTTCCTGGGAAAAATAATGGAGAAAAACTAAGTAACAAGTCGACGCCCTGAATATGTGACGCCACCCACGTATCCATCCTCGCTTTCAACCACTAACCCACCCACCTACCCTTCCTCCCACCCACCTATCCATCCTCGCTTTCAACCACTAACCCACCCACCTACCCTTCCTCCCACCCACCTATCCATCCTCGCTTTCAACCACTAACCCACCCACCTACCCTTCCTCCCACCCACCTATCCATCCACCCTTTTAACCACCAACCCACCCACCTACCCTTCCTCCCACCCACCTATCCATCCACCCTTTTAACCACCAACCCACCCACCTACCCTTCCTCCCACCCAACCATCCATCCATCCTCTCATTCAACCAAGCCACCCAACCATTCTCCCATTTAACCACTCTCCCACTCAACCATCCTGCCACCCAACCATCCTGCCACCACCAGTCGAGGTCAACAGGGGTTCCTTCAGCCTCAGTCTTCTATATAAACGTGAGAATCGTCATCACACGGCCCAGGTGACTGACTCACTTTCTAGTCACGATATGGAGGAAGAGGAGAAGTAGGGGGAAGAAGAGGAGGAGGGAGGAAGAGGAGAGGGAAGAAGAGGAGGGGGAAGAAGAGGAGGGGGAAGAAGAGGAGGGGGAAGAAGAGGAGGGGGAAGAAGAGGAGGGGGAAGAAGAGGAGAGGGAAGAAGAGGAGGGGGAAGAAGAGGAGGGGGAAGAAGAGGAGAGGGAAGAAGAGGAGGGGGAAGAAGAGGAGGGGGAAGAAGAGGAGGGGGAAGAACACGCGGAGGAGGAGTGAGGTAGAGGACTGAAGAGGACTGAGGAGGAGGAGGACTGATGAAGGAGGAAGAGTTAGTAGTAGGAGGACAGGGAGGAGGAGGAGGAGTAGAAGGAAGAGGAAGACAAGCTGCAGAAGAAAGAGGAGTATTAGGATTAGAAGGAAGACGAGCACAAGAGGAGACTAAAATACGTTACAAACACCCGACTAAAACCAGTTAGTGTTATTAGAGAATAAAACCGCTCTCTCGTCTCTTACTGTAAACCTGAATTATTTCACGCCGAGTAACTGTGCTTAACACCCAGGGTCCTCACACAGTTATAATAATTATAATACAAATAAACACAATGATGATAATAAAATGGGCTAACAACTTGTACTAATAATAGTGCACATACTACTACTACTAGTTGTTATTATCCTTCATAAATCTCTCTCTGCAGGGTGACGAACATTACACAAAGAACTGTAGGGATATAATTATGTGAAAAGGCTCTATGACCATATGGAACACCGCCAGCACAAGATATTAGCATCGCCAGGCATTGACCCCATCTCTTGTAACGTGATGTTTATCCCTTTAAAGGACAAAGTTTCCCTTGGGTATTTTATTGAGCTGAGGGCGGCCCCTGAGGGCGGCCCCTGCCCGCTAAAGGGTTAAGAGACTCTACGCCAGACAAGCGTTCGCCTGCCTTCTATCTGCCAGACACAGGTTTTACAAGACCAGTAGATAACTCAACAACCTGGCTAGTCTCACGGTTAATGGCTAGTACAGTGCTAGTCAAATGGCCTTCTCGAAAAACCGTGACTGGTCAATCCTGCCTGCCCCTTAGGGTGGCTTAGGAGTCCCCTAGCAGTCAGTGGCTCAGGGCCTGACACTTGTTTAGGGTCCGCTGGTTCACTGAGACCACCGGCCCAGGGGAGCCCTTTGTGGGGACGAGGAGGGAGAGAGACGCCCTTAGCGTGTCTCCGGGGTGCCGCTCCTGCTGGGCAAGTCTCTTCACTATTTTCCGCACGGAGGACCCCAAGACGGAAAGTTTACTGCTTCATTGACTCCCAGCGACCACGACGACCTCCCACACCACCACCAAGACCTCCCACACCACCACCACGACCTCCCACACCACCACCACGACATCCCACACGACGAGAACGACCTCCCACACACCCTGGTCGTGTTGTTTAGGATAGCGTTCGGGTGCTTAATCAACAGGTAAAATAAGCTGGGTGCCTAAACCTAAAATGATTCGACTTAGTTATTGCGGGGAGGAGGTGGGAAGAGGGGAGGATGAGGGGGAAGAGCAGGGGGAGGAGGGGGCGGCGGAGGAGGAGGAAGAGAAGGGAGAAGAGCAGGAGGAGGAGGGGGAAGAACAGGAGGAGTAGGAGGTAGTCACGTATACCTGGAACAAGACCATTAGTCATTTAAACGTGTTGAGCAGGACCGTACATAACACAGCACCACCACCTGTGTTACTCGCCAGGTGGTCACACAGCTGGTTGGACGGTATGATCCTCACCATCTGCCACCCTGAGCCTCCACCAGCTGCCTTACGACCTGACCTTCCCTCCAGCTGTCTGTGTGAAGGGCTAGTGGGGAGAGGGGGCATGTGGGGAGAGGGGGGCATGTGGGGAGAGGGGGGCATGTGGGGAGAGGGGGGCGTGTGGGGGGATGGGGGCGTGTGGGGGGATGGGGACGTGTGGGGAGAGGGGGGCGTGTGGGAGGGAAGGGGGTGTGTGGGAGGGAAGGAGGTGTGTGTGGCGGGGGGGGAAAGGAGGTGTGTGTGGCGGGGGGGGAAAGGGGGCGTCTGTGGGGAGGGGAAGGGGACGTGTGGGGGCGAAGGGGGCGTGTGGGGGGCGAAGGGGGCGTGTGGGGGGCGAAGGGGGCGTGTGGGGGGCGAAGGGGGCGTGTGGGGGGCGAAGGAGGCGTGTGTGGGGGCGAAGGGGGGGGCGTATGGGGAGAAGGGTAGGGGAAGAGAATGAGTATGGGAAAGAAGGATGAGAATAATGTGGGGATGATGGAAAGGAAAAGAAAAGGGAATGGGAGAAAAGGGAAGGAGAGTGAGTGTGGGGGAGAAGGAAGGAAGGAAGGTAAAATATTAGAAGAAGGAGTGAAAGGGGGAGAAGTAAGGAAGGGAGAGATCGTGAGAATTAAAGGGAAGAGGAGGAGGAAGGAAGTGATGTGGACCGAGACAATTACCTCACTTGTGGTGGTCAAGAGTTACACATTACTTATGGTAATTACGGGGTCAGTCAAGGTCACCACAACCCTCGTGATGTCTCCTAACACACACAGCACCGGGTCCCTCAGAGAGAACAGGTACCCGGTACTTTAAGCTCGTGTCTGGTACCGGGTAAAATACAAGACTCTCAGCCATAGTACCAATTCTCTACTACAGATATAATGGTGTGAATACCTTGGCATTGTCTACGTGAATGATGTGATATAACTACACCAGCGGCTCAGACCTGTTAAGCCTGAACCTCATGGAGTGCCGACCCTGGTAAGCCGCAGCTCTAATGGTCATGTTTGTTTGAGTCCTGAGGGATTGTGACCTTCATCCAAACAACAAGTGATGTTCTCTCTTCACCAGCCAGCCAGGGGGACCAGCACGGATCACATCTCCCAGAATCTTGAACGTAATATTTTTTCTCCACATTGATAACGTGAAAATTTATCCAACAACTGTGCAGAGAACATAAAAGATGAGTTAAAATGGCGTGGAAAATACACCGTGACTATCGGAACTGTTTCTCTCATCTCTAATTACGGGAATATTCAGACTTACGATTGTTAGAGCATCAGGGCCCAGAACGATAGCCCGTGTGCTTGTTACCTGAACGACTCCTGCAGGTAAATTGGCCGCCACTTATATTTGATTTCCTGTTTCTGTTGACATATCATTTTGTACCATACTGACTCTCGGAGATGATGTCCCAATATTTCTGAGACAGGAAGGTAAATCATCTCAACATATTCTAAGTAAACGTTAGCCGAGTTAATAATTGTATCTATGAACGAGACGGTCGGTGGGGTGGTGGGTCATCGTGGCCCTGGAAAACAATAACTCTTGGCGGATGTTCGGATTTTCTTGAAACTTGATAGGCAAACCTCACCCTTCCACCCCTCCCCCCCCCCCCCCACATCCAGTAACACCACTGAGCTCCTTGATAACAGATAAGACCCTATTAGCTAAATTCAGGGACATAACGCGACTTCCCGTCAACGCATACACGAGGACACCGGCCGCTTTTGAGAATTATAAACAAGTCTTCACGGTGGTACAGTCGCCTACACTTACACCTAGTACAGTGGCTGGTGCATGTTGTGAGATGTGGCATCATTAGTTTAGCTACTATTGTGAGGTTCCTTGGGGCCATTCCGGGAGTTTTGATACCATGTAAATAAACACAGAGCCACTGTACCAGGTGTAAGTGCAGGCGACTGTACCTTGATATGAACTAGGCCGGCATCGTTCCCAGGGTCTCCTCCTCCTCCGGCTGCTTCTGAATCTTTTAAAGAAACTTTTCAAGAGCCTCGGGAAGACCTCGCCTTTGGTCTTCTCACAATCTTTCAAATAAGAGTTTCCAGGTAAAGGCTGGCAAGAGACCCGTGCACTGCGTCACCATGAAGTCCTAGGGGCCACAACTCTGTACGAGAAATACATAAGATCTAGTATCTTGGGGGATATAATTTTAATAGTGTGTGTGTGTGTGTGTGTGTGTGCGCCCTCTCCCCAGGCAGGTAGAGAGGCGGAATTTAAAGCAGACGTGAGACTGTAGGTTGGTGCTGTTCTCCACGGTGTTTGTTTGATCTATATGATTTTATTAACAATATCAAGATGGATGGCGGATGATGGACTCCACGACAGACAGATAATAATAATAATAATAATAATAATAATAATAATAATAATAAATAGTAATAATAATAATAATAATAATAATAATAAAACAAAAACAACAACCACAACCTCAACGCCAAATCATATCTCGCTACAAATAAGGAAAGTTTATGAGGCTAATGGTGTAGTTGGAGACACCCGAGAAACTACGCCAGGTACAGCCTAGGTACGCACTAGTGTCCTCTCCTTAACTATGTGGTCAGTTTCACCTGTTGGAAGGACTCTCACCTGGTAGATGCTATGAACCATCTGTCGTAAATAGCACAAGGTACAGAAGCCAGCTGTGTGTGTGTGATGCTGCTGAAGTAAAGGTCAACTGGTGTATATTCCAGCTACAACTCAGGCCAGCTGGTGCTTGTTCCCGCTTGCAGAGTACAGCTGATTCAGTTACTGCTGGATTAAAAGCCAGTTAGGGAGTTTCGGCTTACACAAAGACCAGCTGGTGCACAATAAAGCTTCACTGGGTGTTGACAGCAGCTGGTGCACAATAAAGCTTCACTGGGTGTTGACAGCAGCTGGTGCACAATAAAGCTTCACTGGGTGTTGACGGCAGCTGGTGCACAATAAAGCTTCACTGGGTGTTGACGGCAGCTGGTGCACAATAAAGCTTCACTGGGTGTTGACGGCAGCTGGTGCAAGACCCCCACAACAAGTATCCCTCCCCCACAGAGCGGTCAGGTATACCTTAACACCTGACATGACACAGGACGATAGTGTGAAGCATTACTTAATTAACTCACCGGCGCAGGTAACCCCTCCAACCTCTCTCTCTCTCTCTCTCTCTCTCTCTCTCTCGTATATAAACAGTAGACAGTAGAAAAATCCGGTATATAAATAGACCAAGAATAGACGAACAGTGGATAAAAAGGACAATTACCACACCTGGGCCACAACACACTATAACCAAGGTGTGTACAGGTATACACACACTAAGCATTTCTTCACTATTAAAATCCCCAATCCGGAAATCGCGCAAGGTGGCCGGTTATGACAACAAACCGCAAATACTCCTTAAAATATTCGCACCATTACCGGACATTACATACACAGACGATACAGGAACAAAGATAACATAACGCTGTATTATGAAGTTTGTTTTAATACAGTAATGTGTTTAAAGTTAATGAGGTTTATTTCGTTTTATCTCCAGGTAACTCAGGTGTGAAGATAGGTATGGCGGCGTCTCCTGGTATTAATTCCTCCTCAAGCTTTATCTCCTGGTACTGACTCGTCCTCAAGCTGTATCTCCCAGCACTAAGTCGTCCTCAAGCTTTATCTCCCGCATTATCTCGTCCGCAAGCTTCGCACACAGTATTTATCATATTTTCGAAACAATGAAGCCGGATACATTAACAATAGCACCAGGCCGGATACAACACATCATAACCAAAGCTTTATATAGGTGGTGACAGTCACAGGGGAGGGGGGAGGGGAGGGGGGAAGTGGGGGAGTGGGTGAGGAAGTGGGGAGGGAGGCGTAACCCACCTATCCACCCAGACAGGTATTCCCCTTCCCCCCCCCCCCCCTCCATCATAACATCCTCACCAACCTGCACGAGGGTGGGGGGCAGGTGAGGAGGTTGTGACGTCACCAGTACTCACCCTCCTAACCCGTGATGACTGCCGCCGCTGCCTCCCGGGGTCAAAGGTCAAGGCACACCGACTTAACAGCAACAAAAACAAACAGTCAATTGAAGGAAACTCGGTACATTAAGGTCATAACACAATCAAGTTAAAAAATCAGGTGTGTGAGGGGGAATTAATGGTTAGTTCCTCTTGTTATTGTTTACCGTTACCTGCCGTTAATTATGTAAATTACCTGTGGCATCCTGATTGGTAGCTATTATTATTATTATTATTATTATTATTATTATTATTATTAATAATGGACAACAGGAACAAGCACAGTGATGACCATGATAATCGAATAACGAGGAAATATTACAAGGAATTTACCCAAAGGGGAAACTCGTGTGTGGGGGGGGGGGGTGTGGGGGGGGTATGGGGGGGGGGTGTGTGTGTGTGTGTGTATGTGTGTGTGTGTGCGTGTGTGTGTGTGTGTGTTATACCTGGTTCTCCTCGACAACTTCTCCCCCACACTCTACTTCACTACCTCTTATATATGCCCCGAATTTTCAAAGAATCTTACGACAAATATTCCATCATAACTGAGAAGAAAACAACGAAACTATATAAAGTAAAGTCAGGGGGTAAATTAGCCGCCATCTTTGCGTCCTGAGGCATAAAGTTACATTCTCACGTCTTCAGTTCAGAGGGAAACTTTAACTTAAGATTTTTTGAGAATGTGAGGTCTGGTCTGGAGTGGTCTGGTCTGGAGTGGTCTGGAGTGGTCTGGTCTGGTCTGGAGTGGTCTGGTCTGGTCTGGAGTGGTCTGGTCTGCATACCTCGCGTTTAATTAATATATTTTCTGGTCCAGGTATTTTCACACCTTTGCAGTAGAGCGACTCACTATTGATCTTCTAAATTAGTATATACCTGGAGTTTACCTGCAGGATATTCGGTAAACTGCCAACAACACCCACTGACTGGACGTGTAGTACCTGAGTTTACCTGGAAATTCTGACTGAGTAAACTCCAGACATCTATTGATACTCTAATGAGTTTACTGAAGAGAACATTCGGTAAATTCCCAAGACAATTTACTGACCTAATTATAACCGGAGTTCACCTGTAATTTACCTGTCGATTACTTAATTAAGCTCTAATAACAGGTAATTACTCCTACATATAATAGGAAAAGTGGAGGAGAAGAAACGGAAGGAAGAACAACAAGAACAATGACAAGGAATAGACAAAAAATAATAATAATAACATAATAGAGCAAATGCAAGATAGGATAACAGACAAGACGCCAAACATCACAAAGACCTTGACCCACCACCACCACCACCACCATCATCACCGCCACCACCACCACCACCATCATCACCGCCACCACCGCCGTCCTGAACGTCACTGGACACATTACCTCCTATATTACCAACACGTAAAGAGAGATACAGCTGTTCTTATCCTTCTTCTTTAACCAGACGGCTAAAAAAAAAGGGTAATTGCAGTCAGATGGAAGGAGCCTGATGGGTTCCTGCCGTGTGTGTGTGGGGGGGGGGGGGGGGATACATGGCCGTCTCGTTGCTTGAGAGATAGTCGGGGTGGAGAGAGGGGGTGGTGTCTCTCCCTCTCCCCTGCCTTCAAGAGATGATACCCTGATACACTCTCTGTCAGGTCAAGGATAAAGCTGGGTAGAAGTGTGTGTGTGTCTGTGTGTGTGTAAGTGTGTGTGTAAGTGTGTGTGTGTGTAAGTGTGTGTGTGTAGGTTAAATCAATGAGCTGGTTGTCGTCTGGTAATTCGCAAACAACACCACTGTCCCCAACAATATCATCACCACTGTCCCCAACATTATCGCCATCACTGCCTCAACACCACCAATGGCCCAAGATCACCAACACTCCCCTAACAACACCACCAGTTCCCCAACAACAATATCACCACAGTTACAATAACCACCACTGCTTACACACCACCACCGCTCCACCAATGCCTACACACCATCACCACCACTGCCTACACATCACCACCACCACCACTGTTCCATCACTACCACCACGTCTTAACCCCCCTTCACCATAACAACCCATCAAGGTCAACCCAAATCGTCAGCACTCAACCCTGATCACCATTACTTCTGAGGCGACACATGCGTCTCCTCCCTACCTCCTTCACCTAGTGCCACCTCCTACACCTACCACCCAGCAACTACTCCACCTCCAGCACTGGGCCACTCACTCCACCTCCAGCACTGGGTCACTCACTCCACCAAGATGTCAGCCATATAAATTAAGTCTCCCCGTTCTTCAACTCATGCTATTGAAACACTGCACTCCAAGTCACTCCCCCCCCCCCTCCTCCAAGTTACTCCAACTCCCATAATAATTCCTGCACAGTTCCAGCACAGGCCAGGCAGGGAGGGTGGGTGGTGACTGGGTGACGACAACATAACAACCTTACATCACGGTCATATTCCCATTCCAATATTCTAACATTACCCAAGTCTCAAACCCATCCACTAAACTCTTGACAAACAGACGTCAACACCACGCCAGCCTCCACCATACAACACCGAGGAAGTATGACAAAGAGAAAAGATCATTTAGGAGAGGAATATATCCGGTTTAGAGAGAGAGGCTCGATGACACGGGTGGCGGGTAATTTTCTGGTTGGTGAGCTTGGCGGGAGTTGCGGCCCCCAGGCAATCATATATACGCTGTCTTATTTCTGTCTCTCTCTCTCTCTGCGTTTTAGTTGGGTGTGTGTGTGTTGAAACAGGGGCAAAATGAAACACATACTGACAGTCAAACATACATACGGACAAAGACAGCTAAACAAACAAACAGGCCGGTAGATAGCAAGCGATATAGACACACAGACAAACACAGGTCCACCATACTCAACGAAGGTCATTACAGCCTCACAACACAAGTCGACCGAAGACCATCCCAAGGTTGTTGCCTCATTAGCCCATGTAATTACACCACCCCCCCTGGCCTCCCTACCTCTACACCTTAATTACCTCGGCATTAAACTAATCACCTGTGACCTATCTGTATAATTAATCTAAACGAAAATAAATGTCTTCCCAACCTTCCTTCCCTACCATGGTATCCAATCTCTCTCTGTAGCTATAAAACATGTCCCTTATGTGTGCAGTACAGGAACCACACACACACACACACACACACACACACACACACACACGCACGCACGCACGCCTGTATATTTTCAGCCACCGGTTGCAACTCTATTAATAAACCTTCTATTATTATTATTACACACACAGTATTCACCCACCATACATTATACATAACACTATACTTTACACAGCTCGTCCATACATCAAAGGCTATACATGAAAGGTTAACGCTGTATGCTTTGAATACAAGGTCAAAGAGACGTAAAACACATGTCTCTCTTGCACTCAATGGTTAGTAATGTTAATTATGGTTTTATATGAGAGAGAGAGAGAGAGAGAGAGAGAGAGAGAGAGAGAGAGAGAGAGAGAGAGTTAAAGAGAGGAAGGTTGAAGGGGATGGTGGAGGAAGAAGAAAAAGAAGAAGAAGAGGAGGAGGAGGAGGAGGAGGCGTTGACGGTGACAGAATTGATGGTGAGGTGGAGGTGAGGAAGAAGAAGAAGAATAACAAGAACTGGTGGAGGAAGAAGAGGTTTAAGGCGTTAGTGAGTGTACCTGACGTGAAGGACACACACACACACACACACACCTCTCTGCTGTAACAAAATACCATTATATTTCTCTCTCTGTCTGGCTCTGTCCCTATATTTATCTTTCTCTGTCTATCTATGTCTGTCTTTGTGTCTGTCTCTCTCTCTGTCTCTCTTACTAACTAGAAACAGCAGCCCAACAGGATCCACACAAGCATTTAAACACCCAAGGCTCGAGATTCCCCAACTATTCACCGTCAATGAGACAGATGCCCACTGTCTGCATGCATCTGATATACCCCTCCTCCCCCTCTTATCGGGATTCGAACTCTGGGACTGCAAGATGTCAATACCAAGCTGGTGGAGGAAAGGTTATAGCCTGACACTGACATCCTGCAGTCCTGGGTTCGAATCTCGATAAGGAAATAGACCAAATGTTGTCAATAAATACAAGAAACATTGCTGTGAATTTTAATGGGGAAAAGTTGACTCGTTTCTTCAAGAGGTTATTGATCAAGAAAACTGTGATGGTTATTCTGCTTTCACTATACAAGCAGAAACAGTCTAGTTGTTCACGTCACCATCACCCAGGAAGCAGTATTCCTTATAGTCCCTGGGATCGACGACAGGTAAACACAGGGGTCAAGGTGTGGCCAAGCCTGCAGGACAGGATGTGGTCTAGTAACAACCAACAAACTACACATTATCACCAAGGTCCTTCTTTCCTTTGTGGTAGATGACGGACTCTCTTCCATGTCCTTTCTTTATCACTCCTTTCCTATGTCCTATTTTAACCCACCTCTCCCATTTTATACTCCTTCATCTCCCCATGTCCTGCCTCTGACTCATGTCTCCGCTCGCCCCCTCCTGCCACGTCCCGGATCAGAGAGGAGGATCAGAGTCTATCAATGTCACTAGACACACGACCAGTCAAGGACCAACCCTGGTAGCCTTGTCCACCTCCCCCACCACCTCCTCTCCCACCCACCGCAATCTCAATCTCCTTCAGGATAACGGGACACTCCCACCCTCACCACCACGCCCCACCCACCCACCCACAGCATCATCACTTCCCATCTAACCACACTCATCACCACGACGTCGCCACCCTCAACTACCACTTCACCACCAGCCTCCACCACCACGTCGCCACCATCACCCTCCACCACCACGTCACCACCCTCACCACCACGTCGCCACCATCACCCTCCACCACCACGTCACCACCACGTCGCCACCCTCACCACCACGTCGCCACCATCACCCTCCACCACCACGTCACCACCCTCACCATCACGTCACCACCCCAACAATGTTCCCACTATAGCACCCATCACCACACATAACAGCAACATTATGGGAGTAAATACTGAACTTTTTACCAGGAAATTCCCTACTGGCTATCCCAACATTACCTCCTTCGATCAAGCTACCCACGTGACGACCTGATCAACCAGCCTGTTACTGTATGTAGTGTCCATGCCAATATAACCCCTACAGCCTGGTAGACGAAGAACCTTATCAAGATATAGATAGTTCCCCCTTGAAGGCCTCCACTCGTCCCTCACCCGTCTCTCTCTCTCAATTGCTGGTGACAAGATGAAAAAATGTAGCGAGGGATCGACTCCATAGCTGCCTCCTGCTTCTCTGACACTGACCCATCCGCTTCAGGAGAGAGGCAGCGAGGAGCGAGCATCACAGGAGAGAGGCAGCGAGGGGCGAGCATCACAGGAGAGAGGCAGCGAGGGGCGAGTATCACAGGAGAGAGGCAGCGAGGGGCGAGCATCACAGGAGAGAGGCAGCGAGGGGCGAGCATCACAGGAGAGAGGCAGCGAGGGGCGAGCATCACAGGAGAGAGGCAGCGAGGGGCGAGCATCACAGGAGAGAGGCAGCGAGGGGGCGAGCATCACAGGAGAGAGGCAGCGAGGGGCGAGCATCACACATGAGAGGCAGCGAGGGGCGAGCATCACACATGAGAGGCAGCGAGGGGCGAGCATCACACATGAGAGGCAGCGAGGGGCGAGCATCACACATGAGAGGCAGCGAGGGGCGAGCATCACACATGAGAGGCAGCGAGGGGCGAGCATCACACATGAGAGGCAGCGAGGGGCGAGCATCACACATGAGAGGCAGCGAGGGGCGATCATCACACATGAGAGGTAGCGAGGGGCGAGCATCACAGGAGTGGCATTACAGCTCCCCCATGGACCTTCACATTAAAAGATCACCTGACTTACAAGTCCTACCGGGAGCGTCCTGTTTGAGCCAGAGTCCTCCAAGAAACCTACGTATATTTTTTCCTCCAACAGATGATGAGAAACCAAGTAACCGGCTCAGTTAAACCACAATACTGACGGCTGAAATACGGGTCGAAAAAGCACCAAGACCACCACAGATAAGAGTCGTTCTTCAACACCATGTCAAAGGTAGAGATTACAGCAGGACTCTTTTAAAACATGATCTGTGGCTCAGGTCCTTCAGGGGGGCGTGGACCACTTGATCCTGAGGGCTGGGGGAGGGGTTGGGGAAGGGCTGGGGTAGGTTAGGTTAGGGAGGGCTGGGATAGGAGAGCCTTCAACTCAATGGCGCTGCACCACCCTTCATCAGCGTCACATCACAAAGCATCGGCTGTACACCTTGATAATTCTTCCTGATCTGGTCGTGTTGTTTCAGTAGTTAGCGGGTGTGAGGGTCATAGTCGTGGCCGCTGGACTGCTTAAAATAGCGTGTTTGTTTATCATACATCAGGATCATACTTCAGGGAACAGAGGGGGGGGGGGCTGATAAAAAAAGCTTGAATTGGAAGGCGACTTTTGAGCGTCTGAGTAAAACAACTTTATCAATGTCAGGTCTACGGTAGCAGGTCAAATGAGCCCTAACCTAACCTAGTCCATTACCAGTAGCGTCCAATATGATTGAGGTTCATTAGCCTTAACTGTCTATTATTACCGGAAATCCATTAGGGCAAAGCTTTAGTAATACTGGGGGCCCTTTAGGACAGGGTTCCAGCTTAAGCGTTAGGTGTGCTTACATTATGTAAGAATCCATTACTGCAAACGCTGACCTGACCTGACCTGACCTGTCACCAGTACAGCAGGTGTTGGTGTTATGACGGTCACCACGACACTATATACCTGATAACGTGACTCTGAGGTCATCAAGGTGAGTGGTGAGGGAAGGCGAGTGGGGAGTGGAGAAGAACCGAGTGTGAAGAGGAGAGAAGTATCGTGAGAGGGAGGGAATGAGGGAGAGGTGTCGTGAGAGGGAGGGAATGAGGGAGAGGTGTCGTGAGAGGGAGGGAATGAGGGAGAGGAGGTGTCGTGAGAGGGAGGGAATGAGGGAGAGGAGGTGTCGTGAGAGGGAGGGAATGAGGGAGAGGTATCGTGAGTGGGAGGGAATGAGGGAGAGGTATCGTGAGTGGGAGGGAATGAGGGAGAGGTATCGTGAGTGGGAGGGAATGAGGGAGAGGTATCGTGAGTGGGAGGGAATGAGGGAGAGGTATCGTGAGAGGGAGGGAATGAGGGAGAGGTATCAAGAGAGGGAGTGAGGAATGGAAAGAGGGAGAAATCTTGAGGTGTGAGAGGGAGAGAGCGAGAGAGGTGTCGTGAGAGGGAGGGTGTGAGGTGAGGCTGGACGACCCTGGGTGTACGGTGAGAGGACCCGCATGACGACTACTGCATCATCTAGACACACAACTTTACCTGGGGAGAAAAAACTCACCACCTGTAATAATCATCAACCCAAAATACCTGTAGGATTACCTGTGATGGTCCCTGACTCCCAAGAAGACCCGTACGTTAAATCAATCTCTATATAAGATAAATTATACCGTATGACACCACCCAAGACACCATGACGTCAGTGAAGATGGCGTCATAAATGAACCGAGACTTGACCCTAACCACAGGTGTTCTCTCCTAAGGGAAGGAAATCAATATAGGTGGTCAATAGTATCAATGAAGTGAAAAACATGAGAATCAGAAGAAGAAGAACACAGGTTGGAGGAGGAGGAGGCCCAGACCCCCCCCAGGTTGGAGGAGAAGGAGGCCCAGACCCCCCCCCCCCCCCCACCAGGTATACACCATATAAGACTTCTATGGCCAAAATTGGATCCGTAACGTCAATAGCGGGTCAGTCAGCCTTAACGACCCTTACATAAACTACCAACTGATATGATGTTCCGGCGGGTGAAGGTGGGGGGGGGGGGGGGGCTGAGGAGGCTTTCAGTATGTTCTAACTCAGGAGGTAACTCAGGAGGTAACTTGGGAGGTACTAGGAGGTTATAAAGAGTCACTTGTCAATAACCAGCAATTACTTGATAGTTAATGAGAAGGAGGGACTTAATAGCCCTTGAGAGGCACTGAATAGTATAACCAAGAGAGTCCTTTATGGTACTCAAGATGTACTAAGAGCATACAAGGAGGTACTCGACAAAAATAGCAGCAGGGGAAGGGGGAAAGGAGGGGAAGGCGGGAGAGGGGTGTTTACCTGTCTAGTTTAAATTCCTCGATACAGTAAAGATTATAATACTAACAACACAACATAACAAAGATGGCTGCCACAACTAAGTCCCCCCCCCCCCCAAAAAAAAAAGAATCAAGAAAGAATCTTTATTAAAATGACCCAAAACAACAGCGGGCCATTAGACTCGACGCTAACGACCTCACCCACACACACAAACGTACACAACCAGTCACACACACACAGGTACACACACTCCATCATCTACCCACATGATGGTTGAAGTATGTTAATGTAGACTAGGAACCAACCACACACACACACACACACACACACACACACACGACTCCTCGGGTTCACAAATGGTGGTGTATTCTGTATTGTGGTTAACCTTTACTCTGGGTGCTATTGTGTGTGTTCAAGAGAAGGTGTATAATGTGTGGTATATATCGTTAGTCTATGAGTATACTGTGTGTGTGTGTGTGTAATTGTTAGTGTGTACATGTGCGTGATCTATGTATGTAGTGTTAGTGTGTGTGTACGTATGTGTGTTTCCGGGGTTCCTATGCACACCATCAGGAGCCACAGGAAACAAAACACAAAAACAGGGCGAAGTATCCTGGCCAATCCCGGACGACTGACGAAGGTAAACTAATGCTCCAGCCAGGGGGAGAGAGAGAGAGGGTCCTTTAATCTCACCTGCTAGTACCTGTTAAGCTACTGATTAACACCTGAGCTCTTACGCCACGTTAGCTTAAGGGGACGTAAAATAAACGAGACGCGGTGAAATTAACGGGACGGGCCAGATGCATACTTGACTCTGTTTATCTGAAGGGAAGATTTAAAGATTCAATTCTGGTGAGAGAAAATAAATGAAGATTGTAATTAAAAGGTTTTTCAGGTAATATTCTTTGGGTTCATTGAAGAAATATTTCACTGCCAGACTTAAAACATTACACACAATAACAGAAGCTAAAATGGCGTCAAAATTACACTTAGACTCTACCATAAAAACACTCATTAATGACTTTTTTGAGAATCTGCTCCCAAGTTCTTTAAAAAGTTGTATTTGAGATGTTAATCCTAAGACTTTCTCCACCTCTCCACCCCTACCCTCAGAAGCTACACCTCAAAGACTCCTCCACCAGCACCCTGAAGACTCCCAACACTCAGCACCTTGTAGACTCCCAACACTCAGCCTGCAGGATAGTTTACCACCTTCTTACACACAAATTGGGAGAGGTTTTATGGCTCCTCTCAGGTAAACAGACTGACGACACACACACGACCTACACCTGGCCACCAAGACGGGAGGCTGTTGTGGCATTCCTGGCTGATAGTGGTTCCTGTACACACACACAGCAAGAGAGAGTGTGTGTGTGTGTGTCCTCCCCGCTACAGGAGTGAGAGAAGCTACTAGAGGGTGGTAGTGGCAGGTGGGCCCCAGTGGTAAGGCCAACGACTAGTCCCTGGAGATGTGTGAGGGAGGGTGTATGGGAGTCGTGTTTCAAAGTCCCGTCTAGTGTAGTTTACCCCTCTGATGTACACCCCCCCCCCCCCCCCACACACACTATATCAACAACATCATCCACAAGTCAAGGAATATATACTACTAGGACAGATGATAATAAAATATTAACAATAATAATAATAAAGAGTGAGGATGAAATAAAAATAAAGAAAATGAAAGAAAAAAGCAGAGAGAGAGAGAGAGAGAGAGAGAGAGAGAGAGAGAGAGAGAGAGAGAGAGAGAGAGAGAGAGAGTCTATAATAATAACAACAGGTAAAAGGTCACACAGATCCCTGGAGGCTTCACTGAAAATGAGCGAGGCCTCGCTGGCCCTGACCCCCAGGCTTAAATTTGGGAAACTAGGTTCGGAGCTTAATTGAAAAAGCCTCCCAGCCTCGGAGCTTAACTATAATAAAATAAAAGAGCTGGGTTCAAAGCTTAACTGACGAAAAGTGACATCGATGGATAAATGAAAATTGAGTTTGGTGATTAACTCCGGAAGAGCCAACTAGGGGCTTAATCTGAGCTTCCAACAAGAAAGATGAGATTGGCGCTTAATACTAGCTTAAAAAACTCAAACTTAAAACATCAATAAAAAACACACAAGTCGGGAGCTTAAACGGAGCTTAAATGAAGAACAACACGACCGACATCTTATCCTCACTTACAAAAGAGCTCGGAGCTTCCCTGAAACACACACACACACGAGAGGTCGGCGCTTAATCGGGGCTTAATTGAAGAAGACTACACGGCGTGACATTCCTGGAGACCTTCCCCGGCAGCTCTTAGAATTCCAATCGAGTCTGCAATAGCATACCTGAGCTAGGGGGAGCCAGGTACCCAGGGGGTCTACTAATTACTGAGCCAACTAGCTTACCTGAACGCCGCCCCGGACACTCAATAAACCGCGGGAGAATATTTTGTTTTATTCCCGGGAAAAAGGAGTAGAGAGGTGGCGCGGGAGGAGGAAGGGGGGGAGGAGTAGAGAGGTGGAGCGGGAGGAGGAAGGGGGGGAGGAGTAGAGAGGTGGAGCGGGAGGAGGAAGGGGAGAGGATTAGAGCGTATCTGATTGGCTGTTTTAATGTGACATCATCGTTTGGTTACGCCGCTTCCACTACTGTCACCTGTCCTGTCCTAAACTAATCTACTGTAAACTGAATTAACCTAACTTTAATCAACACACACTAAGGACACCCAAGGTCAACCTAACCAACTGTACATTTAACCTAACCAAAGTCAACCACAACTTAACCCAACCTAACCAAATCTTACCTAAACGTATAAGAATTAACCATAACCCAACAAGCTGCGTCGGCATTAACCAGGTGAGGTGACGCTCTGGAAACCAATTAGTACCGAAAGAAAAAACCTCAATTGGTATCCGGTCGAGGAAAAACAAACAAACAAACAAACAAAAAACAACAACAACACCCGCACCCCGCCTCACCATCCTCCGTATGCAAATGAGTTTAAATGGCGGAATCTTAATAAAAATGCCCAAAATTTCAGCGTTCCTTCCTCGTTACGGGTAAGCGTGTCGCAATGGACCTGTGAGGGGGCGCTGAGAGAAGAGGGGCGGTGTTGAGAGGGGAAGGGGTGCTGAGAGAAGAAAGGGGTGAGGCTGAGGGAGGGGGTGGTGGTGGGGAGCTGAGGGAGGGGGTGGTGGAGCTGAGAGAAGGGGGTGTGGTGGGGAGCTGAGAGAAGGGGGTGTGGTGGGGAGCTGAGAGAAGGGGGGTGGAGCTGGGGGAGAGGGGGTGTTATGTTGGGACAGTGAGGAAAATTTTAGTTATTGTTACCATCATCATCATCATCAATCATCATCATTACCATCATCATCATCATCACCATAATCATCATCATCATCGTGCACCGGGGCCATGAGCCAGTTTCCGGTGAGTTAATGAGAACCATGGCAGGTAAGGTCAGGTGTAATGTACTAACACCTGACACACGGAGGGAACAACACGAGTGAGTAGTAATAATATTAGCCAGTGATGAAGGACTCAATACATGGTAATAATAATAATGAACACGTACACTAACAAACACGTACACGAACACAAACACGTACACGAACACAAACACGAACCAAACACGTACACGAACAAAAGCGTACACAAATAAAAACACAAACAAAAACACGTACACATACAAACACGTACACACACCAAAAAACACGTACAGACAAGCTACAAGACGCCACCAATGACCCTGGCACAAGTTACCTACCCATAACACGAAGCCTAAACCACCTTAATTGGCCATTATTTTATAAACTCGGGGCATTACAGGGCTATCACTCCCCGCCTACAAGACCGACCCTCCTACACCACTACAGAGAGACTTTCACCACTACCGACACTTAAGATCCAGATTCTCGTAGTTTCTTGAGGTAATTTTGTGTTTGTTCGTAAGTCTTGTAGGTGATGGTGGTAGATACTGTAGACTTGGGATGTATTTGACGCCATTTTGGATGTCATCTTAGTGTCGCAAGTTAAAATTAATTAAGGAAAATTTTAACGTAAGAATCTTGGAGAATTACAATATTTCCGAAGTCGTTTTTATTCACCAAGAGTTAGGTAAAATAATTCAACCTAAGAATCTCTGTGAATAAGCCTTTCCATCGTAGCTATAGTGAACCAGGTAGATGTGTTCTGCCGTTTCTAATTACGAGAAAAATTAATCTTTCGAACTTTTGCGAATAAACCTTACCCTTGTACCCAGAGTGAGCCAGACAGATACGTTTTCACATTTCCACTTAAGAACTTTTCAATCTTTGCCATCCAAGCTAAGGTGAACGGTGAGCTAAATTCTCCTATATCGAGTTAAGAGAATAATTTATCGTAAGGTCCTTGGAGAGTGTAAGGGAAGGTCTTGATGCCTTCAGGTTACCGTACATACATCACCAAGTTTAGACACACGAGGAATTACATTTAATCCTGGGAGACAAATTTATCGTTGTCTATGGTCGCTCGGGGATAGGTAGAGCCGTTTCTTGTATAATTAACGCCAGGTACACACCAGGTAGACAGGTATACTTAATTAACGGGTTATTGTTGTTATTGTTTTCTTATTGTGAGTATTTATAAAGAGTGGGCGTTGGTGAGTGCGTTACTGTGGGTGTGATGGCGTGCACTGCGGGCGTGAGCGTGGGTGAGTGCGTTACTGTGGGTGTGATGGCGTGCACTGCGGGTGTGAGTGTGGGTGAGGGCGTTACTGAGGGGGTGATGGCGTGCACTGCGGGTGTGAACGTGGGGGAGTGCGTTACTGAGGGTGTGATGGCGTGCACTGCAGATTTGGGCGTCGTATTATTGGGCGTGTTAAAGCGTGAAGCGGCAGGGGCTAAAAAAAACATTGCGCGTGTACACGAGAGAGAGAGAGAGAGAGAGAGAGAGAGAGAGAGAGAGAGAGAGAGAGAGAGAGAGAGAGAGAGAGAGAGAGAGAGAGAGAGAGAGAGAGAGAGAGCACCTAACACCTGGGACACTCATCAAACAACTAACTACCCCAACACACAAGATCAAACTAAACACACACACAGACGGAGTGAAGTAGAGAGCTTGTTGGCCTGACGACATACATGGATACTGACACAATGCACCTGAAGTTTTCCGAGAGTTTACCTTTTGTCCACCTGGAGTTCCCCTGGCGTTTATCTCGTTAACCTCAAGTTCCCCTGGCGTGTACCTACACTTCACCTGTCGTCAGATGATGACACAATCAGGCCGACAGTTTCTCTATCAGAACGACCTTCTAGCAAGACCTCGCATGTCGTGACCAGCTGATGATGGATGCTCCCCCTGCGGGAGAACAATGGCTCCATATTCAGCCACTGTGTGTAAAGTGACTCTCAGACAAGGCTTGTTCACCCCTGCATGTCTCTCTTCCCTGCGGCAGGTATCAAGAACAACTCTCCCTCACTCACTCAGTCTCATGTGGAAATTCAATCTTTAGACAATATAATGTACTTAGTCATTTATGTAGATCCCGCTAGTGAGGTCCAACACACTCACTAACTAAACAATTTGTACACAAGGAGGCAGTGTGGCCGGCACTACACTCGACTGCTTCAGCTTTCTCAAGTGTAAAGTCAGGCACTAATTTACAGCTGGGTGGACAGCTGGGAGTGGGGGGTACCTCAAGCTCGAACTAGTGACCCTTAGTGCGGTAGGTAAGCCCTGTATCCACTTGACCACAGCACCCCATTTACTTAGTACTGTGTGTAAACTGCCTCCCAGATAAGAAAGTGCTATGTGTAAGTTCACTCAGGCTTGTAAATGTTTATGTGTAAATTTACTTACAGACACGGGCACAGTCTAATAAGGTTGCTCGCTCATCAGTTTCACTTCAAGTATTTACTCAAATTACCGTTACTATGGCCCTCGACACAACGCTACTGCACTGCCACCTCTCCTCCACATCACTACTTCCCTCATCCACTCCTCACCACCACTACCCTCATCCACTCCTCACCACCACCACTACCCTCATCCACTCCTCTACCCTCATCCACTCCTCTACCCTCATCCACTCCTCACCACCACCACCCTCATCCACTATTCAATCACTATGAGCTCCGCCACCTTTCTTCCACCACCAAGCTCATCATCACACCTCATCACCACCACCATCACCGTCACCATCACCACCATCACCATCAAGCAGGGAGCAACACAGAAGCAGCCTGGCCGTCACTACCCATTAACGTTTAGCTCAGGTTAATACGTTTTTTGAGTTGTTATTCCTGGGGCTCAAGACACTTTAACCTGGCTCAAGTATAAATCATTAATATTTTGCCTCGAAACCTCTAACTTACCTGTAATTCTCAGATGTTTAATGTTTTTTTTGCAGGTATATTTTCTCTCGCATGAGCAAACTCGTTATTAACCTGATGTTTGAGACAGATGATGATGATGATGACACATTATAGTGTGTTCTTGTGTGATGTCTGGAGTGAACGGTGAACGGTCCTGTTAACAGTCCAAGAGAGGTGTAAGATATTAGTGACAATAGTTCAGGTGAGTGTGTGAGTACAGGTGAGTGTGTGACTACAGGTGAGTGTGTACGGAGGCTCTCACAGATGAAGACAATAAAAAGTAAACCTAACAGCCTCAAGTCCACCCCCACCCCCCATGTCTGACCCTCTATGAGTATAAACAGTTATTATCACCAGACAGGACACACTCTGACCTCCCAGAACACCAGCAGACGACCCACGTGTAGGAGAGGAGAGGAGCCGGAATAGTGTGTGTTGGTGGGATTACTGTCACAAGAGACAACAGGTGAGAGACAACAGGTGAGATATAACAGGTGAGATACAACAGGTGAGATATAACAGGTGAGATACAACAGGTGAGATATAACAGGTGAGCTTAAAACTCCTGCAGGTGTGAGTTAACAGATGTATATAACTCCTCAACTGCCGGTAATAATGACAACAATTTTCTCTCAGTCTACTAATGTGACCTTAACAATGACGTGGACTACAGGGGGTCAAGGGAGGCTACAGAAACACTACAGTGAGAACACAACTCATGTATAACCTTCCTGTAGCAAATGTGTCAAGGACTAAGTGGCATGTATAGTTGTATAATGAATAACATACATCACCAATATCCCTCCCCCCTCCCACCTCCAGGCCTTCAATACACCCCATTTGAGTCACATACACTCAAGGCCCCCCCCCCCCCCCCCAAAAAAAAGGCTGGTCTTCGAGGAGTCAAGACGGCCTACCAACTATTGTTTCGGGTTGGTAACTTTTCAAGGCTGTGACCCCAGAGTTATTAGCTAATTGGGTTTAATTTAGCCTACTGCCACGACCCTTTCTCCCTTACATTCCTACCACCATCACCACTACCACCTCCCGCTACCACCATCACCACTACCACCTCCCGCTACCACCATCACCACTACCACCTCCCGCTACCACCATCACCACTACCACCATCACCCCCCCCCCCCACCACCACCACCATACAGAACCAAGGACACACAGTGGAGGTGTTCGGTCAAGGATGGTACCACCCACGACACCACCACTTCTCCCACCTATTGTTCCTCGTCCATCATCACCATCATTCCACAGACTCGTTCGACAAATTTTCTTCTTCAGTGACAACGATTGAACACAGCTAACTGGCCAAATTGATCACCAACTCGAGCAGTGATTCTTAAAACTATGTGAAAATTTCCCCCAAGTGAAGATGTTACAACGTATTTAAGTGAATCTCTTAAGCCATGACAGAAAGATGGATCGTCTGTGGCTCTTACATTAATTTTCTCCCTTAACTGTGTAGGTGAAGACATATCTAACGATCCCTTAAATTCACGGAGTAAAAAACACGAATTCTCGGAGACTCGCGAGCTAAAATTTCTCCAATTTCTCCCAAAATGGGGGTGGGGGTGGAAGGGGGGGGAGGTGGAGGAGGGGGGGAGGAGTGGAGGGACGTGGAGAGGGAGTGGAGGGGTAATGGGAGGGAAGTGGCGGAGGTGGAAGAGGGTGGAGGAGTGTGTGTGTGTGTGTGGAGGGTTGTGCAGGTATATACATTATAGTTGGGGCGAAGCCAGAATATATTATCACCTGAAGGTCACCTGGATCTACCTGACCTTCACCACACACACACACCGTCTTGTTTACTTACTTACAATCATTATCACCTTTGTTGTTGTGGTTATTTACGTAAGCAAACAGGAGATGCAGTTGAGAGATCTCGTGTTTAATGTGAAGAGAAGGAGGTAGAGACAGTAAACTGGCCACCTACCTACAGTGATAGCTCGCTCTCTCTCTCTCTCTCTCTCTCTCTCTCTCTCATATACAGGGAGGGGGATGAGTCAAGGGGGAGGTGAATGAGGGAGGGGGGAGGTGAGTGAGGTAAGGGAATGAGTGAGGGAAGGGGAGTAGGTGAGTGAGCAAAAGGGGAGGTGAGTGGGGGAAGGGGGAGGAGGGGCAGCAGCCTGTCATCTTCCCACACCCAGAGAAGCTATTTATCACACTCGTGCACCAAGTAGCTTCAGACCAGCTACATCAAACGGCGTTTAATCTACACTGGAGAAGCTTTCACACTGTAGGTTTGACACATAACGTGGTGAAGCTAAAGGAGATATACGCTGGAGGAGCCTCGTTGGAGCCTTCGTCGTCGCCTGCAGCAGTGAGCCTCTGAGTGTGTTGTTGTAAGGTTTATGTCCGCTGTGTGTGTCCCCCCTACCAGGCTCCCGCTGACCAGGTATCACAGGTGTGTCCAGATAACCTTGATCAAGACCTTCACTGTAATATTCTGGCCAACAATACCTCATCCACACACACACGCACGCACACACACGCACGCACGCACACGCACACACACCTTCTCTTGCCATAGTTCAATGTTTATATCATTATCCCACACTTCCTCTTACCATTGTGTCTAATATTATGCCCCAGCCATCTGCTACAGGTAAAGAGCACTCGAGCTGTGTGTGTGTGTGTGAGGCAGCAGGGGAAGAGCTGTATATGCGTGTGTATGTACGACAAGGGGAGACACGTACATAGCCTTGGGTGTGTATGTGCGTGTGACCGACCATCTACACAGCGGAGGGGAAAACGGTGTGTCTGCGCGTGTATTTGTGAGTGCGTACGTGAAGGAGGCATGAGTGTGTTTGTACGTGAGCTTGTGTAGCCTGTCCGTGAGTGAACATACCTGTTTGAGTGCGAGTCTTTTAGTGTGTAGGCTGAGAGAGAGAGAGAGAGAAAAACAGGAGGGAGGGGGGAGAAAGGATACGAGGAGAGGGGGGGGTGTAGGCCAGGCAGGAAGCGTGGTGTAGAGTATAGGCGAAAGGACTCCACAAAAAAGAAATATCCTAGGTTCGACACAGGGATCCGGTGACGCCACAAAAAAAGTCCTTTAGGATCCTATGTGCTGAGGCATGTGGTGACCCTAATGGTGAAATACGAGGTGTACAGGGGAGAGAGGGGGAGAGGGGGAGGGAGGGGGAATTGGGGGGTGGGAGGAGATGAGATATAGAGAAGAAGTAAAAGGAAGAAAGGGAGGCGAAATGTTGAGAAATAAACTAAGAAGAAAGGAGAGAAGAGAGAGGAAGAATTAGACAAAATATGATAAAGAAAGAATCAGTATTAGAAGAGAAATGAAAGGATGGAGAAAAGTAACAAAGGAGAAAGAGTAATAACCAGAAGAGCGAAAGACGAAGAAAAGAAAGAGAGAGAAGGAGACAGGGATGTTTGAGACAGTAAATAAGAAGGAAATTACAGGTAAGAGCTCAGGTGTCACTTCATCTGTATGTCATCTGGTTACCCCAAGTAGTGTGTGTGTGTGTGTGTGCCGTCACTATCATTGCCCTAAGTATAGTGAGGAGGTTGTGAAGCTGGTGTTGGTCACTATATCATTCAACTCTTTCAACGCAGTGCACTAAACTATTAAAACAGTTGAATTATTCTTATATGTATTTGTTCACTTCAAGTCTACACATGTGTTTTAAGTCTACATACATATACGCTTCTGTTATACGTATATATGGGTAGGTCTTACGGTTCATACAGTAGATAGTCAAACAACAGACAATACTGAGGAATATATACATTTCTATACAGTATGTCACATTGTTTGGGCAGGACACGGGCCATAGTTCAGTGAGTATGGTGATATACGCATATTTGTGTTCGTACGTCACTCTTGGTTTACAAGCGTAGTATACTAATAACTACGAGTAGACAAACACTCCCCTAGTCCAGGTGGAGTTTACCCAGTGTATACCTGTTACTAGTTTGAGGGCGGCGGCCACCACAGTGCAAGGTACCGACCGACCAGTAATGAGTGATCTCAACACCGTCATTCCCCACATAATAAAACCCTAAACACTCGGTCGGTAGAAACTGGGGCGGAGAAAGCTGCTGCAGGTGTGACGGGATGACGCGCCACAACACCGCCTCAGGCAACACCACCGCTGACAACACAACCATGAATTACACACATCTTGTACCTGCGACCACTGTATCCTGTGCTGCTGCGGTTTATATCACTGTAATAGTCAGCCACGCCCTTGAAGGCCAACACAGCGAGATGTAAACAAAGACGCGAGAATAACTGAATAATAACAACATGTAAGCCACCTGAGGCCACATTCTGAGATATTCTTTGTTTCTTCGCCTCTGTCTAGTTAAGGTAGAGTCTCAGCGTACACTTCACTCCATTTTAGCTGCAGTACATTACGTCTACCAGCTGAACGTCTCCTTGAAACCTTAAGTTACGATAAAAAAACAAGGTCTGGCCACTTAATTGTAGACTTGACTGCGTATAGGTGTTCGTGAGCCGAGAGAAAACTTGCCTGAGGGGGAGGTTGACAAGGAGAAACTAGTGAAAAATATCCCCCCAGAGAAACCTCCCCCGGATAAAATATCTATCAGTCAGTCAGTCAGTAAGGAAGGAAGGAGAAAATGTCTATCAGTATTGACCAAACTAACATGAGGATCTTTGAGGAACCGGAAGTGGTGTTACAGGAGGTGTGGGCAAGTGTGGGTTCCTCCTCTCACCCCGCGGCTCCCACAATCACCTAGCAACCCCCTGACCCACCCAGCTGCTGTGCTCCCCCCCACCCCCACCAAACCCAATCCAGATACGTTCCTGTACGCAATTCACGTTTACTACCAAGTGACTAGGCACGTTCATATAGACGAGTCAGGTATACTAAATAACGCCCAGGCACTAGTCTTAAGCTGCGTCAGTGCGGGCAGGTTTAAACTAGTTCTTCTGGCGTATTGCCGTCAAATTCAGGGTTGGTATTCACAGAGTCAACTGACGCAGCTAAGAGAATGGCATCACTTACCGTCTCAGTATTCTGTGTACCATACGTGTGTGTTTGGTTATATCCACTGTTTCTCTACCATGACCCACACTAACCTGAAACAAAGGAAAGATTTATTAATAACATATAACAACAATAATAACAAGAACAAGGAACACTTTATAATCAGGTGACCTTGACTTTACACCTTAAGACTAATTAGACACACCTGCCGATGATGTATGTTTCCCGGCCTTATACGTACAACGGACAGACGGACACAATCATCAGCGGAACTACTTTGACACATGTACGTTATTCATCAGTAAATATAAAGACTATATGCATAAAAGTACACTAAAAAAATCACTCCCATACCACACCACATCACAAAACATCACCACCACAAAAAAATTCACCACCATACCCACCACCCTCCATCTCGGTCGTGTCATTTCAAATTGTGTTGACTGAACAAAGCGCCGGAATACGCAACTCCCGCCATATTTATCTTTCAATTTCTGCAATACAATCCATTCAGCAAATATTGACCGGCTTCCCGCGATGCCAGGCTTTCAATTGTTACATTTATGTTGGCAGGAATCAACATTGTTTTCTGTGCGGATGTGCGTTTGTGGGGAACGATAGGCGCTACGTGCGTTGGCGAGGGGGGAGGGGAGGTAATGCTGATCAAAGGGAGGGGAGGGGTGGATAGGAGAGGGGTGGAGAGGGGGGTTGCAATGAAGGGTGGGAGTGGAGGGGAAAAGGGGGTAGAAAACAGAGGAGAGAAGAGAGGGAAAGAAGGGGGAGGAGAGGGGTGGACTGGAGTGGAAGAGAGAGGGATTACAATGAAAGGGGGGAAGAGGAGGGAAAAGGGGGGTAGACAGGAGGGGAGAGGAGAGAGAAGGAGGAGGGAAGAAAGGTATCCCAGGCTTTTGTTAAGAGAAACTTGTGGTGAAATCGGAAAAGTATTCTGTTTACATTACGAGAAAGACAAGAACCTGTTTTGACTGCAGAAAGTACTTGGCATCTCTTGTGAAAATACTTAGTTTGGGTTAGGAAAGTAGCTGGGATATTCTGAGGAAAGTAGCTGGGATATTCTGAGGAAAGTAGCTGGGATATTCTGAGGAAAGTAGAAACTGGATTTGTTTTGAGGAGTTTGTAAGCCTGGGCAGTGACAGCTCTTGCCTGCGCTTAGTATGTCTTTCTTGTCAGTGAAGCTTAAAAGACCCGGAAAGAGGCAAGTTTGTCGGGGCTATGATGGTTGATTAGTTTAACAAGGTAATTGGTTTGGATTAGGAGAGTATAGCGTGTTTGTGTGGTGGTGCTGTTATCTTGCTTGTGTAGTGATGATGTTAACTTGTTTTTGAAGTGACACACACACACACACACACACACACCTACATCACTCACCCTCATCAATCTGCTGTTTGTCCATACCAGGTGTGTTGCTTACCGGCAGCGTTGGTAAGGTACCTGTCACTGATTAATCTCTCTCTCTCTCTCTCTCTCTCTCTCTCTCGTAAACAGGTAATCAATATTCTGTATACTTAAGTTATTTTCGTAATTTTATTTCTATATGCATATACAGTATATTTCCCGGACAGGTAGTTGCTAACCTAACGAAGTCATTTGTTTTACCGAGACAGTGAATGGTTATATGCCTTCGAGAGAGAGAGAGAGAGAGAGAGAGAGAGAGAGAGAGAGAGAGAGAGAGAGAGAGAGAGTCACATCACTTAATATTAGCCAACTTCACACAAAACCCCTCAAAAACGTCACGTACTTTATAATTCTCCCCTTGTATATTTCAGCAACCAACACCGCTCAACACACATGAACGCGGCTGCTGGCTAGAGAACACGGGACACAGGGAACACGGTGAACACGGGACACAGGGAACACGGTGAACACGGGACACAGGGAACACGGTGAACACGGGACACAGGGAACAAGGAACAGAGGGAACAGAGGACACGGAACACGGAGGCTCGCAGGTAAACGAACACTAAAATTAAGGTGACTGTAATATCTTGATGGAGGTAACATATGGATTTAACCTGTTCATACATTGTCGTCTTTATAGGTAAACAACATGTCTTTCAATATATAATGTAAATGTAGGTTATATATCAATAATCAAGGTCATTATTGTAAGCCTAAGGTCAGGTAAGGTTAATTTGTCCCTATAATTTTGTTATATAACATTAATATACCTGTTATTTATGTTATAGTGAACTATATAAAGTTACTTTTAAATACATACATTATCTGGTGTCTATTTGTATACGTAATTTAATTAATATGAAGCTTGTGAAGAAAGATAATGAGCGGTGATTTCTGACCGACTGGCTGGCTGGCCGGAGCTGCCTCGAGGGAACGGATATATTGGCCCTCAGCTGTACGTCACAATATTTACAAAAAACAACTTATTTTCTCGGGAAGTAATTATCTCATGGATGGCTTAATATTCCTGGTATGATGGCGCCATTATGAGTGCCACTTACACCTGTTAGAAGAGGTCATTATGGTAACCTTTAATTCCTAAACGATTAAATGCAATATCTCTTCCAATTATCAAATACCTGGTAACATTATATATTTTTTCCTTAAATACAAAAGACTGTCAAATGGAGTATTAATTAAAGTTGTAATTACCTTTTAACAAATTAATTAGGGATTACTTTAAACTTTAACCCAATATATAAAATAATTTGCAAACTAAAAAACGCATATATTAAGTCCTTCACTGCTGTCTAAAGTCAGTTCGAAATCACAACCTGCAAACATTTCAAAGGTTTTACCACATATCCACTCCGTTCACCTGGCACACATGAACATCCAGGTGTGTAACAAGACAATTAACAAGTATCGGTGTCAGGCAGGTGTTTTGGTTTGTGTGGTTGAGGTGACATCGCTCTTGTCAACTTTCCCTCAATAGCTCCTCAACCAAAGTCACAGGTGGTAGAAGCGTGGTAGAGGCTTCAAGGAATCTTCATGAAAACTACCAGGTGAAGTGATGCTCTAATGACGTACAGGTGAGGAGCAACATCCAAAGAAACGACTACTAACTATTTTCTCACTGTTAAACTATCAGTGTCTACCTTTCTCTCACCATCTCCTTATCTTTCAGCATTATCTCCCTCCTCTCTCTCAGTGTCTTCCGGACCGCCCCCCCCCCCCCCAGGCGACGGATGACAGACAAAATTCGGTCACGTTTATATCTCAATCAATGAAGCCAATAACAGCACCGTGACGACACCAACCAGAGCGGGACGTTTATGTCTACTCCCTCGGGCTCTTGTGCCTTCACTGTACTCCCGAGGGCCGAAGGGTTGTGCTGGATGCCTTAATTGTTGTACCGACGGGAGTGTTAGGTGCCCTAATTGTTGTGCCGAAGGGAGTACTGGATGCCCTGAGTGCCCTCATAATAGTACCAACAGCCGAAGGGAATGCTGGGTTCCCTCATTGTATTCCCGAGGGGCGAAGGGAGTAGTGACTGCCATAATTGTAGTATCGATGGCCGAGGGGAGTGCTGAGTGTCCTATTTATATAACCGAGACCCGAGGGGGGGGGATGTCCTCTGGGTGTCCTGACGATACTAGTAGTTAATTCTGACTCTTAAGAACGAAGGATTATTCCCAGGCATCCTACTGTATATAGTACACTGTCAGGGCTCATGGGGGACATTTGGTGGATAAACAAGGGTGTTGTGGAGGCCCCAGTGGCAGTCAAAAGGTCATAAGAAAATTTTAGGGACCATTAGAAACCATTGAGTGTTTATGAGGTGTTGTGTGGACGATTAAGGCGCCCTACAGACGAAAGTTAAAGAGACCTGGAATATAACGTCACTTTTTATTAACTTGTATCAACTAAATTTATCACTTATGGTATTTGTTTTATTGCATTCCGTTTATTATTTTATTAAACCACCAGGTAGCGTTTTATAACCAGGTGAAATAAACACGAGGCTAATCTATACGCCTTCTGAAATATACGGTGTAATACGGTGAATATATGTAAGTTATTCATTTACTCATAATGTACTCAGGAGTTATGAGAGTAGTACAGAGGTGTTCACGGCAGCCATCAACTTGTACAGTAGGTCAGGAACTGTGTACAGCGCCACCCAACACTGCCACACGTTACCACACAACAATTACCCTTCATTATACACCCAACTTTGTACTAAATTCCACCACTAAAAAAAATCCTCAATCATTTATTCCTAAGGTGAAAGTCGTTATTTTTCTTAATTCAAAAGGCATAAAGAATACTGAGAATTAACACCATGCATAAGTTAACAGTAATAACCCCTTCCCGCTAACCGTTCAGTGACAAGCCCGCAACTAACACCTGACACACACACATGCCAGCCACGATTACTGACGACGGTTAATTAAACAATGTGTGTCACGACATAAAACCAGCTAAGGGAGTGTGCAGGAGCGGCATTTGTGTACCACAACGACAGTAAGTAAAGGTTGCCGCCACTACAGCACGGCCAGGCCACCACTACCCACCACCAACCCTCGTAACCCACCCAACCTGTTCATTACAACTCTCATAATCACATTTACACATGATAACAATAAAATACAATTAAATTCATTACACAAAGCGAATTTACCTTACGAACACTGATGATTCGACTCGTTACTTCCACCAATAGCCGCGCACCACCAAACCTCTTACCCGATTCCCATTAGAATTTGGTCCAATTAAACTAGATTAATCATATTACTGGTATTTATTAATTTATAATCATAAAGGCTTTAATAAAAACCTAATAAAACAGTCGGACACAGATGATACAAGTTACCATCACGACCGCGCACCACGTAACCTCTCACCCCTCCCTCCCTCGCGCTCCCCCTACGAACATCCAATTTAAACTCATAAGAATCATATCACTGAAAATCCCAATTCATAACCTTATAATTCCTACATAAAGGGAAACCATCTATGGGGGAACGTAGCCTCAACCATCAGTTTAACTTAAAGAGAACGTATGTGTGTGTGGGGGAGGTGGAGTGTAGCGCACAACACCATTTTCCACCCCGTGACCCGCCCGCCCGCCCGCTGCTACACCTAAACCACCCTCACACCCCCACTCACACCCCTCCTATAAAACAACACCAACGCGAGCAATCAACAACGCCTGACGTATCCACCCTTTTATCCCACAATGACAGCTACGCCAGACGAACGTTCGCCTCAACATTTTCCCACCTGGCTACTTATTGATGCCTACACTACAGCCTACACCACCCAGTACAAGCCCCCAAAACTTCCTCAATTACTGACTCACTGAAATTGTCACAAAGGATCAATTAAAAAAGTACTATAATACTTTTTAAAAACAAAGATGTAGTCACACAGATGGTGGTCAATATAACATCTAATAGCATAACGTGACTAAATGCGTTATTATCCTACATAAACAAATAAACGAATAACAAATAAATTAACAATTATAATAAAAACCCGACAACGACAATAACAAACACAAGACACACAAACAACCCCCCAAACACACACACACACGCCCCAAACACACACACACACGCCCCAAACACACACACACACACGCCCCAAACACACACACACACGCCCCAAACACACACGCCCCAAACACACACACACACGCCCCAAACACACACACACACACACGCCCCAAACACGCACACGCCCCCAAACACACACACACACACACACACACACGCCCCAAACACACACACACACACACACGCCCCAAACACGCACACACACAATCAGGCCACCATCACACAAAACGTAATCATTATTGAAATACTATGCTATCAAAAACTAGTAATTGGAATTTATAAAGCTGGAGGCCATTTAGTTATTCCTCCTGATGAATTCTGGGAACGAAAGTCATTAACGTCGTCCGAGTGACGGGGAAAAATCATAAATCGAATTTTATTTAATTTCCGAAAATCCCCCCAAAACAAGTTAATCCCTGCTTTAATCCTATCAAATCCTACTGCTTAGGCCACCAGCTGCCTCCCGTGTGCGTGTGTGTATGAGTGTGTGTGCGTGTGTGAAGTTAGGCATAAGTATCCAAGGACAAAAAGTTCGGGCACATTAAACTGTGTACGTTACCAGTGCGAATATGTTCACATAAGGCCAAACGTGTACACATGTGCGTACTTACGTTGTTAGAATGTATGAAAGTTTTGGAACACTGCCAAGTAAGACCTACACCCCCTCCCCCCTCTGGCTTAAGCCCCTCCTCCCCCCCCCCCCCCCCCCCCCCCGCCTTGCCCAACATCTCACTCCTGTTGAACTTTAAGTCTCCACCTAGTTTGGGCAGCACCTCACCTCTCCAGCACCTCACCTCTACTGCACCTCACCTCTCCTGCACCTCACCTCTCCGGCACCTCACCTCTACTGCCCCTCACCTCTACTGCACCTCACCTCTCCTCTCCAGCACCTCACCTCTCCAGCACCTCACCTCTCCTGCACCTCACCTCTCCTGCACCTCACCTCACCTCTCCTGCACCTCACCTCACCTCTCCTGCACCTCACCTTCACCTCTCTAGACTCGTTACATATGGAAGAGCATCAAATTGGGAAGGTAATTAAGATACGCCACCGTGATAGCATCCAAAATGGTGTTCCTATTGCTGAGAGCCAGTCAACCACGACCCGCCCACAGTGAGTTATACCCACACCCACCCACAGTGAGTTATACCCACATCCACCCCACAGTGAATTATACCCACACCCGCCCCACAGTGAGTTATACCCACCCACCCCACAGTGAGTTATACCCACACCCACTCCATACTAAGTTATACCCACATCCACCCCACAGTTACACCCACTCCATACTAAGTTATACCCACATCCACCCCACAGTAAGTTACACCTCACGCCCACAGTAGGAAGGTTATACACCCACAAACCCACACTAACTAAATTATACAAAAGATCAATTACAAACACACAAATATACAACTCAAACACAAATGCACTTTCTTCCTGATGTGATGAATACCTCTGATGACGTCACTGTATTAAGTAGCCCGGATATCCTCACACTATCATGGCACTATATCCTCACACTATCATGGCACTCATTAACACAGTACAACTCACACAATGGACACACGTATCCTCTTGCACACAATAACTTTTTTACAACATTTACATTTCCAAAAACATTATTATATTTATTAACAACAACAAAACAAGTAAATATGCAAGATAACATTGTCTGTGTTTGTAATGTTTTTACCTGTTAAGTGACGGTGTTTTGAGGTGTGATGGTGGTGTGGTGACGTGTGATGGTGGTGTGGTGACGTGTGATGGTGTTGTGGTGGCGTGTGATGGTGTTGTGGTGACGTGTGATGGTGTTCAACTGCCCACAAGAGCCCAGAATCACCCACACGCACTTATAACGAGAGCATCATCCACACCCACCTACAACAGCACAGCACCACCCCACACTAGCACAACACCGCCCCACACCCACCTACAACAGCACAGCACCGCCCCACACCCGCCCACCTACAGTAGAGCGAGGGGGTGGCTGAGAAACTTGAGCCAACACAATTTTGTACCGTTTGTTTGGGCGTTCCCTGACTCTGCCCTACCACCGCCCTAAGATGGCGTGGCGGTGGTGGCAGATGGTGGTGCGGTGGTGGCAGATGGTGGTAGTAGTGTTGGTGGTAGTAGTGTTGGACGGGTGATGGTGGAATGGTAAATGGTGGAGTGGTAATAGTGTTGTGGTGGTTGTGGTGGTGGTTGTGGTGGTGGTAGTGGTAGTGGTGCTGGAGTGGTAATGGTGGTGTGGTGGTGGTGGTGCTGGAGTGGTAATGGTGTTGTGGTGGTAGTGGTGCTGGAGTGGTAATGGTGGTGTGGTGGTAGTGGTGCTGGAGTGGTAATGGTGTTACTGTGATGGTAATGGTAAGGTTGTATGGGTGTGGATGGTGTGCGGTAATATGACTGTTATGGTGCTGTGTTGGTGATGGTGTCGTGGTAGTGGTGGAGGGAGGCGGGGTAAGTTACCTAGTGGTGTACTGGTGTTATAGTATAAGTACTATTGTGGCGATAAACTAAACCTAACCTAACCTACCCAACACTCACTTAAACTTAACTCAATAACGTCAACAAACTTTACACCAACACACATTTATCTCTACAAGGCCACACAATATTTATCGTTAAGTCAGTTTATTACAGTATTAATGTGTAAATATCCAGTCGAGTTCTGTCAATTTCTTTCAGCTGATTTTTCCGCGGCGTGTTTACTGATATGTTTAATTTCATGCATAGAATGTAAATCTGATAGGGGGAGGCGGGGAAAATAGTGTAAATTACATACGACACCAACTAAACGGAAAAACAAACACAATAACACCGTACGATCGTTAGGTTTAGGTTAGGATTAGTTTTGGTTAGGTTGTGTGGTGGTACGTTAGGTTAGGATTAGGTTAGACTGATTAGATATGATGAGGCTTGGTTAGGTTAGGATTAGGTTAGGTTGGACGTGTCGAGTTGCGTTTAAATCCCAAATGCAATGGACGTGTAAGTAAATAAACTGTTGAATATAAAAAAAATATATATATTACGTAGTTAAACTGATCATTTTGTATTAATTATCATATTTATTCAGTATTGTTGATAATTTGACGAGGAGGTTGAAGAAAATGCAGGGTCGTTGTACCTCCCCAACTAACCTCCCGTTTTCTCTCACCAGTACTCGTCTACCAGGCCATAAAACTCTCCTCTTATTCTCACTTACCTCTTAAATCGATCACGTACTCTGTTCCTCCCGCACTCTTGTTTTGTGACGATAATAGACGAAAATTAAGAGGCCTACACTAACCACACACAACAAAGTGGACGCCATTTTGATTGACTGACTAACGACGAGTTGTGATTGGTGGAAGTTCACGCGTCAGCTACTAATGACAACACTGCGCCATATTTAAAAAACAATTATTTTTTATACACAAATTTGCTTTTAGATTACAATATCCAGTGTAAACGAATTGTTAAAATAACCGTTCATGTTTTTAAGGAATTCACGTCATTATAATAAATTGACACAAGAATTTAAGCAATTACGTGGCTCCTAATTCGGTCCGTCACAACTCACCTCAACGTAAACATGGCGGCCGGAGTAACTTGCTTGCACTGCATTTCACCTTTATTATCTTCATCGATTATTACTATAAACCGAATAATTATTCAATATAGTGTCTATAATTTATAAAGGGATGTTAAGTGGAATAAATAGCCATTACTATCGTTTTGGTTAATAAATAGTAATATTAGAAAACGCGAAAATAATACCATTTACACATACCCTCCCTCCCTCTCTTCCCACACACAGTACACTCACTCACTCCCTCTCCCTCCCTCCCACACATCTTTCTCTGCTCTCCCTCCGTCCTGGCTACCTCCACCTCGACTGCTAACTATGAATTACAATTACACATCAAACGAATCAAGTTTTACAGGTAGTTTTGATGCGAGTCCAATTAACACCTGCATTTATTTACTGTGTTCAAGGTGGAGTGACATGATTGTGTTTGTGTACTGTTTTATGCTCCCAAATACCTGTACCTGTACCTCTACCTGTACCTATACTGTACCTGTAAATCTACCTGTACCTCTACTGTACCTGTACCTATACTGTACCTGTACCTATACTGTACCTGTACCTATACTGTACCTGTACCTCTACCTGTACCTATACTGTACCTGTACCTCTACCTGTACCTATACTGTACCTGTACCTATACTGTACCTGTAAATCTACCTGTACCTCTACTGTACCTGTACCTATACTGTACCTGTACCTATACTGTACCTGTACCTATACTGTACCTGTACCTCTACCTGTACCTATACTGTACCTGTACCTCTACCTGTACCTATACTGTACCTGTACCTATACTGTACCTGTAACTCTACCTGTACCTATACTGTACCTGTACCTATACTGTACCTATACTGTACCTGTACCTCTACCTGTACCTATACTGTACCTGTACCTATACTGTACCTGTACCTCTACCTGTACCTATACTGTACCTGTACCTCTACCTGTACCTATACTGTACCTGTACCTATACTGTACCTGTAACTCTACCTATACCGTTGTTTCTGAAATAATGAAAGTCAAACCTACTCGGCTTTTGACAGGTATCCAAATATAACACCTGACATCTGACTGACACATACATCCACCTGTTATTTAAACCCTAACCTGATATCAACAACCTACGTTACACAACATCCCTCATCGGTAAAAAAAAAAAAAAAAGTCAGACAGGTCAGTAAAGGCGGTTTTTGGTGGTGATGAATCGAATGAAATCAAAATAATGCAAAATTTGTCAATAGATTTTTCACCTTCGTTTCCTTGGGTCGATTTTCATTTTCATATAGACGGCCTTGTGGTGATTGTGTTCTGCAAGTCAATATAAAACACGAAATAGGAACTTTACTTTTTTCTGTCGTTTTTATTCATTTCTTATTTTTTTATGTTTAGTTTATCTTATTTTTATTCATAATTATTTTTTGTATTTGATTTATTTTGTTTTAAATTTTGTTTTATTCATTATTTGTATTTTTTATTTATTTATTCGTTCATGGAAGCCGTGTGTGTGTGTGTGTGTGGTTATGTGTAGAGTTTATGTATAAATTATTACACACACACACACACACACACTCTCCTCCCTTCCTCTGCCCTTCACTCACCCTCCCTGTCTCCATTCTTCTCCCTAAATAAACTTTCCCCCCTTCCCTCACTCCCTCTGTGCCCTCCCTCTATTCTCACCTTCCTTCCCTTGTGTCCTCCCTTCTCCCCCACCCCTCCCCCAGTATAAACAACACCACCACCCTCACCACCACCACCCTCACCCTCACCCTCACCACCACCATCACCACCCTCACCACCATCACCACCCTCATCACCACCCTCACCACCACCACCCTCACCACAGCTCCCATGGGTTGTGTCACCTTACATCAACATGGACTGTCCCCGCCTCTGCAACATGTTTAAACTCAACATAAACATCCTAGTTATGGAGTCTCAAACATTCGCAAGTTAATGTTTATTTTTTCTTCAAGTATTAACGTGAGGCTGCGACACAAAGGTGGATTCTCAGAAGTTCGCAAGATAAGTTTTCCTCCTAACTGGCCATGCGAGTCATCTAACTAGCTCATGTATAAAGGAATGAGGATAAATTCTGCCAAGTTCCTATGGTAATTTCTTCCTGGGACTGGTAATGTCAGGCTACAATAACAGGATGGATTCTCAGTACATGGTAAGTTGAGTTTTCCTCCTACGACACACAGTCACTACAGTCTCTCTCTCTCTCTCTCTCTCTCTCTCTCTCTCCTGTTTATGCGCCCCTTTGTATTTTTCTGCTTGTGTTACATTTACTTCATGGTCTGTTTGTCTTCTGTTAGTGACCACCCAGCTAGGTAACGCCCACAACACGCCCACATCCATCAAGAAGAGCTGGTGCTGTGGGCGGCGGGGTGTTGGGTTACGAGTCGACCTGACCTGGTAATTACTGCCAGGCTGTTTGTGTGTCTCACTCAGCCCACCCATCCTCACGTCTACACGCCCACGACTACTGCCATCAACCATCACGCCCATAAGCACTATCAACTATCCTCACGCCCACCACTATGTCTTGAATCCTCACGTCCATAAACACTATCAACTATTTTCACGCCCACCACCACCGCCCTCAACCATCCTCACGCCCACCACCCTCAACCATCTCACGCCCACCACCACCCATCTTCACGCACCAATGTAATAAATGTCTACTTTAATGCCTTCCCACACGTACACACCCACAGCGTTAATACCACACACACACACACACACATACACACCTCTGTTGCTCAAAAAACAGAACTGTCGCACTTGCACTAAACACTCTTCGCCCTCAACTGTCGCACTTAGATTTGTCTCACTTTCTACAGAGACACGCCACTACCCCTCTAATTCATCTATGGCCACGCACCTCACACACTCCAACAATGACACACAACGCACCTCACACCTGCTGTTCCAACTCTCCACTTTTACTCACGCACTCATGATATTTCCTAACTCTGACACACACACACACACACCTCCCTCGCCTACACAAACACAACTTAGCTCACTCTAAACTTTCGTGGCGCTCGCTGGTGGAGGGAGGGAGGGAGGGAGGGAGGGAGAGATGACGAGAAGACGACGAGGCGAGGAAAGGGAGAGATACCAGATTTATAATGAATTAATATATATATATATATATACATACAAACATATATACATTACCTGGCTTCGTATATATATGCATTTACAGTACATGTTCTTCGATACAGGACTCGAACCCTTACACCTGGGAACCTTAATCAGAGACACCAATGTACCACCAGCCATTATTATCATTAATACACCAACAGCCAGGGTTACCACACAGCAGGCCAGACAGAGCACAGGTAGAGGGAGGAAAGTTTAGACGCTCATTCAGGTAGACCTCAGGTAACACCACCCACCATGACCTGCCACACCCACCTAGCGGCACACACACACACACACACACTCATGTACGTCTGGTGTGTGTGTGTGTGTGTTATGGGATAAATACCGACTAACTATCCGTCATAATGGTCTCAGTGATACACCTTAATGGCCTCCTGGTGACGTTAATGGCGGACAGGTGTTGTGTTGGTTAGGTTATTGTTATTAACTTTTCCTCTTTGTTTACGTCAGGTAGGTTAGTTACACCTGATGATGAGCCTCCTGTTGCACACACACACACACACACACACACACCACAATACCATAACATTAACGACAAGAATAAAACGTGTTACAACAGAGCCATCACGACCCCTGAGTCTCCGAGGGTCGTACGGTAAATTATTCATCTGCGTCTGCTAGATCTATGAATGCTGATCCTGACTGACTGACTGACTGACTGACTCACAGGTCCGCCCCCATGACCCGATGGGCGTGAGTGTGTGGGTGTATCTGAGAGGTGTGGGTAGAAGAGGGAGGAAAGGGGAGAAAGGGATGTAGGAGGGGAAGGAGAGGAGGGAGAGGAGGTGGGTGGAAGAAGGGGGGAGGCAGGGGAGGTGGGTGGGGGGAGGGAGGGGAGGTGGGTGGAAGAGGTCAGTGGGAGGGTCGTAACAACACACGAGGGTGAAAGTTCCCCACACTTTATTCTATATCATTCCAGCCTCCCTCCCTTCCTCTCTCCCTTCCTCTCTCCCTCCCTCCCACTCTCCCTCCCACACTCTTTCCTCCTTCCTTCCTTCCTTCCCTGAGCACCGCATAATTGACTTTCTTAAATGTCACGGATGATGGGGTATAAATGTCACGGATGATGGGGTATAAATGTCACGGATGATGGGGTACAAATGTCACGGATGATGGGGTACAAATGTCACGGATGATGGGGTACAAATGTCACGGATGATGGGGTACAAATGTCACGGATGATGGGGTACAAATGTCACGGATGATGGGGTACAAATGTCACGGATGATGGGGTACAAATGCCACGGATGATGGGGTATAAATGTCACGGATGATGGGGTACAAATGCCACGGATGATGGGGTATAAATGTCACGGATGATGGGGTACAAATGCCACGGATGATGGGGTATAAATGCCACGGATGATGGGGTACAAATGTCACGGATGATGGGGTACAAATGACACGGATGATGGGGGACAATGTCACGGATGATGGGGTAAATGCACGGATGATGGGGTACAAATGTCACGGATGATGGGGTACAAATGCCACGGATGATGGGGTACAAATGTCACGGATGATGGGGTACAAATGCCACGGATGATGGGGTACAAATGTCACGGATGATGGGGTATAAATGCCACGGATGATGGGGTACAAATGTCACGGATGATGGGGTATAAATGCCACGGATGATGGGGTACAAATGTCACGGATGATGGGGTATAAATGCCACGGATGATGGGGTACAAATGTCACGGATGATGGGGTATAAATGTCACGGATGATGGGGTACAAATGTCACGGATGATGGGGTACAAATGTCACGGATGATGGGGTACAAATGTCACGGATGATGGGGTACAAATGTCACGGATGATGGGGTATAAATGTCACGGATGAGTGAAAATAAGAAAGATTATAGTACACACCATAACACGAGTAGGTGAGTGGTGGACCGTGTAGAGGCGTGGTGGTGATGGGTGATGGTGGTGATGGGTGATGGTGGTGATGGGTGATGGTGGTGATGGGTGATGGTGGTGGTGGTGTGGTGATGGGTGATGGTGGTGATGGGTGATGGTGGTGATGGTGGTGATGGGTGATGGTGGTGGTGGTGTGGTGATGGGTGATGGTGGTGATGGGTGATGGTGGTTGTGGTGTGGTGGTGATGGTGGAGGTTGTGGTGGTGGAGGTTGTGGTGGTGTGGTGATGATGATGGAGGTTGTGGTGGTGTGGTGGAGGTTGTGGTGGTGATGGTGGTGATGGGTGATGGTGGTGGTGGTGTGGTGGAGGTTGTGGTGGTGATGGGTGATGGTGGTGATGGGTGATGGTGTGGTGGAGGTTGTGGTGGTGGAGGTTGTGGTGGTGGTGGTGGTGGTGAAAGTTGGACCATTCTTCTACTGTACCTTGCTGGCCCTGACCCTCCTGCACTCTCTTCCTCCTCCTCCTGCCATACCCTCTCCTAGATTCACTTTCCTCCTTCTTCCATACCTCTTCCTCCCTTTCTTCCCTATTATCTTTCCTCCATCTTAACCTTCTCCTCTCCTTCTCTATTCTATTAAGATGTTCTGCATTATTGATACAAAGGTGTGTGTGTGTCAAGTACGTACACACACACACACACACACATTCTATCATACTGTAATTCTACCTCACTCAGTGTTACAAAGGTTGAATAAGAGTCCCAGTGTAGCAAAGCTTAATTGAGAGCCCCACAGTAGCAAAGCTTAATTGAGAGCCCCAGGTATAAGCTCCAGGTATATTGCTTATTGGAAGGGAATGGAAAAAAAAGGAGAGAGGAATGGAGGGGGAGGGAGAGAAGGAGAGAGAATTGAGTGAGGAATAACGAACAGAGAATAGAATGGCACACACACACACACACACACACACACACACACACACAGCCACAATATCGGGTTAAAACAAACAGGGAAAGAGAATTCACGTTATCGAGAAAAATATATCAGTGTCGACAAATCACAATGTTGACACCATAAATTATAGACCCAGGGAGAGAGAGAGAGAGAGAGAGAGAGAGAGAGAGAGAGAGAGAGAGAGAGAGACGACTGACATGATGGCTAGCTGACAGATTGAATAAGTAAATAAAATATAAAAACAGACAGACAAAGTAGCTATTTATCTAACTATCTCCAGTAACCAACCAACAAACACAACCACCTCAATTTTATTTCCTTACACAAAATGTCATCAATCACACAGCCACCATCACGCGCCGCCTTGCTAATACACTAATGGATTCTCAAACAAAAGAAGACTGATATTTTTGTCCTAAATATCACTGTCCCATCTATTAGGCGACTCACTGTTGGAGGAAAAATATTTTGCTTTCAGTTGGAGAGAATAATGACTCAGGGAGGCGACTGTGTACGCTGGGATTAGTGAAGGTACATGGTTGTAAAGGGAGAGGACCTTATAGCTAGTAGGTGTGTTAGTTAGCAGGTGTGTTAGTTAGCAGGTGTGTTAGTGTTAGTTAGCAGGTGTGTTAGTTAGCAGGTGTGTTAGTGATAGTAAGGACAGGTAACTGACGGACAAAATGGCGTCAAAACTAAACTGAGACTCTACCATACCAAGATTAACAACCGAGGACGTGAGAAAGTAACGAGTCCACTAACTTAACCCTTTGAGGACGAGTGGGTTAAATTAAACATCGTCCTCTAAGGGTTAAAACATCGTCCTCTAAGGGTTAAACCATCATTCTTAAAGGGTTTAAACCTCATCATCCACAAAAGGGTTAAACCACGGTCCTCAAAGGGTTAAACCATCCACATCAAAGGGTTAAAGCAGCGTCCTTAAAGGGTTAAACAAAAGGTGAAAAAATACCATGGGAATGATGAGGACATACCGTTGGGACTGTACCGTGTAGATCAACGGTGTAGGTCCTGGAGGCTCAGCCGGTCAGAGATTAGTAAAGGGAAACATCTGAAACACACACCAGCCTTGTTCCTGAGGGTGACGTGCAAGGCAAGGCGAGGCAAGGTAAGGTAAGGCGAGGCGAGGTAAGGCAAGGCAAGGCGAGGCGAGGTAAGGCAAGGCGAGGCGAGGCGAGGCGAGGTAAGGTAAGGTAAGGCAAGGTGAGGTGAGGCAAGGTAAGGTAAGGACTAAAACAACTTAACCATTTCCTAAACATTCAACCCATTTCAAAGACTCACAGTTTCAGTATTCATTCACCACTAAGTCACAACACCATACATCCTGACACGCTCACCATTTTCTCATCACCAATCCACAAACACCAAATACCATAAAGTCACCATTATATTTTCCCATAACTTACGTAAAATGTTATTATTTATTCCTACAGCTCTGCCATTTTGTCCCCATCATCCAATATTTCACTTCTTCTTCTTCTCTCCCCTTAATCTATTATTCCTCAGACCTTCCCCACAAACACGTACTAAAAAACACATTTATTACGGTATAAAAAAAGCTGTAATATATATGGTGGAGAATGTAAACAAACGGATGAGGCCGCATGGTCGGATCAGCTGATGATGTTGACACGACGATCGACCTTATGTCTCCTTCTCCCTCCCCCCCCTCCCTCCCTCACCCCCCCCCTCTCTCCCTCACCCTCCCTCAACTTTCTCTCCCTGTTGGCTCCGGGTTCTCAGAGGTCCACTGATATGTTTCCCCCGTATCAAGTTAACTCACTGGAGCTCCGACAGAGTTAAAAAAGGCAGAGTTAAATTATCCAGTGTTTGTACGTTAATTTGGTTATCACGAATATTAACAACCGCAAATTACTTCACCTTAATTAAATGAGGTGGGTTGGCTTAGATTAGGTTAATGTTGTGTTAGGTTAATGTTGGGTTGGGTTGAGTTAGGTTAAGTTAGGTCTGATTGGGTTCCAAATCTTCATGAAATCCGGCAAAAATGGCTTCAAAATCTCACCAAGACTGTACCATAACCCAGATGCATTACAAATACACAAGACATTCCTCAGTAAGTCAGTCAAGGCGGATAAATTGTTGAGGAACTGCAGTCAAGTAAGGAGGAAAATCTCTCTCATTAAGTCAGTGAGGGAAGTAAAGTATCCAATGTAACCAAATAAGGGAAGTATTTTTCAGTTAGTTAGTAGGGTAAGTCGGTCACTGCCCAGGCTGAGTGACTCCACGCAAAAATAACGTAGGTGTGTTGGAGATTCCGGGGGAGGGGGGAGGGAGGAAAGGGAGAGAAGAGGAAAATGGAAGAGGAAAACAGTCAGTTTCACTCTTGATCCTCCTTCCCTTCCTGCCTGCCTCCTCTAAACCCCCCTCCTCCCTTACCCCCTCTTCCTCCCTGCTGAGGTAGACCACTGCTCCAGATAGAACGAGAGAGAGAGAGAGAGAGAGAGAGAGAGAGAGAGAGAGAGATGTAGTTCACTCCCCTCTTTGACTCTCTCAACTTTGACCAATTTATTTCCAAAATCAAATCGCAAGAAAAATAGCCGGGCTGATAAAAGAGGAGTGAGAGAGACGAGGAGGAGAGGGGAGAGAGATGAGGAGGAAGAGGAAAAGGGAGAGGTGAATGGTGGAGATGGGGAAGAGAGCAGAAGAGGGTGGATGATGCTAATGATGGTAATTGGTGATGTAAATGAGATAATGGTGATGAGGAGGAGAACTAAAGATGAAGATATAAAAGGAGGGATGATGGAGGAGGAGGAGGAAGGGGGAAGAAGAAGAGGTAAGCACAACTTTCACAGAACACATCTCTAGGGGGGACGTGTTGCTGTTACCTGAGGCTCATTAGCAGGACGTCCAGGTGTAACAGCGGCCACAACAACAATCACTGGGGCGACAACATCAGCTAATCCCGGTGTAAACATACGAGGCTAAGGCCGACCTCCCTACACCGCCCAGGAAATTAACTTCCACACCATAAACACGACCAATATCCCGAGCCAAGGGAGGAGGAGTGTTACAACAGGCTGGCGTTTAACACTGTAGAAATGCTTTAGTGAATTGTTTCTACGTAAAATACTTGATGGGGGAAGGCTAGGTGAGGTGATGCGAGGTCAGGTGAGGATAGTTTAGGTTAGGATAAGGTTGGTGAGGTCAGGTTTAGGTTAGGTGAAATGAGGTTAAGTTGATTACGTTTGGTTAAGTTAGGTTAGGGAAAGAAAATCAACACATACACACCTTGGAGAATACTGTACAGAGATAAACAAACTCCCTCATAACACCTGATCCGCCATGCTATCCTACGAGCCACCAACACTCAACACAGCCTCACCTGGGTACCTACGTCACACACCAAGGAGCAGCAATACACCTGGGGACCATCTTCAGGTAAAGGCCCGGTGAGCAGAGCAGAAACACTTAGGCATCTTAAATGTTCCCCTTGATGGTACTTAACACTGCACCTGACAGATATTGTACCTGAAGTTTACCTGTGCTGTTTATCTGGGCTATAACACCTGTTCCAACTTACTGCTGAGTCGCTTCTTTGTCAGTAACAAATTATTACTGTTTGGTGTTATTGTACCTGTTATTAATTATGAACTTGTCTTATGTGTACTAAATTATTATTATTATTATTATTATTATTACTTTCCTTAAGGTCTCTGAATCCCCCCCCCCCCTCCTCCAGACGCTGCACCCAGATCGAAATATTAATTTACCTGGAGTTTACCTATAGTGTTCCAGGTAAGTCGTTTAATCCACTTCCTTTGTATGACCGAGGTGTGCTGTACACGTATTATAATGGATATTACTACACACACACACACACACACACGCACCAAAAGGTAATATTATCCTTATACTTGTGTTTAAGTTATGTCACGCGAATAACCCCAAATTGTTTCGTTTCTACTCTTGGGTTCACACATTTTTGGCTGTGTACACTCAACCTAATTCCTTTCTCTCCTGACTTAGACTGAAACTGTTTGTAGTGTATGAGGGAATTATTTTTTCAAGTATAGCTTAAAACACCTATATTGACGCACGTAATTACATATACTTACGCATTTAATTACCTTTATTTAAACAATTACCTGTATTTACGCACTTAATTACCTTCATTTACGTACTTTAGTTACCTTTACTTTAACAATTCTCCTGATTATTACTGTATTCTCAGGTAATTCTTATATCTCTCTCCCTCTCCATCTTAATTATATTTTCATCTAACTCTTCCACATTTCTTCATATTTTCATAACATCTTGAACGCCTCTTGAAGATTTTTATTATTTCCAGTATATTTCCTCATTGTTCCCTTCCCCAGCCGTGCCAGTATTTCTGGGACAATTTCCCTGGCGTCTTCCACCTTCCTTGGCTCGGGATAATTATCACTTCCAACATATGTGTCTGAAATTTCCTCCACACGGAACGGAGGTGAGAGGCCACAATAGAATTCTCGACCCTAACTTAACCTAATCTACTCTAACCTAACCTAACCAAGCAAAACATTAACCTGTTAACTTAACCTAAACAAATAAAACAAACGCACCCTAATTTAATCTAATCAAACCTAACCTTATATTGGGTTCGTGACTTCAGGGTTTTCGAATCCAGGGTTCATGGGTTCGGATCCGGGGTTCATGGGATCGGATCCGGGGTTCGGTAGTGGGTTTTGCTCTCGCCAACACACAACACCTTGAGGGTAACATACAGCTCGGCGCCTCCACAAGGATTTACTGTACTACATTTGCTTCTCTTAAAAGTGGGAGGATATTACCACTACAAGCAAAAATAATGGTCACATAAACTGCTTGCTGTTTATGCTACTGCCACCGCGGCCGCTGCTACTACTGTTGCTGTTATTGATGTTGTCACTGCCCACGCCACTATTACCGTTGCTGTTATTACTGATACTGTTACTGCCACTGTTGATTTGACTGTTACTGCCGTTGTTACTGGTGATGTTACTGATGTTATTGCTGTTGCTTTTACTACTACAATGAGGTTCAATAAAAGAAATTCGAACACGGGATTCATTAAAAGATTCGAACACGGGATTCATTAAAAGATTCGAACACGGGATTCATTAAAAGATTCGAACACGGGATTCATTAAAAGATTCGGACACGGGATTCATTAAAAGATTCGAACACGGGATTCATTAAAAGATTCGGACACACGATACCAGGACACGGGATACTAAATACGGAACAAGAGGAATCATCTGCACGTCATTCGGGTCCTGAAGCGTTCGTTGTTCACAGCCGGATCTTGACTTTAATCCGTATGACGTCAAAGAAGGAAATTTTGATATGTTTGTCGTGTGTGTGTGTTAATCCAAGCACTGGCAGCCACTGACTCACCACCTCGAGACGACCAAATAAGGTACAAGACAATGTTTCAGCTGATGCACTAAATTAAGATTCTTCCTCATATCTGCGAACCTAACCTAACCTACATTAAACTGAACCAATATAACCTAAACTAAGTGTCCTTGAGGTAATCAGACACAGATCATCTCTTAATCCAACCCAACTTAACCTAACCGAACCTAACTTTATTCAACTCAACCCAACCCAACTCACCAACAACCCAGGAGCCATTATGTTCCCCCGCCACATACAGCACCAACATGTCACCTCCAGTCTCACGCTTAAGGATTTTCAGAGGGATTTGGGCGCGAAGGTTCCATATTTTGGCGGGAAAAGACAAGGTGTTGTGGGAATGTCGCCGAGTGTTTGTTAAGTTATGTTTCCTTTATATTTAGGTCGGGTATTTTTTTATGTTCGATTAATATTTATAAAGGAATTAAAGACTGCCTTAGTAAATATATAAATAAACTGACCGATAAATAATGGTAAATAAACACTAGAAAATTCACCTTATTTTTGGCGGAAAAATAAAAAAAAAATCACAGACGAACCTTGAAATATTTGAACGAAAAAATAAAAATAATAAGACAAAATAAAATAACTAATATAACTCAGAATCCGTAAGACAACTTCTAGATAATCAGAATTTTTGTTAAGTGATTTAGTTAGTTACATCCTGTTAGGGGGTAGGGGAGGGGGGGGGGGGGAGGAGATGGAAGGGGGTGAGGAGACGGAGGGCCCACGAGCTCCTTCCCTTTCAAGAGATTATCTGTGACGACAAAACAAATCTGTATTGATCCTACAAAAGGGAAAGTCTTGCTCGACACTGAATACCCGTGTCTCTCTTTCTCTCTCTATCTCGTTCTCTCTCTATCTCTCTCTCTCTCTCTGAATCTCTCTCTATCTCTCTCTCTCTGAATTTGTACCCGAGTTTGTCTGTGTGTCTGTTCTAAATCTCTCTAAATCTCCCTCTGTCTCTCTCAACTGGCGCGTGTTTGGGATGTTTTTCCGTATGTTTGTTTCTTATGTATATGTGGCTATGTATGTGTAAGTGCTTCTGTGTATATGTGCATGTGTACCTGAGAGTATTAGAGCATATGTATACTTGAGTGACCATGTATGAATATATGCGTGTGTTTACGGCACTCTCATACATACAGCCTCACTAAACACCCAAATACACACCTGACTTCCCTACCACACACACACACACACACTGCCACAGGTATACACATCTGACCGTCGCTGCCATACACATATACGCCTTCCCTTCATACATACGACATAAACCCTCCCTTTACTTCAAGTGATGCTTCTTCACATTTTATGGCAACCACTGTAAATATTTCATGTGTACATTGTCCCTGGTGGTCCCTGTGTGTGTGTGTGTGTGTGTGTGTGTGTGAGAGAAAGAGAGAGAAAACATATGAACCTCTCTCTCTCTCTCTCTCTCTCTCTCTCTCTCTCTCATACCTAATTAATCTCCTCTCACTGCTCTAAGCCAATGTCTATTGCCGGCTCGTTACACACACGGCCAGAAGTACTCTCTCTCTCTCTCTCTCTCTCTCTCTCTCTCTCTCTCTCTCTCTCTCTCTCTCTCTCTCTCGGGACCCAAAGTTAGGAAAATTACATAAAGCTTTGGATAAACACTTGGGAGGTAATTAATGGCAGCTTACCACACAGAGTCGACGAGCGAAAGACGGATTAAGGAAGAATGAGATAACTGGAGCAAGGCCTGATAAAGGAGAGGTGTAGGAGGATCTAAGAGACGTTACATGCATCACCCATTACGTAGACAGGACCATGACGTCACAACAAGCAAAGATAATTATCATATATTATTGAAGAATTATCGTTAAGACGGAATAATACATTTAATTAATGAATGAGGAATTATTGATTATTGTGATAATTTATGATTAGTATATAACTGGCATGTATATAAAGCAACAACAACAATAATAGAAGGAAGAAGAAACAAGACTTCACACAAGTTATAATTAAACACTACGTCACCCACAACAGCAAACATTAATCTGCTCTCAATTTTCGAGTCATATCTACGTCACACTCAGGTCCACCCAATTATCAACACAACCCCACAATTATCACCCTTATCACCCTATGCCATAAGGATCAATTCTCATCAATACACACGTTTCTATTTAACACCCACAATTATCACCCTTATAACCCTATGTCATAGAGATCTATTCTAATTAATCCACAAGTTTCTCTTTTAAGCTCCATTTACCATGATAAAGTTTCACTCTCTAATTCTGCCTACAGGAAGTATTGTGTGTGCGTGCGTGCGTGCGTTGGGTTCACTCTCCGTTATACTAAGCAAACTGTGTAATCAACCTGTAAACTCCAGGTATACTCTCTACAGGTAAACTCCAGGTATACACTCTACAGGTAAACTCCATTAGTATTCTCCTCTTGCCACCCACGTATACTTCTCTCCATATCTCCTGCCTACTCGACTCCTACGTACAATGATCTCCAATACCTACATATCTCCCTACCTCCCTCCTTCCCTCCCTACCTACCTCCCTCCCTCCCTCCCTCCTTACCTGCCTATCTACCAATTACTTATCTTGCATCACATGAAAATTAACCCCACCTTATTTTAACTGATGAATCAACACCCCAACTCTGCCTAGATCAGGGTAGATTAGGTTAAGTGAACGTGGTTAATCTTATCTTAAAAGTAAATAAGCTGGGGGACTAATCTTCAGGTGGTGCCCCATTAACCGTGTACACAGCAGCGGCCCCTTACACCCGTCGCGCCACCAGCGGAGGTAGAGAGAGAGTCAGGGATCAACTCCAGGTAGATGCTGGCGACCTACGCACCTACAGCCTTCCGCGTTGCTCTTAATCCTCTACTGAACACAGGTAGAGCAGCCGTGGGCGTCCCCTGGTGGTGGTGGTGGGGGAGAGGGAGGGGTGGTGAGGGAGGGGAGAGGGAGGGGTGGAGATAGGGAGGCGAAGAAGGGGAGGGGGCGGAGGAGGAGGGGAGGGGGTCAACACACACACACTCGGCTGACCTACACTTTCCCCTGTGGTGCTTCACTGCCGCCAGGGGTCAGAGGTTATCAGGTCATCAGGTGTCCGGGCCAGGAAGGGTTGAGGGTAACCTTTTAGGGCGAAGGTTAATGACGCCGAAAAATAAACAAATGAAAAAAGGAAGAAACATTGATGAGGTTATATGACTGAATCACAACTACCGGGTGTATGTATGACTGTATGTATCAACCACCGAGTGTATGTATGACTGTATGTATCAACACCATCAGCTGTATCACTCCATTCTCTCAGTATACATACAAAGATATAATGGATATGTATACAGTATAACACATTAATAACTCCTCACGAGGTCTTCACTGTCCCACCTTGTGTCTGTCGAGGTGTGTCCAGCAACACGGAGGGGGAACTTGGCTGACCAGACGCAGGACGACAACCCCAGCCTGGTGTGGGGGCAGAAGAACCTACAACCCCAGCCTGGTGTGGGGGGGGGAGGAACCTACCCCAGGTCAACACCCTGCCACAGGTAGAGTCGTGAACCTCTCACTCTTATCATTGTGGAAAAAAAGGACAAGATATGAGAGAGAGAGAGAGAGAGGGGGGGGGGGGGGGCAGGCTGCTATAATCTGGTTGCCATGGTGAAATCACTGAGGGCTCTCTCTCTCTCTCTCTCTCTCTCTCTCTCTCTTTCTCTCTCTCTCCATTTTCTACATTACTGGCATTCCACAAGTCAAAGTTCTCATCACCAAGATTCGTACGTTCATTTTACCGGCCACGAGAGAACGTGTCGAGTTACAGTAGAGTCTCAGTGCAATTTCGACTTCATTTCACTGCTATCCTGAGTCGTAAGTGACGTTTAGGATACAGTTGCTTTAATCACCAGCTGAGGGGGAGGGGGGAGGTTAGGCAAGGGTGATTAATCTTCAGGTGTTCCGAGCAGATATAACGTTTGAGAATCTATCTTAAGTGTTAAGTCGGATAGGAGGAAACTTTTACCCCACGAAGTACTAAGAATCTGACCCCTGGAGGTAGAGAGAGTCTGGATACTGTCATGGGGAGGGAGGGAGGGAGGAAGGGAGGGAAAGCAAGAAGGAAGGAAGGAGGGAGGGAGGGAGGGAGAGAAAGCAAGAAGGAAGGAAGGAGGGAGGGAGGGAGATAAAGAAGGAGGGAGGGAGGGAGGGTACACAACACACTGACAGTCTTCACCTTGTTTACGTCCCACTTAACTGCGTCGTCACAAACACTGTCTGCTTTACCTCAACCCTCCCTCCCTTCTCCCTCCTTTTCTCTCCCTTCAGTGTAAAGACCTCCCTGAATTACTCAGAATAGGCAAACTGTACTCTGAGCTTTGCCAATCAATTTTTGACCGTAAATCACTCCCTCACGTACTCTCTCTTTCTCTCCCTCCCTCACGTACTCTCTCTTTCTCTCCCTTCCTCACGTACTCTCTCCCTCCCTCACGTACTCTCTCCCTCCCTCCCGTACTCTCTCTTTCTCTCCCTCCCTCACGTACTCTCTCCCTCCCTCACGTACTCTCTCCCTCCCTCCCGCACTCTCTCTTTCTCTTCCTCCCTCACGTACTCCCTCGCTTTCTCCCCTTCACGTATGCCCTCCCCTTTCTCCCCCTCCTCCCTCTTGTCTCAATCCACCTCACTCCCTACATCAACCATCTCTCTCTCTCTCTCTCTCTCTCTCTCTCTCTCTCTCTCTCTCTCTCTCAGCTGACACATGACACACACTCCTGTCTGTTAGATTAGAGTACGTGTTGGGTACTGTCTGGGGTACTGTCTGGGGTACTGTCTCCTGTACTGTCTAGGGCACTGTCTCTTGTACTCTCTAGGATACTGTCTCGTCTCGTGTACTGTCTGGGGTACTGTCTCGTCTTAAGGTAATGTCTGGGGTATTGTCTCGTGTACTATCTGGTTTACTGCCTAGGGTACTGTCTCCTTCAACCATCGTCCTCAAAGGGTTACCCCATCATGCTCAAAGGGTTAATGCCTAAGGCGCCAGAGACCCACTTAGGCTCACCCTTAAGTACTTCACAGTGTCGCCTCAACTTAAGACACCCTCTGTACTAACACCCTTGAAGTGGGGAGGGAAAAGGGGGTAAAGGGGATAAGGGGGGAGAAGGGGAGAGAAAGAGGGGAGGGAAAGAGGGGAGGGAAAGGGGGGAGAGAAAGGGGAAGGATAAGGGGTGAATGGAAGGGGGATGGTAAGGGGGAGGGGAGGGGGAGGGAAAGGGGGAGGGGAGGGGGGAGGGAAAGGGGGAGGAGTAGGGAAAGGAGGAGGGGAGGAGGAGGGAAAGGGGGAGGGGAGGGGGAGGGAAAGGGGGAGGGGAGGGGGAGGGAAAGGGGGAGGGGAGGGGGAGGGAAAGGGGGAGGGGAGGGGGAGGGAAAGGGGGAGGGGAGGGGGAGGGAAAGGGGGAGGGGAGGGGGAGGGAAAGGGGGAGGGGAGGGGGAGGGAAAGGGTGAGAAGGGGTGGGAAAGGGGGACGTTATCTCTAAATAGGCATTACGAGCTCTTGTGAAATGGTCAATTTGTCACCAATTTCAATGTCTGATGACGGATACTGAGATTTCTGTACCGAGTGTTGTGTCTGTAACTGTACGTGTGTAGTGCTGTATGTGTATTAATAAAACTATAATGATGATAATGACGACGATAACAATGATAACTATGACGATATTAATGACCAGTAAGGCAAAGAAAACACGAAAAACAAAAAATATACACAAAAAAGATCATAAATTCTTAGTCAAATAATAACACAAGGAAAATCACCGCTCCATGAACTTTCTTTCGCCTCTTAGTTCCGGAGTCGAGAACTTGATTACCCAGGTGAGTTTGCTGGCCAGGTAACCAGAGCAGCGCTAAGGGGGGTGGGGGAGTGTACTGGGATGGGGGTACTGGGAGTTACTGGGGAAAGTCATTTTTTTTTACGTAATAATAATAAGAAGAAGACGAAGAAAAATAACAATAATAATATAAATAATATTAAAATAACAGCAATAATTACTTACTAAACAAATAAAAACAACAACAATACCAAACAACAAAAATAACAAACAACAGCTGGAACAAACAACAAACAACAGCTGGAACAAACAACAAACAACAGCTGGAACAAACAACAAACTCACCCTTTACCATCACAATTCTTTTTCGGGGAAATTTCTGGAACCGTGACGTAATTTTCCCCTAACTAAGGTAATATTTCTCCCCCGCCACAGACAGTAGTCGTCAGCAACACACAACCATGACAGGCTTTCTTCCCTCACTCCTTCCTGGCTCTTTCGCTGCCTGCCTCACGGACCCTCAGTGTGTGTGTGTGTGTGTGTGTACTTGGTTGGGTGTCCGTGGGTGTGTTACTGTGTCCGTGGTTGTGCATCTGTGGCAGGGAGTGTCCGACGCTTGAGTGCCCGTGCCTCGTGGTAACTCAAGAACTCGGTGGGTGTGAGTGTCAGTGCGTGGCGGCCAGTGTTTCCAGGTCAGGGAGGGGGGGGGGGGGGTGAAAGCGTGGTTAAGGCGGTGGACAAAGAGATGGTGGAGAGAGGCAGGGAAAGTTTACCTCCCTACCACAGGTTAGTTCCGTCCGGGGGTCTCCTGGTACCTGGGGGTGGGGGTCCTTGTATCTGGGGGGTGTGTCCTAGGGGGTTTCTGGAAGTCTCCTTGTATCTGAGAGGGTGTACCAGGGTGTATCTGGATTCTCTTTATACCTGGGAAGTAACCTGGGGTGTCCTTGTACCTGGCCTGTACCTGTACGGCATAGTGTAGGTCTACCTGGCGTGTACCTGGTGGTGGTGAGCGTGTACCTGGTGGTGGTGAGCGTGTACCTGGTGGTGAAGGCAGCGTCTCCACCAAACAAGTGTCATGGAGGCTGCCAGTCTGTCTATCTAGGACTAACCTGAGCGTAAGAAGCAGAGAAATGGGTCGCTGGCTGGATGGGGGAAATGGGGTACATATGGGAGGGGAGTGGTATGAGGTATAAGAATCAATAGTACTGGGGGGAAAAGAGGGAAATGGGGCGTAGGGGAAAATGAGGCGTAATTGTGGAGGTTATAAGCGTTAGGGAAATTGGGGTGTAATGGGGGTGGGTTATGGAGCGTAGGGGGGTGGGTTATGTGGCG